>JAUIMM010001256.1:0-355982 GCA_031769625.1 Taudactylus pleione | reverse complement strand
TATCACTGACAGTCACAGTGTATAAGACAGTATATCACCACAGCAGGGATAGATATCACTGACAGTCACAGTGTATAAGACAGTATATCACCACAGCAGGGATAGATATCACTGACAGTCACAGTGTATAAGACAGTATATCACCACAGCAGGGATAGATATCACTGACAGTCACAGTGTATAAGACAGTATATCACCACAGCAGGGATAGATATCACTGACAGTCACAGTGTATAAGACAGTATATCACCACAGCAGGGATAGATATCACTGACAGTCAGTGTGTATAAGACAGTATATCACCACAGCAGGGATAGATATCACTGACAGTCACAGTGTATAAGACAGTATATCACCACAGCAGGGATAGATATCACTGACAGTCACAGAGTATAAGACAGTATATCATCACAGCAGGGATAGATATCACTGACAGTCACAGTGTATAAGACAGTATATCACCACAGCAGGGATAGATATCACTGACAGTCACAGTGTATAAGACAGTATATCACCACAGCAGGGATAGATATCACTGACAGTCACAGTGTATAAGACAGTATATCACCACAGCAGGGATAGATATAACTGACAGTCACAGTATATAAGACAGTATATCACCACAGCAGGGATAGATATCACTGACAGTCAGAGTATAAGACAGTATATCACCACAGCAGGGACAGATATCACTGACAGTCACAGTGTATAAGACAGTATATCACCACAGCAGGGATAGATATCACTGACAGTCACAGTGTATAAGACAGTATATCACCACAGCAGGGATAGATATCACTGACAGTCACAGTATATAAGACAGTATATCACCACAGCAGGGATAGATATCACTGACAGTCAGAGTATAAGACAGTATATCACCACAGCAGGGACAGATATCACTGACAGTCACAGCGTATAAGACAGTATATCACCACAGCAGGGATAGATATCACTGACAGTCACAGTGTATAAGACAGTATATCACCACAGCAGGGATAGATATCACTAACAGTCACAGAGTATAAGACAGTATATCACCACAGCAGGGATAGATATCACTAACAGTCAAGAGTATAAGACAGTATATCACCACAGCAGGGATAGATATCACTGACAGTCACAGTGTATAAGACAGTATATCACCACAGCAGGGATAGATATAACTGACAGTCACAGTGTATAAGACAGTATATCACCACAGCAGGGATAGATATCACTGACAGTCACAGCGTATAAGGCAGTATATCACCACAGCAGGGATAGATATAACTGACAGTCACAGTGTATAAGACAGTATATCACCACAGCAGGGATAGATATCACTGACAGTCACAGTGTATAAGACAGTATATCACCACAGCAGGGATAGATATAACTGACAGTCACAGTGTATAAGACAGTATATCACCACAGCAGGGATAGATATCAATGACAGTCACAGTGTATAAGACAGTATATCACCACAGCAGGGATAGATATCACTGACAGTCAGTGTATAAGACAGTATATCACCACAGTAGGGATAGATATAACTGACAGTCACAGTGTATAAGACAGTATATCACCACAGCAGGGACAGATATCACTGACAGTCACAGTGTATAAGACAGTATATCACCACAGCAGGGATAGATATAACTGACAGTCACAGTGTATAAGACAGTATATCACCACATCAGGGACAGATATCACTGACAGTCAGTGTATAAGGCAGTATATCACCACAGCAGGGATAGATATAACTGACAGTCACAGTGTATAAGACAGTATATCACCACAGCAGGGATAGATATCAATGACAGTCACAGTGTATAAGACAGTATATCACCACAGCAGGGATAGATATCACTGACAGTCAGTGTATAAGACAGTATATCACCACAGCAGGGATAGATATAACTGACAGTCACAGTGTATAAGACAGTATATCACCACAGCAGGGATAGATATAACTGACAGTCACAGTGTATAAGACAGTATATCACCACAGCAGGGATAGATATCACTGACAGTCACAGTGTATAAGACAGTATATCACCACAGCAGGGATAGATATTACTGACAGTCACAGTGTATAAGACAGTATATCACCACAGCAGGGATAGATATAACTGACAGTCACAGTGTATAAGACAGTATATCACCACAGCAGGGATAGATATAACTGACAGTCACAGTGTATAAGACAGTATATCACCACAGCAGGGATAGATATTACTGACAGTCACAGTGTATAAGACAGTATATCACCACAGCAGGGATAGATATAACTGACAGTCACAGTGTATAAGACAGTATATCACCACAGCAGGGATAGATATAACTGACAGTCAGTGTATAAGACAGTATATCACCACAGCAGGGATAGATATTACTGACAGTCACAGTGTATAAGACAGTATATCACCACAGCAGGGAAAGATATACCTGACAGTCACAGTGTATAAGACAGTATATCACCACAGCAGGGATAGATATAACTGACAGTCAGTGTGTATAAGACAGTATATCACCACAACAGGGATAGATATAACTGACAGTCACAGCGTATAAGACAGTATATCACCACAGCAGGGATAGATATCACTGACAGTCACAGTGTATAAGACAGTATATCACCACAGCAGGGATAGATATCACTGACAGTCAGTGTATAAGACAGTATATCACCACAGCAGGGATAGATATAACTGACAGTCACAGTGTATAAGACAGTATATCACCACAGCAGGGATAGATATAACTGACAGTCACAGTGTATAAGACAGTATATCACCACAGCAGGGAAAGATATACCTGACAGTCACAGTGTATAAGGCAGTATATCACCACAGCAGGGATAGATATAACTGACAGTCAGTGTGTATAAGACAGTATATCACCACAGCAGGGATAGATATCACTGACAGTCACAGTGTATAAGACAGTATATCACCACAGCAGGGATAGATATCACTGACAGTCAGTGTATAAGACAGTATATCACCACAGCAGGGATAGATATCACTGACAGTCAGTGTATAAGACAGTATATCACCACAGCAGGGATAGATATAACTGACAGTCAGTGTATAAGACAGTATATCACCACAGCAGGGATAGATATAACTGACAGTCAGTGTGTATAAGACAGTATATCACCACAGCAGGGATAGATATCACTGACAGTCACAGTGTATAAGGCAGTATATCACCACAACAGGGATAGATATAACTGACAGTCACAGCGTATAAGACAGTATATCACCACAGCAGGGATAGATATAACTGACAGTCACAGTGTATAAGACAGTATATCACCACAGCAGGGAAAGATATACCTGACAGTCACAGTGTATAAGGCAGTATATCACCACAGCAGGGATAGATATAACTGACAGTCACAGTGTATAAGGCAGTATATCACCACAGCAGGGATAGATATCACTGACAGTCACAGTGTATAAGGCAGTATATCACCACAGCAGGGATAGATATCACTGACAGTCAGTGTGTATAAGACAGTATATCACCACAGCAGGGATAGATATCACTGACAGTCAGTGTATAAGACAGTATATCACCACAGCAGGGATAGATATCACTGACAGTCACAGTGTATAAGACAGTATATCACCACAGCAGGGATAGATATCACTGACAGTCACAGTGTATAAGACAGTATATCACCACAGCAGGGATAGATATTACTGACAGTCACAGTGTATAAGACAGTATATCACCACAGCAGGGATAGATATTACTGACAGTCACAGTGTATAAGACAGTATATCACCACAGCAGGGATAGATATAACTGACAGTCACAGTGTATAAGACAGTATATCACCACAGCAGGGATAGATATCACTGACAGTCACAGTGTATAAGGCAGTATATCACCACAGCAGGGATAGATATCACTGACAGTCACAGTGTATAAGACAGTATATCACCACAGCAGGGATAGATATCACTGACAGTCTGACAGTCAGTGTATAAGACAGTATATCACCACAGCAGGGATAGATATCACTGACAGTCACAGTGTATAAGACAGTATATCACCACAGCAGGGATAGATATCACTGACAGTCAGTGTGTATAAGACAGTATATCACCACAGCAGGGATAGATATCACTGACAGTCACAGTGTATAAGACAGTATATCACCACAGCAGGGATAGATATCACTGACAGTCACAGAGTATAAGACAGTATATCACCACAGCAGGGATAGATATCACTGACAGTCACAGTGTATAAGACAGTATATCACCACAGCAGGGATAGATATAACTGACAGTCACAGTGTATAAGACAGTATATCACCACAGCAGGGATAGATATAACTGACAGTCACAGTGTATAAGACAGTATATCACCACAGCAGGGATAGATATCACTGACAGTCAGTGTATAAGACAGTATATCACCACAGCAGGGATAGATATAACTGACAGTCACAGTGTATAAGACAGTATATCACCACAGCAGGGATAGATATCACTGACAGTCAGTGTATAAGACAGTATATCACCACAGCAGGGATAGATATCACTGACAGTCACAGTGTATAAGACAGTATATCACCACAGCAGGGATAGATATAACTGACAGTCACAGTGTATAAGGCAGTATATCACCACAGCAGGGAAAGATATAACTGACAGTCAGTGTGTATAAGACAGTATATCACCACAGCAGGGATAGATATCACTGACAGTCAGTGTATAAGACAGTATATCACCACAGCAGGGATAGATATCACTGACAGTCAGTGAGTATAAGACAGTATATCACCACAGCAGGGATAGATATGACTGATAATCAGTGTATAAGACAGTATATCACCACAGCAGGGATAGATATCACTGACAGTCAGTGTATAAGACAGTATATCAAAACAGCAGGGATAGATATAACTGACAGTCACAGTGTATAAGACAGTATATCACCACAGCAGGGATAGATATAACTGACAGTCAGTGTGTATAAGACAGTATATCACCACAGCAGGGATAGATATAACTGACAGTCACAGTGTATAAGACAGTATATCACCACAGCAGGGATAGATATCACTGACAGTCACAGTGTATAAGACAGTATATCACCACAGCAGGGATAGATATAACTGACAGTCACAGTGTATAAGACAGTATATCACCACAGCAGGGATAGATATCACTGACAGTCACAGTGTATAAGACAGTATATCACCACAGCAGGGATAGATATTACTGACAGTCACAGTGTATAAGACAGTATATCACCACAGCAGGGAAAGATATACCTGACAGTCACAGTGTATAAGACAGTATATCACCACAGCAGGGATAGATATAACTGACAGTCAGTGTGTATAAGACAGTATATCACCACAGCAGGGATAGATATCACTGACAGTCACAGTGTATAAGACAGTATATCACCACAGCAGGGATAGATATCACTGACAGTCAGTGTATAAGACAGTATATCACCACAGCAGGGATAGATATAACTGACAGTCACAGTGTATAAGACAGTATATCACCACAGCAGGGATAGATATAACTGACAGTCACAGTGTATAAGACAGTATATCACCACAGCAGGGAAAGATATACCTGACAGTCACAGTGTATAAGGCAGTATATCACCACAGCAGGGATAGATATAACTGACAGTCAGTGTGTATAAGACAGTATATCACCACAGCAGGGATAGATATCACTGACAGTCACAGTGTATAAGACAGTATATCACCACAGCAGGGATAGATATCACTGACAGTCAGTGTATAAGACAGTATATCACCACAGCAGGGATAGATATCACTGACAGTCAGTGTATAAGACAGTATATCACCACAGCAGGGATAGATATCACTGACAGTCACAGTGTATAAGACAGTATATCACCACAGCAGGGATAGATATAACTGACAGTCAGTGTATAAGACAGTATATCACCACAGCAGGGATAGATATAACTGACAGTCAGTGTGTATAAGACAGTATATCACCACAGCAGGGATAGATATCACTGACAGTCACAGTGTATAAGGCAGTATATCACCACAACAGGGATAGATATAACTGACAGTCACAGCGTATAAGACAGTATATCACCACAGCAGGGATAGATATAACTGACAGTCACAGTGTATAAGACAGTATATCACCACAGCAGGGAAAGATATACCTGACAGTCACAGTGTATAAGACAGTATATCACCACAGCAGGGATAGATATAACTGACAGTCACAGTGTATAAGGCAGTATATCACCACAGCAGGGATAGATATCACTGACAGTCACAGTGTATAAGGCAGTATATCACCACAGCAGGGAAAGATATACCTGACAGTCACAGTGTATAAGACAGTATATCACCACAGCAGGGAAAGATATACCTGACAGTCACAGTGTATAAGACAGTATATCACCACAGCAGGGATAGATATAACTGACAGTCACAGTGTATAAGGCAGTATATCACCACAGCAGGGATAGATATCACTGACAGTCACAGTGTATAAGACAGTATATCACCACAGCAGGGATAGATATCACTGACAGTCACAGTGTATAAGACAGTATATCACCACAGCAGGGATAGATATCACTGACAGTCACAGTGTATAAGACAGTATATCACCACAGCAGGGATAGATATTACTGACAGTCACAGTGTATAAGACAGTATATCACCACAGCAGGGATAGATATAACTGACAGTCACAGTGTATAAGACAGTATATCACCACAGCAGGGATAGATATCACTGACAGTCACAGTGTATAAGGCAGTATATCACCACAGCAGGGATAGATATCACTGACAGTCACAGTGTATAAGACAGTATATCACCACAGCAGGGATAGATATCACTGACAGTCACAGTGTATAAGACAGTATATCACCACAGCAGGGATAGATATCACTGACAGTCACAGTGTATAAGACAGTATATCACCACAGCAGGGATAGATATCACTGACAGTCACAGTGTATAAGACAGTATATCACCACAGCAGGGATAGATATCACTGACAGTCACAGAGTATAAGACAGTATATCACCACAGCAGGGATAGATATCACTGACAGTCACAGTGTATAAGACAGTATA
The DNA here is from genome assembly GCA_031769625.1 of Taudactylus pleione. Lineage (NCBI taxonomy): Eukaryota > Metazoa > Chordata > Amphibia > Anura > Myobatrachidae > Taudactylus > Taudactylus pleione. The sequence goes on along the minus strand of JAUIMM010001256.1, from coordinate 348,881 downwards.
TCACCACAGCAGGGATAGATATAACTGACAGTCACAGTATATAAGACAGTATATCACCACAGCAGGGATAGATATCACTGACAGTCAGTGTATAAGACAGTATATCACCACAGCAGGGATAGATATAACTGACAGTCACAGTGTATAAGACAGTATATCACCACAGCAGGGATAGATATCACTGACAGTCAGTGTATAAGACAGTATATCACCACAGCAGGGATAGATATCACTGACAGTCACAGTGTATAAGACAGTATATCACCACAGCAGGGATAGATATAACTGACAGTCACAGTGTATAAGGCAGTATATCACCACAGCAGGGAAAGATATAACTGACAGTCAGTGTGTATAAGACAGTATATCACCACAGCAGGGATAGATATCACTGACAGTCAGTGTATAAGACAGTATATCACCACAGCAGGGATAGATATCACTGACAGTCAGTGAGTATAAGACAGTATATCACCACAGCAGGGATAGATATGACTGATAATCAGTGTATAAGACAGTATATCACCACAGCAGGGATAGATATCACTGACAGTCAGTGTATAAGACAGTATATCAAAACAGCAGGGATAGATATAACTGACAGTCACAGTGTATAAGACAGTATATCACCACAGCAGGGATAGATATAACTGACAGTCAGTGTGTATAAGACAGTATATCACCACAGCAGGGATAGATATAACTGACAGTCACAGTGTATAAGACAGTATATCACCACAGCAGGGATAGATATCACTGACAGTCACAGTGTATAAGACAGTATATCACCACAGCAGGGATAGATATAACTGACAGTCACAGTGTATAAGACAGTATATCACCACAGCAGGGATAGATATCACTGACAGTCACAGTGTATAAGACAGTATATCACCACAGCAGGGATAGATATTACTGACAGTCACAGTGTATAAGACAGTATATCACCACAGCAGGGAAAGATATACCTGACAGTCACAGTGTATAAGACAGTATATCACCACAGCAGGGATAGATATAACTGACAGTCAGTGTGTATAAGACAGTATATCACCACAGCAGGGATAGATATCACTGACAGTCACAGTGTATAAGACAGTATATCACCACAGCAGGGATAGATATCACTGACAGTCAGTGTATAAGACAGTATATCACCACAGCAGGGATAGATATAACTGACAGTCACAGTGTATAAGACAGTATATCACCACAGCAGGGATAGATATAACTGACAGTCACAGTGTATAAGACAGTATATCACCACAGCAGGGAAAGATATACCTGACAGTCACAGTGTATAAGGCAGTATATCACCACAGCAGGGATAGATATAACTGACAGTCAGTGTGTATAAGACAGTATATCACCACAGCAGGGATAGATATCACTGACAGTCACAGTGTATAAGACAGTATATCACCACAGCAGGGATAGATATCACTGACAGTCAGTGTATAAGACAGTATATCACCACAGCAGGGATAGATATCACTGACAGTCAGTGTATAAGACAGTATATCACCACAGCAGGGATAGATATCACTGACAGTCACAGTGTATAAGACAGTATATCACCACAGCAGGGATAGATATAACTGACAGTCAGTGTATAAGACAGTATATCACCACAGCAGGGATAGATATAACTGACAGTCAGTGTGTATAAGACAGTATATCACCACAGCAGGGATAGATATCACTGACAGTCACAGTGTATAAGGCAGTATATCACCACAACAGGGATAGATATAACTGACAGTCACAGCGTATAAGACAGTATATCACCACAGCAGGGATAGATATAACTGACAGTCACAGTGTATAAGACAGTATATCACCACAGCAGGGAAAGATATACCTGACAGTCACAGTGTATAAGACAGTATATCACCACAGCAGGGATAGATATAACTGACAGTCACAGTGTATAAGGCAGTATATCACCACAGCAGGGATAGATATCACTGACAGTCACAGTGTATAAGGCAGTATATCACCACAGCAGGGAAAGATATACCTGACAGTCACAGTGTATAAGACAGTATATCACCACAGCAGGGATAGATATAACTGACAGTCACAGTGTATAAGGCAGTATATCACCACAGCAGGGATAGATATCACTGACAGTCACAGTGTATAAGACAGTATATCACCACAGCAGGGATAGATATCACTGACAGTCACAGTGTATAAGACAGTATATCACCACAGCAGGGATAGATATCACTGACAGTCACAGTGTATAAGACAGTATATCACCACAGCAGGGATAGATATTACTGACAGTCACAGTGTATAAGACAGTATATCACCACAGCAGGGATAGATATAACTGACAGTCACAGTGTATAAGACAGTATATCACCACAGCAGGGATAGATATCACTGACAGTCACAGTGTATAAGGCAGTATATCACCACAGCAGGGATAGATATCACTGACAGTCACAGTGTATAAGACAGTATATCACCACAGCAGGGATAGATATCACTGACAGTCACAGTGTATAAGACAGTATATCACCACAGCAGGGATAGATATCACTGACAGTCACAGTGTATAAGACAGTATATCACCACAGCAGGGATAGATATCACTGACAGTCAGTGTGTATAAGACAGTATATCACCACAGCAGGGATAGATATCACTGACAGTCACAGTGTATAAGACAGTATATCACCACAGCAGGGATAGATATCACTGACAGTCACAGAGTATAAGACAGTATATCACCACAGCAGGGATAGATATCACTGACAGTCACAGTGTATAAGACAGTATATCACCACAGCAGGGATAGATATCACTGACAGTCACAGTGTATAAGACAGTATATCACCACAGCAGGGATAGATATCACTGACAGTCACAGTGTATAAGACAGTATATCACCACAGCAGGGATAGATATCACTGACAGTCACAGTGTATAAGACAGTATATCACCACAGCAGGGATAGATATCACTGACAGTCACAGTGTATAAGACAGTATATCACCACAGCAGGGATAGATATCACTGACAGTCACAGTGTATAAGACAGTATATCACCACAGCAGGGATAGATATCACTGACAGTCACAGTGTATAAGACAGTATATCACCACAGCAGGGATAGATATAACTGACAGTCACAGTGTATAAGACAGTATATCACCACAGCAGGGATAGATATAACTGACAGTCACAGTGTATAAGACAGTATATCACCACAGCAGGGATAGATATCACTGACAGTCACAGTGTATAAGGCAGTATATCACCACAGCAGGGATAGATATCACTGACAGTCACAGTGTATAAGACAGTATATCACCACAGCAGGGATAGATATCACTGACAGTCACAGTGTATAAGACAGTATATCACCACAGCAGGGATAGATATCACTGACAGTCACAGTGTATAAGACAGTATATCACCACAGCAGGGATAGATATCACTGACAGTCACAGTGTATAAGACAGTATATCACCACAGCAGGGATAGATATCACTGACAGTCAGTGTGTATAAGACAGTATATCACCACAGCAGGGATAGATATCACTGACAGTCACAGTGTATAAGACAGTATATCACCACAGCAGGGATAGATATAACTGACAGTCACAGTATATAAGACAGTATATCACCACAGCAGGGATAGATATCACTGACAGTCAGTGTATAAGACAGTATATCACCACAGCAGGGATAGATATCACTGACAGTCACAGTGTATAAGACAGTATATCACCACAGCAGGGATAGATATCACTGACAGTCACAGTGTATAAGGCAGTATATCACCACAGCAGGGAAAGATATAACTGACAGTCACAGTGTATAAGACAGTATATCACCACAGCAGGGATAGATATCACTGACAGTCAGTGTATAAGACAGTATATCACCACAGCAGGGATAGATATCACTGACAGTCAGTGAGTATAAGACAGTATATCACCACAGCAGGGATAGATATGACTGATAATCAGTGTATAAGACAGTATATCACCACAGCAGGGATAGATATCACTGACAGTCAGTGTATAAGACAGTATATCACCACAGCAGGGATAGATATAACTGACAGTCACAGTGTATAAGACAGTATATCACCACAGCAGGGATAGATATCACTGACAGTCAGTGTGTATAAGACAGTATATCACCACAGCAGGGATAGATATAACTGACAGTCAGTGTGTATAAGACAGTATATCACCACAGCAGGGATAGATATAACTGACAGTCACAGTGTATAAGACAGTATATCACCACAGCAGGGATAGATATCACTGACAGTCACAGTGTATAAGACAGTATATCACCACAGCAGGGATAGATATCACTGACAGTCACAGTGTATAAGACAGTATATCACCACAGCAGGGAAAGATATACCTGACAGTCACAGTGTATAAGACAGTATATCACCACAGCAGGGATAGATATCACTGACAGTCACAGTGTATAAGACAGTATATCACCACAGCAGGGATAGATATCACTGACAGTCACAGTGTATAAGACAGTATATCACCACAGCAGGGATAGATATCACTGACAGTCACAGTGTATAAGGCAGTATATCACCACAGCAGGGATAGATATCACTGACAGTCACAGTGTATAAGGCAGTATATCACCACAGCAGGGATAGATATCACTGACAGTCACAGTGTATAAGGCAGTATATCACCACAGCAGGGATAGATATCACTGACAGTCACAGTGTATAAGGCAGTATATCACCACAGCAGGGATAGATATCACTGACAGTCACAGTGTATAAGGCAGTATATCACCACAGCAGGGATAGATATCACTGACAGTCACAGTGTATAAGGCAGTATATCACCACAGCAGGGATAGATATCACTGACAGTCACAGTGTATAAGGCAGTATATCACCACAGCAGGGATAGATATCACTGACAGTCACAGTGTATAAGACAGTATATCACCACAGCAGGGATAGATATCACTGACAGTCAGTGTATAAGACAGTATATCACCACAGCAGGGATAGATATCACTGACAGTCACAGTGTATAAGACAGTATATCACCACAGCAGGGATAGATATCACTGACAGTCACAGTGTATAAGACAGTATATCACCACAGCAGGGATAGATATACCTGACAGTCACAGTGTATAAGACAGTATATCACCACAGCAGGGATAGATATAACTGACAGTCAGTGTGTATAAGACAGTATATCACCACAGCAGGGATAGATATCACTGACAGTCACAGTGTATAAGACAGTATATCACCACAGCAGGGATAGATATCACTGACAGTCACAGTGTATAAGACAGTATATCACCACAGCAGGGATAAATATCACTGACAGTCACAGTGTATAAGACAGTATATCACCACATCAGGGATAGATATAACTGACAGTCAGTGTGTATAAGACAGTATATCACCACAGCAGGGATAGATATCACTGACAGTCACAGTGTATAAGACAGTATATCACCACAGCAGGGATAGATATAACTGACAGTCACAGAGTATAAGACAGTATATCACCACAGCAGGGATAGATATAACTGACAGTCAGTGTATAAGACAGTATATCACCACAGCAGGGATAGGTATCACTGACAGTCACAGTGTATAAGACAGTATATCACCACAGCAGGGATAGATATAACTGACAGTCACAGAGTATAAGACAGTATATCACCACAGCAGGGATAGATATAACTGACAGTCAGTGTATAAGACAGTATATCACCACAGCAGGGATAGATATCACTGACAGTCACAGTGTATAAGGCAGTATATCACCACAGCAGGGATAGATATCACTGACAGTCACAGTGTATAAGACAGTATATCACCACAGCAGGGATAGATATCACTGACAGTCACAGTGTATAAGACAGTATATCACCACAGCAGGGATAGATATCACTGACAGTCACAGTGTATAAGACAGTATATCACCACAGCAGGGATAGATATCACTGACAGTCAGTGTATAAGACAGTATATCACCACAGCAGGGATAGATATCACTGACAGTCACAGTGTATAAGACAGTATATCACCACAGCAGGGATAGATATCACTGACAGTCACAGTGTATAAGACAGTATATCACCACAGCAGGGATAGATATCACTGACAGTCAGTGTATAAGACAGTATATCACCACAGCAGGGATAGATATCACTGACAGTCACAGTGTATAAGACAGTATATCACCACAGCAGGGATAGATATCACTGACAGTCACAGTGTATAAGACAGTATATCACCACAGCAGGGATAGATATACCTGACAGTCACAGTGTATAAGACAGTATATCACCACAGCAGGGATAGATATAACTGACAGTCACAGTGTATAAGACAGTATATCACCACAGCAGGGATAGATATAACTGACAGTCAGTGTGTATAAGACAGTATATCACCACAGCAGGGATAGATATCACTGACAGTCACAGTGTATAAGACAGTATATCACCACAGCAGGGATAGATATCACTGACAGTCACAGTGTATAAGACAGTATATCACCACAGCAGGGATAGATATCACTGACAGTCACAGTGTATAAGACAGTATATCACCACATCAGGGATAGATATAACTGACAGTCAGTGTGTATAAGACAGTATATCACCACAGCAGGGATAGATATCACTGACAGTCAGTGTATAAGACAGTATATCACCACAGCAGGGATAGATATAACTGACAGTCAGAGTATAAGACAGTATATCACCACAGCAGGGATAGATATAACTGACAGTCACAGAGTATAAGACAGTATATCACCACAGCAGGGATAGATATAACTGACAGTCAGTGTATAAGACAGTATATCACCACAGCAGGGATAGATATAACTGACAGTCAGTGTATAAGACAATATATCACCACAGCAGGGATAGATATAACTGACAGTCAGTGTATAAGACAATATATCACCACAGCAGGGATAGATATCACTGACAGTCACAGTGTATAAGGCAGTATATCACCACAGCAGGGATAGATATCACTGACAGTCACAGTGTATAAGACAGTATATCACCACAGCAGGGATAGATATCACTGACAGTCACAGTGTATAAGACAGTATATCACCACAGCAGGGATAGATATCACTGACAGTCAGTGTGTATAAGACAGTATATCACCACAGCAGGGATAGATATCACTGACAGTCACAGTGTATAAGACAGTATATCACCACAGCAGGGATAGATATCACTGACAGTCACAGTGTATAAGACAGTATATCACCACAGCAGGGATAGATATCACTGACAGTCACAGTGTGTATAAGACAGTATATCACCACAGCAGGGATAGATATCACTGACAGTCACAGTGTATAAGACAGTATATCACCACAGCAGGGATAGATATAACTGACAGTCACAGTGTATAAGACAGTATATCACCACAGCAGGGATAGATATCACTGACAGTCACAGTGTATAAGACAGTATATCACCACAGCAGGGATAGATATCACTGACAGTCACAGTGTATAAGACAGTATATCACCACAGCAGGGATAGATATCACTGACAGTCACAGTGTATAAGACAGTATATCACCACAGCAGGGATAGATATCACTGACAGTCACAGTGTATAAGACAGTATATCACCACAGCAGGGATAGATATAACTGACAGTCACAGTGTATAAGACAGTATATCACCACAGCAGGGATAGATATCACTGACAGTCAGTGTATAAGACAGTATATCACCACAGCAGGGATAGATATCACTGACAGTCACAGTGTATAAGACAGTATATCACCACAGCAGGGATAGATATCACTGACAGTCACAGTGTATAAGACAGTATATCACCACAGCAGGGATAGATATAACTGACAGTCAGTGTGTATAAGACAGTATATCACCACAGCAGGGATAGATATCACTGACAGTCAGAGTGTATAAGACAGTATATCGCCACAGCAGGGATAGATATCACTGACAGTCACAGTGTATAAGACAGTTTATCACCACAGCAGGGATAGATATCACTGACAGTCACAGTGTATAAGACAGTATATCACCACAGCAGGGATAGATATAACTGACAGTCAGTGTGTATAAGACAGTATATCACCACAGCAGGGATAGATATCACTGACAGTCACAGTGTATAAGACAGTATATCACCACAGCAGGGATAGATATCACTGACAGTCACAGTGTATAAGACAGTATATCACCACAGCAGGGATAGATATAACTGACAGTCACAGTGTATAAGACAGTATATCACCACAGCAGGGATAGATATCACTGACAGTCACAGTGTATAAGACAGTATATCACCACAGCAGGGATAGATATCACTGACAGTCACAGTGTATAAGACAGTATATCACCACAGCAGGGATAGATATCACTGACAGTCACAGTGTATAAGACAGTATATCGCCACAGCAGGGATAGATATCACTGATAGTCACAGTGTATAAGACAGTATATCGCCACAGCAGGGATAGATATCACTGACAGTCACAGTGTATAAGACAGTATATCGCCACAGCAGGGATAGATATCACTGATAGTCACAGTGTATAAGACAGTATATCACCACAGTAGAGATAGATATAACTGACAGTGTGTATAAGACAGTATATCACCACAGCAGGGATAGATATAACTGACAGTCAGTGTGTATAAGACAGTATATCACCACAGCAGAGGTACCACAAGTCACATACAATGCATATAAATATACTTATTTATTTAGTATGTATTACCAGTTACTTATATAGCGCACACCTATTCCGCAGCACTTTACAGAGAATATTTTGCCATTCACATGTCCCTGCCCCAGTGGAGCTTACACTCTATATTCCCTACCACATGCTCACAAACATACAGCCAATTAACCTACTAGTATATTTTTGGACTGGAGTACACGGAGGAAACCCACACAAGCAGAGGTAGAATATACAAACTCTACACAGTTAGGGCCATAGTGGGAATCGAACCCATGACCTCAGTGCTGTGAGGCAGTAACGCTAACCATTACACCGTCTGTGCTGCCCCAGCACTAAATCAACTACTCAAGTCTCACAGGGCTGGTAGGATTTGTGCGCTGTATAACCTGGCCCCAAGGATACAGGGAGACTGGACCCAAAACTCCTGAGACCTGTAGCTTCAGAAAAGCCCCTGATTAATGGCTACTCAGCGTCTCATATAGGAGGAGGGTGAGGAGAAGCCACCCATAAACGGGAAAGCTCTTGTAAGTGATCACGCTCTGGACTGGGGGAGGGGCAGTCGGATGAGAGCCTACCTCCTCACTGCTGAATGAACCGCCAAGTGCCGCTGGCAGTACATGGTCCCCGAAGCCGGCTTTTAACCACCCCGGTGGTCTAGTGGGGGAGCGGGCGAACTAGTCGCCCCACTACAGTATCTTCTGGCGCGTCTCCACGGCCGGAATTTGCGTTACCAGAGCGTCATCCCGCATGACCGACCCCGAAGTTACGTCACCAGAGCATCATCCCACGTGACTGACCCCGAAGATACATCACTAGAACGTTATCCCGTGTGACCTGACATCCCCGAAGTTACGTCACCAGAGCATCATCCCGCGTAACTGGCTCCAATGTTACGTCACCAGAGCGCCATCCTGCGTAACCTGAACATTATATCACCAGAGCGCTATCCCACGTGACCAATCCCAATGTTACATCACCAGAGCGCCATCCCGCGTGACCTGACCGACCCAGATTTTACGTTACCAGAACGTTATCCCGCCTGACCAATGGTTGTCAACGCATGTGACTAACCCCAGCATTACGTCACCAGAGTGCCATCCCGCGTGACTGACCCAAAGTTACGTCACCAGAGCGCCATCCCGCGTGACTGACCCAACGTTACCAGAGCACCATCCTGTGTGACTGACCCAAAGTTATGTCACCAGAGTGCCATCCCGCATGACTGACCCAAAGTTACGTCACCAGAGCACCATCCCGCGTGACTGGCCCAAAGTTACGTCACCAGAGCGCCATCACGCGTGACTGACCCAACGTTACCAGAGCGCCATCCTGTGTGACTGACCCAAAGTTACGTCACCAGAGCGCCATCCGACGTGACTGACCCAAAGTTACGTCACCAGACCCACTTCACCAACTCAGATGTTACATCATCCGAACGCCATCCCACGTGACTGACCCCGAAGATACATCACTAGAGCATTATCTCGTGTGACCTGACATCCCCGAAGTTACGGCACCAGTGCGCCAACCCGAGTGAGCAACCCCAACTAAACGTCACCAGAGCACCACACCGCGTGACCAGCCCCGAAGTTACGCCACCAGAGCATCATCCTGCAAGACCTGACCGACCCCATTACACCACCAGAGCATCATCCCGCGTGACCGACCCCGAAGTTACGTCACCAGAGCATCAACCCGCATGACCTGACCTACTCCAAAATTACTTTACTAGAATGCCATCTCACGTGACTGACCCCAGAGGTACATCACCAGAGCGCCATCCTACGTGACCTGAATGACTCCAACATTATATGACCAGAGCACTATCCAGCATGACCAACCCCGTTACGTCACCAGAGCACCGTCCCACGTGGCAGACCCAGAAGTTACGTCACCAGAGCATCATCCCCGCGTGACCAACCCCGAAGTTACGTCACCATAGCATCATCCTGCGTGACCTGACAACCCCATTACGCAGCCAGAGCGCCATTCCACGTGACCAACCCAGAAGTTACATCACCAGAGCGCCATCCCATGTGACCAAGCCAGAAGTTACATCACCAGAGCATCGTCCCGCGTGACCGACCAGGGAGTTAAGTCACCAGAGGGACTTCCCGCGTGACCTGACCGACCCCGAAGTTACTTTACTAGAACGCCATCCCACGTGACCAACCCCAGAGATACATCACCAGAGCACCATCCTACGTGACCTGAACGACCCCAACATAACACCAGAGCGTTATCCCACGTGACCAACCCCAACGTTACGTCACTAGGAGCGCCATCCCACGTGACCTGACCAACCCAGATGTTACGTTACCAGAGCGTTATCCTGTGTGACCAATGGTTGTCAACGGATGTGACCAACCCCAACGTTACATCACCAGAGCGCCATCGAACGTGACCGACCCAACGTTACGTCACCAGAGCGCTATCCCGCGTGATCGACCCAGATGTTACATCATCAGAGCACCATCCCGTGTGACCGACCCAAATGTTACGAGCGCCATCCAAGTGGGCATAGAGGGGGAATATAATCCTGTGGAGAGCGCAGAGAGCCCGCAAGGGGCCAAATTTCTTATTTTCCTGGAAAGTGTGGGCAAAAACATCCACTTCCGCCCTCACTGACGTCACTTCCAGGTACAGCTGCTGGAGGAGTATTAGACTCTTCTACGTCACCAGAGAGCCATCCCGCGTGACCGACCCAAAGTCACGTCATAGTAGCGTCACGCGCGGGAACCTGCCGAACGTTACGTCACCAGAGGGTTTTCGCGGATGATCGATCCCGACATTTCGTCACCTGAACGGTCACGTGTGTGATGTACGTGTCATGTGACGCTACATACCGGCGTCTTAGTGATAGTTACTAGGACTGGGCCAATCAGGTGCGAGCAGTTGGCAGTCGGGCAGTGATTGGCTCGAGCAGCGCACGCGCACGCTTCCCGTGACGTCCATACTCAGGATTGGTAGAAATGGACATCAGATGTGTAAGTGGCAGCTCTGTCATCCAATAGACGAGCTACACAGTCCTCAGCAGCCCAATCACACAAGCCTCTTCTCCAGTGAGGGCGGGACGGAGTCTGAGTTAGCGCGGGAGTCAGACAGCTCGTATCCGGGCACTGAGGATGGGAGATCGGGAGATCAGGCGTCAGTAGTACCGGGATCACCCTCCTGCCCCTTCTACCTACCCTCCTGCCCCATCCTTCCCACCCATCTGCCCCTTCTACCTACCCTCCTGCCCCATCCTTCCCACCCATCTGCCTCTTCTACCTACCTACCTTCCTTCCCAATCCCACCCTCCTACCCATCCTTACCACACATCTGCCTCTTCTATCTACCTTCCTTCCCAATCCTACCCTCCTACCCCATCCTTCCCACCCATCTGCCTCTTCTACCTACCTTCCTTCCCAATCCCACCCTCCTACCCATCCTTACCACACATCTGCCTCTTCTATCTACCTTCCTTCCCAATCCTACCCTCCTACCCCATCCTTCCCACCCATCTGCCTCTTCTACCTACCTTCCTTCCCAATCCCACCCTCCTACCCATCCTTACCACACATCTGCCTCTTCTATCTACCTTCCTTCCCAATCCTACCCTCCTACCCCATCCTTACCACACACCTGCCCCATCTACCTACCTTCCTTCCCCATCTACCTATCCTCCTGCCCCATCCATCCCATCCTCCCCGTCTACCATCCCTCCAACCATCTACCTATCCTACTGCCCCATCCTTACCACCCTCTTGCCCATCTATGTACCCTCCTGCCCCATCTATCTACCTTCCTGCCCCATCTACCTATCCTCCTGCCCCATCCTTACCACACATCTGCCCCATCCTTCCTGCCCTCTTGCCCATCTACGTACCCTTCTGCCCCATCCTTCTTATACACCTGCCCCATCTATCTACCTTCCTGCCCCATCTACCTATCCTCCTGCCCCATCCTTACCACACATCTGCCCCATCTACCTACCTTCCTTCCAAATCCCACCCTCCTGCCCCATCCATCCCACACCGCTGCCCATCTACCATCCTTCAAACCATCTACCTATCCTACTACCCCATCCTTCCCACGCTCCTACCCCATCCATCCCACACCACTGCCCATCTACCTACCTTCCTGCCTGTCTACCATCCTTTCAACCATCTACCTACCCTCCTGCCCCATCCTTCTTATACACCTGCCCCATCTATCTATCTTCCTGCCCCATCTACCTATCCTCCTGCCCCATCCATCCCATCCTCCCCGTCTACCATCCCTCCAACCATCTACCTATCCTACTGCCCCATCCTTACCACCCTCTTGCCCATCTACGTACCCTCCTGCCCCATCTATCTACCTTCCTGCCCCATCTACCTATCCTCCTGCCCCATCCTTACCACACATCTGCCCCATCCTTCCTGCCCTCTTGCCCATCTACGTACCCTTCTGCCCCATCCTTCTTATACACCTGCCCCATCTATCTACCTTCCTGCCCCATCTACCTATCCTCCTGCCCCATCCTTACCACACATCTGCCCCATCTACCTACCTTCCTTCCAAATCCCACCCTCCTGCCCCATCCATCCCACACCGCTGCCCATCTACCATCCTTCAAACCATCTACCTATCCTACTACCCCATCCTTCCCACGCTCCTACCCCATCCATCCCACACCACTGCCTATCTACCTACCTTCCTGCCTGTCTACCATCCTTTCAACCATCTACCTACCCTCCTGCCCCATCCTTCTTATACACCTGCCCCATCTATCTATCTTCCTGCCCCATCTACCTATCCTCCTGCCCCATCCATCCCATCCTCCCCGTCTACCATCCCTCCAACCATCTACCTATCCTACTGCCCCATCCTTACCACCCTCTTGCCCATCTACGTACCCTCCTGCCCCATCTATCTACCTTCCTGCCCCATCTACCTATCCTCCTGCCCCATCCTTACCACACATCTGCCCCATCCTTCCTGCCCTCTTGCCCATCTACGTACCCTTCTGCCCCATCCTTACCACACATCTGCCCCATCTACCTACCTTCCTTCCAAATCCCACCCTCCTGCCCCATCCATCCCACACCGCTGCCCATCTACCATCCTTCAAACCATCTACCTATCCTACTACTCCATCCTTCCCACGCTCCTACCCCATCCATCCCACACCGCTGCCCATCTACCTACCTTCCTGCCTGTCTACCATCCTTTCAACCATCTACCTACCCTCCTGCCCCATCCTTCTTATACACCTGCCCCATCTATCTATCTTCCTGCCCCATCTACCTATCCTCCTGCCCCATCCTTACCACACATCTGCTCCATCTACCTTCCTTCCCAATCCCACCCTCCTGCTCCATCTTTCCTAACTGCACCATCTACCTGACCCTTCTCCGTCTCACCTCCCCCCTGTGTGTACCGATCCCTCTGACTGGTGTGTGTGTGGGGGTGGTTTGATGGTGACCTCTCTGACTGGGGGTGTATGTGGGGGGTAATGGCAATGACAATCCCTGTAACTGGGGGCTAGTGATGTTCCCTTTATTTCGGGAATGTGTGTGGGGGGCTGGCAGCCATCCTTGGGGGAGGTGATAGCGATCTCTTACTGTGGGGGGTAGTGATGTTTCCTTTGTTTCCGGGGGGCTGACTACAATCCCTCTGATGGGGGGTGATGATGATCCCTCTGGCTGGAGGGTGGTGGTTGGGTGTGTAATGGGGTGACAGTGACCCCTTTGACTGGGGGTGATGACAATCCGAGCTGTTAGATGACCCAAGTTGCAGCCCCCAGGGATTGGATCTCGCTGGTCCCTGACGTCCTCAGTGCGGCAATGTCCTGTGGTCACTGAGTGATGTCTGTTTTCGGTTACGTAACTAAGTCCTCTCGTTGCAGAGCTGGAGAAGGCAAAAGGCCAAGCTCAGCGGAGCCGCAATCTGAAAGAGGAGGCCGCAATATGCAACCAGCTGGGGGAGATCCTGGCTAAGAGCGGTGAGATAACACGTTACCCTGGACAAACGCAGTCATATGAGCGCCAAGTACCCCTTAGCTAGCTGCTGATGTACAGGAGATTTGGCGGTTTCTCTAACAGGTTTAGCGCATTAGCTGCGCTACTTGCCAGGCTTTGCGCACATTGTCTGCCGCGCTCTCCTTGCCCGCGCCCTCTGCAGCAAGTAGGCGAGTGCACGGGATGTCGCCTGACCCGTCTGCAGTACATGCACAATGTCATCTAATGCACAGCTGTAATGGCTAAAGGCCGCCATACACTGTGCGATATAGCAGCTGATCCGACGGATATCGCTGTTATATCGCACCGTGTGTGGGCATGATATCGGCCAATGCGCGCTCCCGTGGGGTCGTACATCGCACCCCCAGATCTTACTGCATGTTCACTTGATCTGGGGATGCGATGTACGATCCCATGCAGCGCTATGCGGGTGGGGGACGGGGTGCCGGCATATCTGGCGGTTGGCCAGCCGATTGCTCCTTGTGTGGGGACCCCGCCCGATATGTCGTCCGTCTGATCGCAAGGTGCATATCGCACCATATATGGGGGCCTTACTTGTCCATATGAGGCTGTTGAGGTGGTGTGGCCCAGTGTGTGGTGACCATTCTCTCATCTACTTCTACAGCCAGGTTCCAGGAGGCCGTGGAAGAGCATCGACAGGAGCTGGGAATCTGTGAGAGTTTGGCGGATGTTATTGGCTGTGCTGTGGCCCATCGGAAGATTGGCGAGTGTTTTGCAGAGTTGGGGAAGTATGAGGCTGCGCTGCAGGTAGGTGACCCCAGTGGGGGGCTTGGTGGGATTGGACACTTTGTTCCTCTGGCTGTGCGAGTCCTGAGTGTGTTGATGGTAGGTATAATAACTACATCCAGGGGAGGCAGGGCTGGTAGGATGTAAAGAAAAGAAGCCACCATCGGAACACCATCAAATGATTACCAGTTGATGGCGGCAAACATCGGAATGCTGCCATCGAATGGTAGAAATACTAACATCGAAAGAAAAACATTGATGATCGGCAAACATCGACCATTGATGTCCGTCCCTATGCTAGGGTGGGTTATGTATGTAGATGAGGCGTGTATGTTGTGCATTGATGGGCTACAGGGTTGGTCATGTATGTAGATGAAACGTGTATGCTGTGTATTGAGGGGTGCTAGAGTTGGTCATGTATGTAGATGAAGCGTGTGTGTTGTGTATTGAAGGGCGCTAGAGTTGGTAATGTATGTAGATGAAGCGTGTGTGTTTTGTATTGAAGGGTGCTAGAGTTGGTCATGTATGTAGATGAAGCAGACCATATTAAGTTAGCGGATATCACAGTGTAGGGATTACAGTCCATGGCAGGGTCCTTGGAGATGAATGTAAATAAATGGGGCGATTCGGATGTTCCCAGGGTGTGGGTGGCCGGCATTGTGTGATCTCCTTTATATAAGTCTTTGGTCCTCATTCAGAGTCGTTCGTATGCATCCGATGTTTCCAAACCACGCATGCGTACGGTTAGTTGTGCGCAGGTTAGAGGCCTGGCTGATCGTACAGCTTGAGGTTTGGTACGTGCTCTCACAAGCCTCAGAGTACAATCGATACTATCGATGTGACTGATGTTATGTCTGATGTTTCTATTTTGAGCCAGACAATGCAAGCAGCTAATAATCGTTTGTTGTAGCTAATAACACTGCTAATTAGCTTGTAATTGATTCAGCTGCGTTTGCATTAGCGAATAATAAGAATAAATTTCATGGTGACGGCTTATTCTATGCGTTTTTTTGGTAATTCTTGGAGTAATTTGCACACAACACAAGCGGCCGCAACTATCAGAAGAAAATTAACAAGTGGCCAAGCGCCTGGGGGAGGCGGCTGACGGCGGTGGTGCGCCTGGGGGAGGCGGCTGACGGCGGTGGTGCGCCTGGGGGAGGCGGCTGACGGCGGTGGTGCGCCTGGGGGAGGCGGCTGACGGCGGTGGTGCGCCTGGGGGAGGCGGCTGACGGCGGTGGTGCGCCTGGGGGAGGCGGCAGACGGGGGGGGGGTGTTTGTGGTGGTGTGTCTGGGTGAGGAGACTGACTGTGTCTCCACCCTTCCCT
This sequence comes from Taudactylus pleione, assembly GCA_031769625.1. NCBI lineage: Eukaryota > Metazoa > Chordata > Amphibia > Anura > Myobatrachidae > Taudactylus > Taudactylus pleione. The sequence continues at coordinate 332,095 of JAUIMM010001256.1, read as the reverse complement.
GCACAGCACCAGCGCCTTCATTTGGACTTGGCACGCTCCGTGTCCTCTGACATTGAGGAGCAGAGAGCCCTGGCAACCATCGGTCGCACTTACCTCTATATGTGTGAGGTTGGACAAGTGGAGAATCATCAACCAGCTGAAGAAGCCTTTGTGAGAAGTCTGACGGTCGTGGACGAGCGGCTGGAAGGTGAGAACACAACCACACGTCTCTCTGCTTCTACCGAAATCAACTTCAAGGGATATTTCTGCTCTCTCTTGTTTTTCACCTTTGTTTGCTGGGAACTTAGGGCCTGATTCAGACCCACTCGCGAGCGGCTGTCCGCTCGCAAGTGGGTCGATGTTATGGACTGAGCATGCGCACGACGGAGGGAGCTCCGTCGTGCGCATGCGCCAGACGCGACGAGCGAAGGAAAGTCCTTTGCTCGTTGTGTCCGATCAAAGGGGGCGTGCTGTCAATGTTGATTGACAGCACGCCCCCTTTGGTGGGCGTGCCTCCCTGACGGGGGCGTTCCCACGGGAACGCCTCCCGTCAAGCCGGCCCACTGACATCACTAGTGATGTCAGTGGGAGTGATTTTGGCTCTGATAGAGCTAAAATCACTCCGGAGCTTGCGGTTGAAAACCTCAACCGCAGGCTCCGGCTCGCAAATTCGATGGTCGCGATGGTCTCGACCATCGCGACCATCACAATGCACGCTTGTATAGCCTGTGGGTGGTGACCCACAGCTATACGAGCGTCCAGGAGGACGCTCCATGAAAATGGAGCCCGGCCCTCATTCAGAGCGTACGCTCTGCTCAGAGCGTACGGCTCTGAATGAGGGCCTTAATCTGCTTTATTGGGAAAAATAAATATATATTTAAAAAAATAAAAAAAATAGTTTATAAATCTGATCAGTACGTCCGATATTAGCTCCTCATACTCGCCCCCAGCTTAAATGATCAGACTCTGGCTGACCACTATCCAGCCTTCCCAGCCCACCTCGGTGTCTCCTCACCCCAAGTGGTGAGCTCAGAGGCCAGCAGGGTACATGTGACACTGAGGCCACGTCTCCTGTACCCTGCTGGCCTCGTCCTCTATAGCCTTAGTGGGCAGGGTCCTCGCTGTATGCACTCAGAGACATTTGTTCTGTTCTACGCGCTGAGGACGAGGCCGTAGAGTGATCTTCCTCCCCTCCCTGCGGCCGCAGGCCATGTACACCTTGCTAGCGATCCACCTCTGTGCACGTCTGCTGTCCATCCTAGTGACCACCCGAGGTCAGCAGATGCTGCTGTTATCCATGGAGGGAAATCACTGGTTGTATTTGTGTCTTCCAGGCAAAGTATCCACGAGAGATCTGAGCGAGATGAGAGCCCGTCTCTTCCTGAACCTGGGCTTCCTATATGAGATTATGGGCGAGAGCAATAAGTGCAGCTTGTACATCAGGAAGAGCATCTTCATCGCAGAGTAATTCCGGACGCTCTGAGTACATCTCCTCTCGGCTGTGACAGGGTCTCCCCTTCTCCTCACTCTCCTCCTCTCTCCCACAGGCAGAACCAGCTCCATGAAGATCTGTACAGGGCCAACGTCAATCTGGCCAGCATTCATCTGCGCAATGGCGAGCACTCCAAGGCCATCCGCTGCTGGGAGGCGGCCCGAGAGTGTGCCAGACGAATGCGAGACAAATATATGGAGAGTGAATGTTCTTGCAGCATTGGCCAGGTGAGGGCGCCTGGCGTTGTCACCGGTCTGTGTCTCTGTGTGCACAAACTATCAGACTGTCTCTTTGTATTGTCAGACGCTGCTGTCTCTGGGTGACCTCTCCGCGGGAAAGCGATCACTGAAGAAAGCCTTCCTTCTGGGCAGTCAGCGGCAGTCTGATCGGGACGTTGTGCGACGGAGCCTTAAGCATGGTATTTCCCCACGGTCATCTTTCTGTCTGCTGTGTGGAGCTCCGGTAATCCTGGGGGGTTATGGGGGGGTTCTTTTCGTTGTGTGTTCCTCCAGAGTGTTGTGGTGTGCCCCCTGTGTACGGTGCACCTCTGTCTGGGAAAGGGGGGCTCCTAGCGCTGTTAGCTCCATATCCTGTAGGCTTTAAAACAGTCGCGCACGGAGGTGCGCTCACATAAACGCACACGGTCCCGCTGCTCCTCACTATGTACTGGCTGTCTCTTTTCAGCTATTAGGGGGTGTCGTTTGGAAGAAGCGTTATCTGAACTAGCTGAAGGAGACCAGCAGGAGGCGCTGTCTTTACATGAGCAGCTTGGAGACCTGTACTGCAAAGTGGACTGTTACACTAAGGCTGTGGAGCATTACCAGATGCAGGTGAGGACTGACACTACTGAGCAGGACTGGCTCCTGTGAGGTGACCTGATATGGGTGTTATAGTGGCCATTTAATTATTAGCGCTGGGACCTCCTCCCCACATTCTGCAACCCTTAAATCCTCACCAGATCTTATCCCACCCCTCAGCATAATGGTCGCAGTCATGTGACTTCATCCTGTCGGCCTCCAGCTGAGATCGGACCCAGTGGTCATTTCGGTAGCTGTCCCCCCTACTGGGCTCTGCAATGTCAGCATGCAGAGCCTCTGGAAAGTCTTTGCGTTACTATGCACCGGCTCTGCCCTATCGTGTATCTATCTCCTGTCTCCTCATAGCTCCATTGTGCCGAGTCCTTGGGCCGCCCCGACCGGGAGATCGCAGTCATCCATGTGTCACTGGCTGCGACCTATAGTGATCTGAAAGACTACAAACAGGCTGTGAGCCACTACCGTGCTGAGCTAGGCCTGCGGAAAGGGAACCCCCATGAGGTGAGCGGGCATATGGTGATCTGGGGGGGGGAGAAGCCATGGGTGATTGGGAGCTATTCTGTGGTCGAAGGACTTGAGGTCAGTAAGAGGGTGGTGAAGAGGAATGAATGCCTGGACCTGAGGAAAGGGAGCCCCCATGAGGTGAGGAGGTATAAGGTGATCGGGGGAGGAGAGGAGAGGAACCCTAGTTTAGATGAGGCTCTATAACTTACTCATTATTGTATAGCAGATACCTGGACCTGAGGAAAGGGAGTCCCCATGAGGTGAGGAGGTATAAGGGGATCGGGGGGGAGGGAGAGGAACCCTAGTTTAGATGAGGCTCTATAACTTACTCAGTATTGCAGTGATTCCCAACCTCGGTCCTCAAGGCACCCTAACAGTCCTGGTGTTAGTGATAGCCATGCTTAAGCACAGATGGTTAAATCAAAATAACTGAAGTACTAATTAAGTCACCTGTGCTCAATTATGGCTATCCTTAAAACCTGGACTGTTAGTGTGCCTTGAGGACCGTGGTTGGGAACCCCTGCAGTATTGTATAGCAGATACCTGGCTTGTGGAGGTGTATGGGGGGAGTGGCTTGTGGAGGTGTATGGGGGGAGTGGCTTGTGGAGGTGTATGGGGGGGAGTGGCTTGTGGAGGTGTATGGGGGGGAGTGGCTTGTGGAGGTGTATGGGGGGGAGTGGCTTGTGGAGGTGTATGGGGGGGAGTGGCTTGTGGAGGTGTATGGGGGGAGTGGCTTGTGGAGGTGTATGGGGGGAGTGGCTTGTGGAGGTGTATGGGGGGAGTGGCTTGTGGAGGTGTATGGGGGGAGTGGCTTGTGGAGGTGTATGGGGGAGTGGCTTGTGGAGGTGTATGGGGGGAGTGGCTTGTGGAGGTGTATGGGGGGAGTGGCTTGTGGAGGTGTATGGGGGGAGTGGCTTGTGGAGGTGTATGGGGGGAGTGGCTTGTGGAGGTGTATGGGGGGAGTGGCTTGTGGAGGTGTATGGGGGGAGTGGCTTGTGGAGGTGTATGGGGGGAGTGGCTTGTGGCGGTGTATGGGGGGAGTGGCTTGTGGCGGTGTATGGGGGGGAGTGGCTTGTGGCGGTGTATGGGGGGAGTGGCTTGTGGCGGTGTATGGGGGGGAGTGGCTTGTGGCGGTGTATGGGGGGGAGTGGCTTGTGGCGGTGTATGGGGGGGAGTGGCTTGTGGCGGTGTATGGGGGGGAGTGGCTTGTGGCGGTGTATGGGGGGGAGTGGCTTGTGGCGGTGTATGGGGGGGAGTGGCTTGTGGCGGTGTATGGGGGGGAGTGGCTTGTGGCGGTGTATGGGGGGATGAACATATACTGGTTTGGCTCTTGCAGGAGTGTAGAACGTGGCTGAACATGGCACTGGCAGTAGAGGAGGATGGCCTGGGCTATGGGGAAGTGCAGAGCTGTCTGTCCAGTGCCTTGAAGTGCGCCCAGGAGATCGGGGATTCTCGGCTACAGGTGCGTCTACTTAATGTTTATTGGCAATTTATATAGCGCACACACATTCCACAGCGCTGTACAGAGAAAATATTCAGTCCCAGCCCCAGTGGTGCTTACACTATCTCTACATCTTACTATATCCATCTTACACTATATTCACTATCACATGTACACATGGAGAGAATATACAAACTCCACACAGGGTCGTGGTGGGGATGGAACCCAGGACCTCAGTGCTGTGAGGCAGTAATACTAACCATTACACCGTCTGCTGCCTATATCTTCTCTATATGTCTATGCAATGTAACCATACGTGCTCTTCCTATAAATGTACCCGGCCATGCTGCTCTCCCTGCAGTGTTACATACGTGCTCTCCCTATAAATGTACCCGGCCATGCTGCGCTCTCTGCAGTGTTACATACGTGCTCTCCCTATAAATGTACCCGGCCATGCTGCTTTCTCTGCAGTGTTACATACGTGCTCTTCCTATAAATGTACCCGGCCATGCTGCTCTCCCTGCAGTGTTACATACGTGCTCTCCCTATAAATGTACCCGGCCATGCTGCGCTCTCTGCAGTGTTACTTACGTGCTCTTCCTATAAATGTACCCGGCCATGCTGCTCTCTCTACAGTGTTACATACGTGCTCTCCCTATAAATGTACCCTGCCATGCTGCTCTCCCTGCAGTGTTACATATGTGCTCTCCCTATAAATGTACCCGGCCATGCTGCTCTCCCTGCAGTGTTACATACGTGCTCTCCCTATAAATGTACCCGGCCATGCTGCGCTCTCTGCAGTGTTACATACGTGCTCTTCCTATAAATGTACCCGGCCATGCTGCTCTCCCTGCAGTGTTACATACGTGCTCTCCCTATAAATGTACCCGGCCATGCTGCTCTCTCTGCAGTGTTACATACGTGCTCTCCCTATAAATGTACCCTGCCATGCTGCGCTCTCTGCAGTGTTACATACGTGCGCTCCCTATAAATGTACCCGGCCATGCTGCTCTCCCTGCAGTGTTACATACGTGCTCTCCCTATAAATGTACCCGGCCATGCTGCGCTCTCTGCAGTGTTACATACGTGCTCTTCCTATAAATGTACCCGGCCATGCTGCTCTCTCTGCAGTGTTACATACGTGCTCTTCCTATAAATGTACCCGGCCATGCTGCTCTCTCTGCAGTGTTACATACGTGCTCTCCCTATACATGTACCCGGCCATGCTGCTCTCTCTGCAGTGTAACATACGTGCTCTTCCTATAAATGTACCCGGCCATGCTGCTCTCTGCAGTGTTACATACGTGCTCTTCCTATAAATGTACCCGGCCATGCTGCGCTCTCTGCAGTGTTACATACGTGCTCTTCCTATAAATGTACCCTGCCATGCTGCTCTCTCTGCAGTGTTACATACGTGCTCTCCCTATAAATGTACCCGGCCATGCTGCTCCCTGCAGTGTTACTTACGTGCTCTCCCTATAAATGTACCCGGCCATGCTGCTCTCTCTGCAGTGTTACATACGTGCTCTCCCTATAAATGTACCCTGCCATGCTGCTCTCTCTGCAGTGTTACATACGTGCTCTCCCTATAAATGTACCCGGCCATGCTGCTCTCCCTGCAGTGTTACATACGTGCTCTCCCTATAAATGTACCCGGCCATGCTGCTCTCTGCAGTGTTACATACGTGCTCTCCCTATAAATGTACCCGGCCATGCTGCGCTCTCTGCAGTGTTACATGCGTGCTCTTCCTATAAATGTACCCGGCCATGCTGCTCTCTCTGCAGTGTTACATACGTGCTCTCCCTATAAATGTACCCGGCCATGCTGCGCTCTCTGCAGTGTTACATACGTGCTCTCCGTATAAATGTACCCGGCCGTGCTGCTCTCTCTGCAGTGTTACATACGTGTACGTGCTCTTCCTATATATGTACCCGGCCGTGCTGCTCTCTCTGCAGTGTTACATACGTGCTCTTCCTATAAATGTACCCGGCCATGCTGCTCTCTGCAGTGTTACATACGTGCTCTTCCTATAAATGTACCCGGCCATGCTGCTCTCCCTGCAGTGTTACATACGTGCTCTCCCTATAAATGTACCCGGCCATGCTGCTCCCTGCAGTGTTACATACGTGCTCTTCCTATAAATACCCGGCCATGCTGCTCTCTCTGCAGTGTTACATACGTGCTCTTCCTATAAATGTACCCTGCCATGCTGCGCTCTCTGCAGTGTTACATACGTGCTCTTCCTATAAATGTACCCGGCCATGCTGCTCTCTGCAGTGTTACATACGTGCTCTCCCTATAAATGTACCCGGCCATGCTGCGCTCTCTGCAGTGTTACATACGTGCTCTTCCTATAAATGTACCCGGCCGTGCTGCTCTCTCTGCAGTATTACATACGTGTACGTGCTCTTCCTATATATGTACCCGGCCGTGCTGCTCTCTCTGCAGTGTTACATACGTGCTCTTCCTATAAATGTACCCGGCCGTGCTGCTCTCTGCAGTGTTACATACGTGCTCTTCCTATAAATGTACCCGGCCATGCTGCTCCCTGCAGTGTTACATACTTGCTCTTCCTATAAATGTACCCGGCCATGCTGCTCTCCCTGCAGTGTTACATACGTGCTCTTCCTATAAATGTACCCGGCCATGCTGCTCTCTGCAGTGTTACATACGTGCTCTCCCTATAAATGTACCCGGCCATGCTGCGCTCTCTGCAGTGTTACATACGTGCTCTTCCTATAAATGTACCCGGCCATGCTGCGCTCTCTGCAGTGTTACATACGTGCTCTCCCTATACATGTACCCGGCCATGCTGCTCTCTCTGCAGTGTTACATACGTGCTCTTCCTATAAATGTACCCGGCCATGCTGCTCTCTCTGCAGTGTTACATACGTGCTCTCCCTATAAATGTACCCGGCCATGCTGCTCTCTCTGCAGTGTTACATACGTGCTCTCCCTATAAATGTACCCGGCCATGCTGCTCTCTCTGCAGTGTTACATACGTGCTCTCCCTATAAATGTACCCAGCCATGCTGCTCTCCCTGCAGTGTTACATACGTGCTCTCCCTATAAATGTACCCGGCCATGCTGCTTTCCCTGCAGTGTTACCTACGTGCTCTCCCTATAAATGTACCCGGCCATGCTGCTCCCTGCAGTGTTACATACGTGCTCTTCCTATAAATGTACCCAGCCATGCTGCTCTCTCTGCAGTGTTACATACGTGCTCTTCCTATAAATGTACCTGGCCATGCTGCTCCCTGCAGTGTTACATACGTGTACGTGCTCTCCCTATAAATGTACCCGGCCATGCTGCTCTCTGCAGTGTTACATACGTGCTCTCCCTATAAATGTACCCGGCCATGCTGCTCTCCCTGCAGTGTTACATACGTGCTCTCCCTATACATGTACCCGGCCATGCTGCTCTCTCTGCAGTGTTACATACGTGCTCTCCCTATAAATGTACCCGGCCAGGCTGCTCTCCCTGCAGTGTTACATACGTGTACGTGCTCTTCCTATATATGTACCCGGCCGTGCTGCTCTCTCTGCAGTGTTACATACGTGCTCTCCCTATAAATGTACCTGGCCGTGCTGCTCCCTGCAGTGTTACATACGTGCTCTCCCTATAAATGTACCCGGCCATGCTGCTCTCTGCAGTGTTACATACGTGCTCTCCCTATAAATGTACCCGGCCATGCTGCTCTCCCTGCAGTGTTACATACGTGCTCTCCCTATACATGTACCCGGCCATGCTGCTCTCTCTGCAGTGTTACATACGTGCTCTCCCTATAAATGTACCCGGCCAGGCTGCTCTCCCTGCAGTGTTACATACGTGTACGTGCTCTTCCTATATATGTACCCGGCCGTGCTGCTCTCTCTGCAGTGTTACATACGTGCTCTTCCTATACATGTACCCGGCCATGCTGCTCTCTCTGCAGTGTTACATACGTGCTCTCCCTATACATGTACCCGGCCATGCTGCTCTCCCTGCAGTGTTACATACGTGCTCTTCCTATAAATGTACCCGGCCATGCTGCGCTCTCTGCAGTGTTACATACGTGTATGTGCTCTTCCTATAAATGTACCCGGCCATGCTGCGCTCTCTGCAGTGTTACATACGTGCTCTCCCTATAAATGTACCCGGCCATGCTGCTCTCTGCAGTGTTACATACGTGCTCTGCCTATACATGTACCCGGCCATGCTGCTCTCCCTGCAGTGTTACATACGTGCTCTCCCTATACATGTACCCGGCCATGCTGCTCCCTGCAGTGTTACATACGTGCTCTCCCTATAAATGTACCCGGCCATGCTGCTCTCTCTGCAGTGTTACATACGTCCTCTCCCTATAAATGTACCCGGCCATGCTGCTCTCTCTGCAGTGTTACATACGTGCTCTTCCTATAAATGTACCCGGCCATGCTGCGCTCTCTGCAGTGTTACATACGTGCTCTTCCTATAAATGTACCTTGCCATGCTGCTCCCTGCAGTGTTACATACGTGCTCTTCCTATAAATGTACCCGGCCATGCTGCTCTCTCTGCAGTGTTACATACGTGCTCTCCCTATAAATGTACCCGGCCATGCTGCTCTCTGCAGTGTTACATACGTGCTCTTCCTATAAATGTACCCGGCCATGCTGCTCTCCCTGCAGTGTTACATACGTGCTCTTCCTATAAATGTACCCGGCCATGCTGCGCTCTCTGCAGTGTTACATACGTGTATGTGCTCTTCCTATAAATGTACCCGGCCATGCTGCGCTCTCTGCAGTGTTACATACGTGCTCTCCCTATAAATGTACCCGGCCATGCTGCTCTCTGCAGTGTTACATACGTGCTCTGCCTATACATGTACCCGGCCATGCTGCTCTCCCTGCAGTGTTACATACGTGCTCTCCCTATACATGTACCCGGCCATGCTGCTCCCTGCAGTGTTACATACGTGCTCTCCCTATAAATGTACCCGGCCATGCTGCTCTCTCTGCAGTGTTACATACGTCCTCTCCCTATAAATGTACCCGGCCATGCTGCTCTCTCTGCAGTGTTACATACGTGCTCTCCCTATAAATGTACCCGGCCATGCTGCTCTCTGCAGTGTTACATACGTGCTCTCCCTATACATGTACCCGGCCATGCTGCTCCCTGCAGTGTTACATACGTGCTCTCCCTATAAATGTACCCGGCCATGCTGCTCTCTCTGCAGTGTTACATACGTCCTCTCCCTATACATGTACCCGGCCATGCTGCTCCCTGCAGTGTTACATACGTGCTCTCCCTATACATGTACCCGGCCATGCTGCTCTCTCTGCAGTGTTACATACGTGCTCTCCCTATACATGTACCCGGCCATGCTGCTCTCCCTGCAGTATTACATACGTGCTCTCCCTATAAATGTACCCGGCCATGCTGCGCTCTCTGCAGTGTTACATACGTGCTCTTCCTATAAATGTACCCGGCCATGCTGCTCTCCCTGCAGTGTTACATACGTGCTCTCCCTATAAATGTACCCTGCCATGCTGCTCTCCCTGCAGTGTTACATACGTGCTCTCCCTATAAATGTACCCTGCCATGCTGCTCTCCCTGCAGTGTTACATACGTGCTCTCCCTATAAATGTACCCGGCCATGCTGCTCTCCCTGCAGTGTTACATACGTGCTCTCCCTATAAATGTACCCGGCCATGCTGCGCTCTCTGCAGTGTTACATACGTGCTCTTCCTATAAATGTACCCGGCCATGCTGCTCTCCCTGCAGTGTTACATACGTGCTCTCCCTATAAATGTACCCGGCCATGCTGCTCTCTCTGCAGTGTTACATACGTGCTCTCCCTATAAATGTACCCTGCCATGCTGCGCTCTCTGCAGTGTTACATACGTGCGCTCCCTATAAATGTACCCGGCCATGCTGCTCTCCCTGCAGTGTTACATACGTGCTCTCCCTATAAATGTACCCGGCCATGCTGCGCTCTCTGCAGTGTTACATACGTGCTCTTCCTATAAATGTACCCGGCCATGCTGCTCTCCCTGCAGTGTTACATACGTGCTCTTCCTATAAATGTACCCGGCCATGCTGCGCTCTCTGCAGTTTCTACTTCAGGGTCCATAGGGGGTCCACAGGGTTGACCTTGGGGTATAGGTTGGGAACCAAATCCGGGCACCACGCAGTTAAAGCTTTTAGCTCCCAGGATGCACTGGGTCCACTCTCCCTATAACCCCACCCCCAAGCCAGAGGCACCTCAGTTTAAGTTGGTGCCCGGCCGGAGTCGGGTCACCGTTAGCGCAGGGGGAGCTGATTAGCAGCCCCTAAGCTTATTTTATTTTTTTAGGGACAAAGTTTTTTCCATGGACTTTGGACTCTTCAGAGCGGCAGCGTCGGACTGTCCATAGGACGTCTAAGCTGCCACTCCGTCACCCCGCTGGCGCTGAGACGCCAGTACAGATCTGGGGATCTCAGCGGGACCCCAGAGTCTGTACTAGCCGGACTCTGTGGGCGCCCAGGACTGCTGCCGGATCCACGGGGAGCAGGTAAGGTCGCGGATCACCGCTTGCGGTGATCCGCGCATTTCAAATGCAGTCCTGTGCCTCCGGTCTCAGGGGACAGACCGGAGGCGCCGGCAGTGGCGGCGGGCCCCCCATACCCCGTGTGTCCACTAGACCACCAGGGACTTAACGATCGGTGCAGGGAGCCGGCGTCCCGGGGGTTAATAGCCGGCCAGGGGAGGCAGCCTTCCCTGTTACAGCGGCTCCTCCCCTCAGCTCAGCGCGCCTTTCAGTATCCATAGTCTGGCGTCGCTGAGCTGCTTCCTCCGCGGGCCACGCTTCCTCTGAGGTCTCCAGCGGCCATTTTATCTCTGTGGTGCAGCAGAAATCTCTCAGGATGGCAGTGAGTCCAGTCCCCCTGCGTACCTCACCATCAGGTCAGTGTACACAGCGCTGTAGCCTTCCCAGACACTGAATCTGGGCAGTTGAATGCAGTGTAATAGTGCAGTATATTATATGACATGTTTATGTATATATGTATATATCTGCATTGTATGTGACTTATGCTAGTGCTGACTGTACTTTATTCTCTCACCTGTCAGTGTATATCTATCCCTTTTCTTTATCTGCCCTAATACAGCTGTACTTAGGGTGGTTCTGAGACCTCACATTTATATACTTGTTAATATTTGTGTGGTTTGTCACATACTGTTGCGTGCTGCACGTTGCCATATTTTAGATGGAACTGTGTGTTGCATACGCTGAAAATGGGTCCCTGCAGCTAATTTTTGGCATCAGTCAGGACCAGTATAGCGCTGCTTAATATTTCCGCCAAGATTGGTCAGATATGTCTGACCAGGAGATAGAGCGTTATACTGCACCCATTTTTACTATCCTGCAAGTCATGTGCTGCAGGTGTTAGTGCGGAGGATTTGACTCATAAAGGGTTCTGTATGTGGCGTCATCTGGTGCCGGCCTCTTTCACGACCCCCTTGGGCGGTTTGTTTTCTCGGGATCCTCTCAATTGCGGATCGCCGGGCGGGCCCCATTGTTGTACCTCACTTGGGGTTACTTCACCATACTGCCCTTTTCATCTCAGGGTATCTCGCAGCTTCTTGCTCTCTTCCCCTGTGACACAGACTACCGCTCCCTGCAGGGGTTTTTCGCAGTATATGAATTCCCCCTGGTGCCACAATAGTCTGTCATTCCCCTTGCAGGGATTACCACAACAGCCACCCTGGGTGGATGTCGTTTTCTACGAAACGCTAATTGGCGTGGTTGACGCCCTGTGGTTACTTCCCAGTTGGCTCTGCCGTGAACTGGGTACTGTTCGGGGCTCTTTCCCTCTTACACGGGGGGAAGCCTATTTCAGGTATTATTATCCCTGCTTTAGGGCTGGTAGCAGGTCCATTCTGGTTAGAGTGAATGTTGACCTGCACCTGTATCATACACCCTCAGTATTGCGTGCCTTCGGGTTCCCTGTTGCTGACTAGCGGGTGGATCGCATAGCGGGACTCTGGCTGTTGCCAGATAGGAGGTGTTACAACAGTGTTTGGCCTCCTGTCCCAAATTCCCTGAGGGTCATCACGAGCCCCTCCTGGGGGGGATGGGCGTGTTACTCGTCTGATTACAGACGTTACTACGCCTCCCATTCCTGCGTGGTCGGATTCTTCGGATCCGTAGGTGGTAACTCTGCCTGAAATCAGTATACTTGCTTTCAGGAGTTGTTATCCATCCTACCATGGCTATAGCATGGTTGGTTAATACTATTGCATATTGGGTTGATGCATTTGTAACGTTTTTTCCCCTCCAACACGTCGGGGGTTCAAATGTATTTGGTCGCTCACGTAATATATGCTGTTGTCATAGGTGGAAATGCCTATATTGGATACCAGTCTCCTAACTTTCAGAGTTCCGGCTGCGACTGTATCCTCCGTAATACCCTATGGCTGAGCTCTGGGAATGCAGAGGTGCAGATACCATCTTTAGGGTTGATATTGTTTGGTCCTGACCTTGACAAGATTGTAGTAACATTGGCAGTATTACTAACGACAAGTTTACCGCTTTCAGCTATGCCCACTACAAGGCCTCAGACTAAGTCTGTTAAGTCTTTTTTGTCCTCTGGGTCAGCCTAAAGGTCTGTTTCTTCGTAGACTGTCGGCATCTACAAGGGCCGACATATCCAGTACCGAGCAGGCCTGGACTGCCAGCCGATCCTGCTTCTGAACCTACGGATATCTCTTCAGCCTGACGGGACAGGCCTACAACTGGGAGATACCGATTTTCTCAGTTCGCCCGGTATTAGTGTCAAGTTGCCGCGGCTACGTGGGTAGGAGGGTACGCCCTCTTTACAAGGGCCTTACAGATCCAGAAAGCTATGCAGTTGTTGCGGTAAGCGGAGCTAATTAGGCCATCCCCACTATCTCAGTGAGGGACTGGTTGTTCTGCTTTCTTTCTGGTGCGGTGGCTGAATGGTCCTCTTTGGCCTATTCTCTGTCTCAATTCCCTGAACCAGTTCCTAAAGCTACCTGGGCTCAGGAGGAAATCCCTATGCTCCATCATACGATGTTTGGAACCTGGGGACTTTATGGTATCACTGGATATACAGGACGCGTGCCTACGGGTACTTACAGAGACCTTTCCTCAGCATGGGCTGAGGTTTGCTGTATCACAGCAACACTTACAATTTTTCGGGCTCTGCCTGTTGGGACTGTCCTCAGCCCCACAGGGGTTTACCAGCGTTTTGGATTTTCTGACAGTTCTTCTGTTCAGTATATCCCAATGCTCCTGTACCTGGACGGCCTCCTGCTCTTAGCGGGATCACCGGGGTACTTTACGGCCAGGTCAGGATGACTGTGGCTTCTTCAGGGTGCAGACGTTTAATCAACGGGGAAAAAGTCCTCCCTGCATCCCTCTCTGGGTATTCTTCATCTAGGATCCCTGCTGGATTCTCAGAATCTGAGAATTCTTCTGGCGTAAGACGGAATCTCCTCTCTTCCATTAGGAGTACATGGTTGTCTGCGCAGTCGACAGATGTCTTTACACTCTGGGATGCATGGTGGAATGGGCTCAGTTCCATTCCAGGCCTTTCCATAATTGGCTCATCTCCAGATGGAATGAGTTTTTTCTGTCGGATAACTGTTCAAACGATGATGCTCTCTCCGGAGGCAAGTCGGTCCCTGTCCGTGTGGCTATGGCCATCTCGTCCAGGGTTTTCTTTGCTATGGACAGTGTCTGGATCGAATCCTTTTCAGTGCAGTTGGACGTCTGTCGATTCCACCCTGTCAATTAACTTACTCTGGCATAACTCTTGTTTCCCGGTGAACCTGAAAAGGTTCAGTCCGACAGGGTCAGGACAGTGGCTTCCTTTTTAGCAACACTGTTCGTTGGGTGGCAATGACAGGTATGTCACATATTCGGACATAGTCCGAGGGTCTCCTCCCGACCATCTCGGCAGCGTTCATTTCAGGAGCTCTCCATTGGGAAGCGGGAGTCCTCAGCCGTCACGACGTGCATCCCGGGGACTAGTCTCTTCCCCAAGAGAGGTTTCATCTCCTGGTGAGCAGGGGGGGCCCCCCTGAGGTGACCCTCATGGCCTTCTGACTTTATCACACTATGGTGTTACAGTTCAGCTTTGGGGATTCTGAAGCAACCTTCAGCGACTCTTTGTCGGTGAAGTGGTCCTTCCACTTTGTGTACCTGTGTTCTCCGGTCTCCCTTCTTCCTCAAGGTCTTTGGAAGTGTTTTCAATCGAGACGGAGATGCTTTCCTGCTGGTGGCTCCTGATTGCCCCAGATGTCAGGGGTACTTGGATCTTCGGAGTCTCTACATCGATACTCCATCCCTGATGCTTCACTGCCCGGACCTGTTGTCTCAGGGTCTTTGGTTTTGCCTTGGACCTGGGTCGTTTGTCTTTGACTGTGTCCTTACAGTGGTCTTACGGCTTCCCTGGCTTTGTCATCGTTGGAATGATTAGAGCACATGGATCAGCTTTTGCTGGGACCTACCACAAACTGTGGCAGCCATAAATCTTATGGTATTGTACCTGTCGATACAATCCTCCGGTGTCCAGGATTTCCAGATATTCTGGCATTCCTTCCGGCTGGCTTGGGTTTCACACTTGGCCTGGTCTTCCTGACAGTGCGGATCTCTACACTGTCAGTATGGTTAAGATATGGAATTGCTCCACTCTGGTATCCAGTTCATCCTTTGGAGTGTTTTCTTGATTATGCCTCCATTTGTCCTCCCTAGGGACTCCTGGGGAGTAAGTAGTGGTTCTTCGTTACCTCCGGGGACAGTCAATGGAACCGCTGGTTGTGATAGCCATTACATGGTCTATTGCTTAGGCTCTCTCTTTCTCTCAGGGTGTTTATATCAACCAGGAGAGTGTCTGAATTGGGAGCGTTCTCATGTGGCTCCCTCTTCTGGAGGGCATCATGTCAGGGTGGGAGTTGCTCTCGCCCTGTGTTGCTTCTTAGTGGTTTTCAGGTTCCATATTGTTCTGGAACTTATGGTACGGCCATTCTGTCCCCAGTCCTCTCGGCTGGTGTGGCCTCATTGACTGTGGTCTGGCCTCTTTGGATTTTTGTGATCCGTTCAGGTTCCTTACGGAAATCGGACTCCTTATTGGTGGTCTGAGATTTCTGGTTTTCACAGGAAAGGATGGCCGGCCTATAACCAAATGTTGGCTGGATGGCCTCGTAGGTCTTCCTCAGGGGCCTACCCATGGGTAGGCCTTCCTGTTGTTGATGCTTGTTTTTTCTCGGG
Source organism: Taudactylus pleione (assembly GCA_031769625.1). Taxonomy (NCBI): domain Eukaryota; kingdom Metazoa; phylum Chordata; class Amphibia; order Anura; family Myobatrachidae; genus Taudactylus; species Taudactylus pleione. The sequence continues at coordinate 316,627 of JAUIMM010001256.1, read as the reverse complement.
CCATGTGTGCGGCTCGCTGTGGCGCCTCGGCTGTTTTACCTTACTAGGTGGCCACGTGGTCTTCTGTCCACACCTTTTTAAGGTTCTAGGCATTGGTTTCCTTTGCCTCTCAGGATGCTTCCTTTTTGGCGACGGATTCTCCTCTCAGCACAGGTGCGTCCCCACCCTTGGTTGAACTGCTTTGGGACATCCCCAAGGTCAACCCTGTGGACCCCCTATGGACCCTGAAGTAGAAAACAAGAGATATGGTAAGAACTTACCTTTGTTATCTCTGTTTCTACGAAGTCCATAGGGTCCACAGGGCGCCCGCCCTGACGCACCTGGCTTCATATGGGCTGTGTGGCTGGTCACCGGTTTTCCGTCTCCCATTTCGGTGAGTATGGTTATTGAGTGTTCCAGTTTTCTCTCTCTTTTTCTCTCCTCCTCCGGCCTTTGGCTACTTACAAACTGAGGTGCCTCTGGCTTGGGGGTGGGGTTATAGGGAGAGTGGACCCAGTGCATCCTGGGAGCTAAAAGCTTTAACTGCGTGGTGCCCGGATTTGGTTCCCAACCTATACCCCAAGGTCAACCCTGTGGACCCTATGGACTTCGTAGAAACAGAGATAACAAAGGTAAGTTCTTACCATATCTCTTGTTGTTACATACGTGCTCTTCCAATAATGTACCCTGCCATGCTGCTCTCTCTGCAGTGTTACATACGTGCTCTCCCTATAAATGTACCCGGCCATGCTGCTCCCTGCAGTGTTACTTACGTGCTCTCCCTATAAATGTACCCGGCCATGCTGCTCTCTCTGCAGTGTTACATACGTGCTCTCCCTATAAATGTACCCTGCCATGCTGCTCTCTCTGCAGTGTTACATACGTGCTCTCCCTATAAATGTACCCGGCCATGCTGCTCTCCCTGCAGTGTTACATACGTGCTCTCCCTATAAATGTACCCGGCCATGCTGCTCTCTGCAGTGTTACATACGTGCTCTCCCTATAAATGTACCCGGCCATGCTGCGCTCTCTGCAGTGTTACATGCGTGCTCTTCCTATAAATGTACCCGGCCATGCTGCTCTCTCTGCAGTGTTACATACGTGCTCTCCCTATAAATGTACCCGGCCATGCTGCGCTCTCTGCAGTGTTACATACGTGCTCTCCGTATAAATGTACCCGGCCGTGCTGCTCTCTCTGCAGTGTTACATACGTGTACGTGCTCTTCCTATATATGTACCCGGCCGTGCTGCTCTCTCTGCAGTGTTACATACGTGCTCTTCCTATAAATGTACCCGGCCATGCTGCTCTCTGCAGTGTTACATACGTGCTCTTCCTATAAATGTACCCGGCCATGCTGCTCTCCCTGCAGTGTTACATACGTGCTCTCCCTATAAATGTACCCGGCCATGCTGCTCCCTGCAGTGTTACATACGTGCTCTTCCTATAAATGTACCCGGCCATGCTGCTCTCTCTGCAGTGTTACATACGTGCTCTTCCTATAAATGTACCCTGCCATGCTGCGCTCTCTGCAGTGTTACATACGTGCTCTTCCTATAAATGTACCCGGCCATGCTGCTCTCTCTGCAGTGTTACATACGTGCTCTCCCTATACATGTACCCGGCCATGCTGCTCTCTCTGCAGTGTTACATACGTGCTCTCCCTATAAATGTACCCGGCCATGCTGCGCTCTCTGCAGTGTTACATACGTGCTCTCCCTATAAATGTACCCGGCCATGCTGCTCTCTCTGCAGTGTTACATACGTGCACGTGCTCTTCCTATAAATGTACCCGGCCATGCTGCTCTCTGCAGTGTTACATACGTGCTCTTCCTATAAATGTACCCGGCCATGCTGCGCTCTCTGCAGTGTTACATACGTGCTCTTCCTATAAATGTACCCTGCCATGCTGCGCTCTCTGCAGTGTTACATTCGTGCTCTCCCTATAAATGTACCCGGCCATGCTGCTCCCTGCAGTGTTACATACGTGCTCTTCCTATAAATGTACCCGGCCATGCTGCTCTCTCTGCAGTGTTACATACGTGCTCTTCCTATAAATGTACCCGGCCATGCTGCGCTCTCTGCAGTGTTACATACGTGCTCTCCCTATACATGTACCCGGCCATGCTGCTCTCTCTGCAGTGTTACATACGTGCTCTTCCTATAAATGTACCCGGCCATGCTTCTCTCTGCAGTGTTACATACGTGCTCTCCCTATAAATGTACCCGGCCATGCTGCTCTCTCTGCAGTGTTACATACGTGCTCTCCCTATAAATGTACCCGGCCATGCTGCTCTCTCTGCAGTGTTACATACGTGCTCTCCCTATAAATGTACCCAGCCATGCTGCTCTCCCTGCAGTGTTACATACGTGCTCTCCCTATAAATGTACCCGGCCATGCTGCTTTCCCTGCAGTGTTACCTACGTGCTCTCCCTATAAATGTACCCGGCCATGCTGCTCCCTGCAGTGTTACATACGTGCTCTTCCTATAAATGTACCCAGCCATGCTGCTCTCTCTGCAGTGTTACATACGTGCTCTTCCTATAAATGTACCTGGCCATGCTGCTCCCTGCAGTGTTACATACGTGTACGTGCTCTCCCTATAAATGTACCCGGCCATGCTGCTCTCTGCAGTGTTACATACGTGCTCTCCCTATAAATGTACCCGGCCATGCTGCTCTCCCTGCAGTGTTACATACGTGCTCTCCCTATACATGTACCCGGCCATGCTGCTCTCTCTGCAGTGTTACATACGTGCTCTCCCTATAAATGTACCCGGCCAGGCTGCTCTCCCTGCAGTGTTACATACGTGTACGTGCTCTTCCTATATATGTACCCGGCCGTGCTGCTCTCTCTGCAGTGTTACATACGTGCTCTCCCTATAAATGTACCTGGCCATGCTGCTCCCTGCAGTGTTACATACGTGCTCTCCCTATAAATGTACCCGGCCATGCTGCTCTCTGCAGTGTTACATACGTGCTCTCCCTATAAATGTACCCGGCCATGCTGCTCTCCCTGCAGTGTTACATACGTGCTCTCCCTATACATGTACCCGGCCATGCTGCTCTCTCTGCAGTGTTACATACGTGCTCTCCCTATAAATGTACCCGGCCAGGCTGCTCTCCCTGCAGTGTTACATACGTGTACGTGCTCTTCCTATATATGTACCCGGCCGTGCTGCTCTCTCTGCAGTGTTACATACGTGCTCTTCCTATACATGTACCCGGCCATGCTGCTCTCTCTGCAGTGTTACATACGTGCTCTCCCTATACATGTACCCGGCCATGCTGCTCTCCCTGCAGTGTTACATACGTGCTCTTCCTATAAATGTACCCGGCCATGCTGCGCTCTCTGCAGTGTTACATACGTGTATGTGCTCTTCCTATAAATGTACCCGGCCATGCTGCGCTCTCTGCAGTGTTACATACGTGCTCTCCCTATAAATGTACCCGGCCATGCTGCTCTCTGCAGTGTTACATACGTGCTCTCCCTATACATGTACCCGGCCATGCTGCTCTCCCTGCAGTGTTACATACGTGCTCTCCCTATACATGTACCCGGCCATGCTGCTCCCTGCAGTGTTACATACGTGCTCTCCCTATAAATGTACCCGGCCATGCTGCTCTCTCTGCAGTGTTACATACGTCCTCTCCCTATAAATGTACCCAGCCATGCTGCTCTCTCTGCAGTGTTACATACGTGCTCTTCCTATAAATGTACCCGGCCATGCTGCGCTCTCTGCAGTGTTACATACGTGCTCTTCCTATAAATGTACCTTGCCATGCTGCTCCCTGCAGTGTTACATACGTGCTCTTCCTATAAATGTACCCGGCCATGCTGCTCTCTCTGCAGTGTTACATACGTGCTCTCCCTATAAATGTACCCGGCCATGCTGCTCCCTGCAGTGTTACATACGTGCTCTTCCTATAAATATACCCGGCCATGCTGCTCTCTCTGCAGTGTTACATACGTGCTCTCCCTATACATGTACCCGGCCATGCTGCTCTCCCTGCAGTATTACATACGTGCTCTCCCTATACATGTACCCGGCCATGCTGCTCTCCCTGCAGTGTTACATACGTGCTCTCCCTATAAATGTACCCGGCCATGCTGCGCTCTCTGCAGTGTTACATACGTGTACGTGCTCTTCCTATAAATGTACCCGGCCATGCTGCTTTCCCTGCAGTGTTACATACGTGCTCTTCCTATAAATGTACCCGGCCATGCTGCTCTCTGCAGTGTTACATACGTGCTCTTCCTATAAATGTACCCGGCCATGCTGCTCTCTCTGCAGTGTTACATACGTGTACGTGCTCTCCCTATAAATGTACCCGGCCATGCTGCTCTCTCTGCAGTGTTACATACGTGCTCTCCCTATAAATGTACCCGGCCAGGCTGCTCTCCCTGCAGTGTTACATACGTGTACGTGCTCTTCCTATATATGTACCCGGCCGTGCTGCTCTCTCTGCAGTGTTACATACGTGCTCTCCCTATACATGTACCCGGCCATGCTGCTCTCCCTGCAGTGTTACATACGTGCTCTCCCTATAAATGTACCCGGCCTTGCTGCTGTCTCTGCAGTGTTACATACGTGCTCTCCCTATAAATGTACCCGGCCTTGCTGCTGTCTCTGCAGTGTTACATACGTGCTCTTCCTATAAATGTACCCGGCCATGCTGCTCTCTGCAGTGTTACATACGTGCTCTTCCTATAAATGTACCCGGCCATGCTGCGCTCTCTGCAGTGTTACATACGTGCTCTCCCTATAAATGTACCCGGCCTTGCTGCTGTCTCTGCAGTGTTACATACGTGCTCTTCCTATAAATGTACCCGGCCATGCTGCTCTCTGCAGTGTTACATACGTGCTCTTCCTATAAATGTACCCGGCCATGCTGCGCTCTCTGCAGTGTTACATACGTGCTCTCCCTATAAATGTACCCGGCCATGCTGCTCTCCCTGCAGTGTTACATACGTGTACGTGCTCTCCCTATAAATGTACCCGGCCATGCTGCTCTCTCTGCAGTGTTACATACGTGCTCTTCCTATAAATGTACCCGGCCATGCTGCTCTCTCTGCAGTGTTACATACGTGCTCTTCCTATAAATGTACCCGGCCATGCTGCTCTCTCTGCAGTGTTACATACGTGCTCTCCCTATAAATGTACCCGGCCATGCTGCTCTCCCTGCAGTGTTACATACGTGCTCTCCCTATAAATGTACCCGGCCATGCTGCTCTCCCTGCAGTGTTACATACGTGCTCTCCCTATACATGTACCCGGCCATGCTGCTCTCCCTGCAGTGTTACATACGTGCTCTTCCTATAAATGTACCCGGCCATGCTGCGCTCTCTGCAGTGTTACATACGTGCTCTCCCTATACATGTACCCGGCCATGCTGCTCTCTCTGCAGTGTTACATACGTGCTCTCCCTATACATGTACCCTGCCATGCTGCGCTCTCTGTAGTGTTACATACGTGCTCTTCCTATAAATGTACCCGGCCATGCTGCTCTCTCTGCAGTGTTACATACGTGCTCTCCCTATATATGTACCCGGCCATGCTGCTCTCTCTGCAGTGTTACATACGTGCTCTTCCTATAAATGTACCCGGCCATGCTGCTCTCTGCAGTGTTACATACGTGCTCTTCCTATAAATGTACCCGGCCATGCTGCTCTCTCTACAGTGTTACATACGTGCTCTTCCTATAAATGTACCCGGCCTTGCTGCTGTCTCTGCAGTGTTACATACGTGCTCTTCCTATAAATGTACCCGGCCATGCTGCTCTCTGCAGTGTTACATACGTGCTCTTCCTATAAATGTACCCGGCCATGCTGCGCTCTCTGCAGTGTTACATACGTGCTCTCCCTATAAATGTACCCGGCCATGCTGCTCTCCCTGCAGTGTTACATACGTGTACGTGCTCTCCCTATAAATGTACCCGGCCATGCTGCTCTCTCTGCAGTGTTACATACGTGCTCTTCCTATAAATGTACCCGGCCATGCTGCTCTCTCTGCAGTGTTACATACGTGCTCTTCCTATAAATGTACCCGGCCATGCTGCTCTCTCTGCAGTGTTACATACGTGCTCTCCCTATAAATGTACCCGGCCATGCTGCTCTCCCTGCAGTGTTACATACGTGCTCTCCCTATAAATGTACCCGGCCATGCTGCTCTCCCTGCAGTGTTACATACGTGCTCTCCCTATAAATGTACCCGGCCATGCTGCTCTCCCTGCAGTGTTACATACGTGCTCTTCCTATAAATGTACCCGGCCATGCTGCGCTCTCTGCAGTGTTACATACGTGCTCTCCCTATACATGTACCCGGCCATGCTGCTCCCTGCAGTGTTACATACGTGCTCTCCCTATAAATGTACCCGGCCATGCTGCTCTCTCTGCAGTGTTACATACGTGCTCTTCCTATAAATGTACCCGGCCATGCTGCTCTCTCTGCAGTGTTACATACGTGCTCTCCCTATAAATGTACCCGGCCATGCTGCTCCCTGCAGTGTTAAATACGTGCTCTCCCTATACATGTACCCGGCCATGCTGCTCTCTGCAGTGTTACATACGTGCTCTTCCTATAAATGTACCTTGCTATGCTGCTCCCTGCAGTGTTACATACGTGCTCTCCCTATAAATGTACCCGGCCATGCTGCTCTCTGCAGTGTTACATACGTGCTCTCCCTATAAATGTACCCGGCCATGCTGCTCTCTGCAGTGTTACATACGTGCTCTCCCTATACATGTACCCGGCCATGCTGCTCTCCCTGCAGTATTACATACGTGCTCTCCCTATACATGTACCCGGCCATGCTGCTCTCCCTGCAGTGTTACATACGTGCTCTCCCTATAAATGTACCCGGCCATGCTGCTCTCTGCAGTATTACATACGTGCTCTTCCTATAAATGTACCCGGCCATGCCGCTCTCTGCAGTGTTACATACGTGCTCTTCCTATAAATGTACCCGGCCATGCTGCTGTCTCTGCAGTGTTACATACGTGTACGTGCTCTCCCTATAAATGTACCCGGCCATGCTGCTCTCTCTGCAGTGTTACATACGTGCTCTCCATATACATGTACCCGGCCATGCTGCTCTCCCTGCAGTGTTACATACGTGCTCTCCCTATAAATGTACCCGGCCATGCTGCTCTCCCTGCAGTGTTACATACGTGCTCTCCCTATAAATGTACCCGGCCATGCTGCTCTCCCTGCAGTGTTACATACGTGCTCTCCCTATAAATGTACCCGGCCATGCTGCTCTCCCTGCAGTGTTACATACGTGCTCTCCCTATAAATGTACCCGGCCATGCTGCTCTCTCTGCAGTGTTACATACGTGCTCTCCCTATAAATGTACCCTGCCATGCTGCTCCCTGCAGTGTTACATACGTGCTCTCCCTATAAATGTACCCGGCCATGCTGCTCTCCCTGCAGTGTTACATACGTGCTCTCCCTATAAATGTACCTGGCCATGCTGCTCTCCCTGCAGTGTTACATACGTGCTCTTCCTATAAATGTACCCGGCCATGCTGCGCTCTCTGCAGTGTTACATACGTGTACGTGCTCTTCCTATAAATGTACCCGGCCATGCTGCTCTCTCTGCAGTGTTACATACGTGCTCTCCCTATAAATGTACCCGGCCATGCTGCTCTCTGCAGTGTTACATACGTGCTCTCCCTATACATGTACCCGGCCATGCTGCTCCCTGCAGTGTTACATACGTGCTCTTCCTATAAATGTACCCGGCCATGCTGCTTTCCCTGCAGTGTTACATACGTGCTCTTCCTATAAATGTACCCGGCCATGCTGCGCTCTCTGCAGTGTTACATACGTGCTCTCCCTATAAATGTACCCGGCCATGCTGCTCTCTCTGCAGTGTTACATACGTGCTCTTCCTATAAATGTACCCGGCCATGCTGCGCTCTCTGCAGTGTTAAATACGTGCTCTCCCTATAAATGTACCCGGCCATGCTGCGCTCTCTGCAGTGTTACATACGTGCTCTTCCTATAAATGTACCCGGCCATGCTGCGCTCTCTGCAGTGTTACATACGTGCTCTTCCTATACATGTACCCGGCCATGCTGCTCTCTCTGCAGTGTTACATACGTGCTCTTCCTATAAATGTACCCGGCCATGCTGCGCTCTCTGCAGTGTTACATACGTGCTCTCCCTATAAATGTACCCGGCCATGCTGCGCTCTCTGCAGTGTTACATACGTGCTCTTCCTATAAATGTACCCGGCCATGCTGCTCTCTGCAGTGTTACATACGTGCTCTTCCTATAAATGTACCCGGCCATGCTGCTCCCTGCAGTGTTACATACGTGCTCTCCCTATAAATGTACCCGGCCATGCTGCTCTCTCTGCAGTGTTACATACGTGCTCTTCCTATAAATGTACCCGGCCGTGCTGCTCTCTGCAGTGTTACATACGTGCTCTTCCTATAAATGTACCCGGCCATGCTGCTCTCTCTGCAGTGTTACATACGTGCTCTCCCTATACATGTACCCGGCCATGCTGCTCTCCCTGCAGTATTACATACGTGCTCTCCCTATACATGTACCCGGCCATGCTGCTCTCCCTGCAGTGTTACATACGTGCTCTCCCTATAAATGTACCCGGCCATGCTGCTCTCTGCAGTATTACATACGTGCTCTTCCTATAAATGTACCCGGCCATGCTGCTCTCTGCAGTGTTACATACGTGCTCTTCCTATAAATGTACCCGGCCATGCTGCTCTCTCTGCAGTGTTACATACGTGTACGTGCTCTCCCTATAAATGTACCCGGCCATGCTGTTCTCTCTGCAGTGTTACATACGTGCTCTCCATATACATGTACCCGGCCATGCTGCTCTCCCTGCAGTGTTACATACGTGCTCTCCCTATAAATGTACCCGGCCATGCTGCTCTCCCTGCAGTGTTACATACGTGCTCTCCCTATAAATGTACCCGGCCATGCTGCTCTCTCTGCAGTGTTACATACGTGCTCTCCCTATAAATGTACCCTGCCATGCTGCTCCCTGCAGTGTTACATACGTGCTCTCCCTATAAATGTACCCGGCCATGCTGCTCTCCCTGCAGTGTTACATACGTGCTCTCCCTATAAATGTACCCGGCCATGCTGCTTTCCCTGCAGTGTTACATACGTGCTCTCCCTATAAATGTACCCGGCCATGCTGCTCTCCCTGCAGTGTTACATACGTGCTCTCCCTATAAATGTACCCGGCCATGCTGCTCTCCCTGCAGTGTTACATACGTGCTCTTCCTATAAATGTACCCGGCCATGCTGCGCTCTCTGCAGTGTTACATACGTGTACGTGCTCTTCCTATAAATGTACCCGGCCATGCTGCTCTCTCTGCAGTGTTACATACGTGCTCTCCCTATAAATGTACCCGGCCATGCTGCTCTCTGCAGTGTTACATACGTGCTCTCCCTATACATGTACCCGGCCATGCTGCTCCCTGCAGTGTTACATACGTGCTCTTCCTATAAATGTACCCGGCCATGCTGCTTTCCCTGCAGTGTTACATACGTGCTCTTCCTATAAATGTACCCGGCCATGCTGCGCTCTCTGCAGTGTTACATACGTGCTCTCCCTATAAATGTACCCGGCCATGCTGCTCTCTCTGCAGTGTTACATACGTGCTCTTCCTATAAATGTACCCGGCCATGCTGCGCTCTCTGCAGTGTTAAATACGTGCTCTCCCTATAAATGTACCCGGCCATGCTGCGCTCTCTGCAGTGTTACATACGTGCTCTTCCTATAAATGTACCCGGCCATGCTGCGCTCTCTGCAGTGTTACATACGTGCTCTTCCTATACATGTACCCGGCCATGCTGCTCCCTGCAGTGTTACATACGTGCTCTTCCTATTAATGTACCCGGCCATGCTGCGCTCTCTGCAGTGTTACATACGTGCTCTCCCTTTACATATTCCCGGCCATGCTGCTCCCTGCAGTGTTACATACGTGCTCTCCCTATAAATGTACCCGGCCATGCTGCTCTCTCTGCAGTGTTACATACGTGCTCTCCCTATAAATGTACCCGGCCATGCTGCTCTCTCTGCAGTGTTACATACGTGCTCTCCCTATACATGTACCCGGCCATGCTGCTCTCCCTGCAGTGTTACATACGTGCTCTTCCTATAAATGTACCCGGCCATGCTGCGCTCTCTGCAGTGTTACATACGTGCTCTCCCTTTACATATTCCCGGCCATGCTGCTCCCTGCAGTGTTACATACGTGCTCTCCCTATAAATGTACCCGGCCATGCTGCTCTCTCTGCAGTGTTACATACGTGCTCTTCCTATAAATGTACCCGGCCATGCTGCGCTCTCTCAGTGTTACATACGTGCTCTCCCTATAAATGTACCCGGCCATGCTGCTCTCTCTGCAGTGTTACATACGTGCTCTCCCTATACATGTACCCGGCCATGCTGCTCCCTGCAGTGTTACATACGTGCTCTCCTTATAAATGTACCCGGCCATGCTGCTCTCTCTGCAGTGTTACATACGTGCTCTTCCTATAAATGTACCCGGCCATGCTGCTCTCTCTGCAGTGTTACATACGTGCTCTCCCTATAAATGTACCCGGCCATGCTGCTCCCTGCAGTGTTACATACGTGCTCTCCCTATAAATGTACCCGGCCATGCTGCTCTCTGCAGTGTTACATACCTGCTCTCCCTATACATGTACCCGGCCATGCTGCTCTCCCTGCAGTGTTACATACGTGCTCTCCCTATACATGTACCCGGCCATGCTGCTCTTTGCAGTGTTACATACGTGCTCTTCCTATAAATGTACCCGTCCATGCTGCTCTCTCTGCAGTGTTACATACGTGCTCTCCCTATAAATGTACCCGGCCATGCTGCTCTCTCTGCAGTGTTACATACGTGCTCTTCCTATAAATGTACCCGGCCATGCTGCTCTCTCTGCAGTGTTACATACGTGCTCTTCCTATAAATGTACCCGGCCATGCTGCGCTCTCTGCAGTGTTACATACGTGCTCTCCCTATAAATGTACCCGGCCATGCTGCGCTCTCTGCAGCGTTACATACGTGCTCTTCCTATAAATGTACCCGGCCATGCTGCTCTCTGCAGTGTTACATACGTGCTCTCCCTATAAATGTACCCGGCCATGCTGCTCTCTGCAGTGTTACATACGTGCTCTCCCTATAAATGTTCCCGGCCATGCTGCTCTCTGCAGTGTTACATACGTGCTCTTCCTATAAATGTGCCCGGCCATGCTGCTCCCTGCAGTGTTACATACGTGCTCTTCCTATAAATGTACCCGGCCATGCTGCTCTCTCTGCAGTGTTACATACGTGCTCTCCCTATAAATGTACCCTGCCATGCTGCTCTCTCTGCAGTGTTACATACGTGCTCTCCCTATACATGTACCCGGCCATGCTGCTCTCCCTGCAGTATTACATACGTGCTCTCCCTATACATGTACCCGGCCATGCTGCTCTCTGCAGTGTTACATACGTGCTCTTCCTATAAATGTACCCGGCCATGCTGCTCTCCCTGCAGTGTTACATACGTGCTCTCCCTATAAATGTACCCGGCCATGCTGCTCTCTCTGCAGTGTTACATACGTGCTCTCCCTATAAATGTACCCTGCCATGCTGCTCCCTGCAGTGTTACATACGTGCTCTCCCTATAAATGTACCCGGCCATGCTGCTCTCCCTGCAGTGTTACATACGTGCTCTCCCTATAAATGTACCCGGCCATGCTGCTTTCCCTGCAGTGTTACATACGTGCTCTCCCTATAAATGTACCCGGCCATGCTGCTCTCCCTGCAGTGTTACATACGTGCTCTCCCTATAAATGTACCCGGCCATGCTGCTCTCCCTGCAGTGTTACATACGTGCTCTTCCTATAAATGTACCCGGCCATGCTGCGCTCTCTGCAGTGTTACATACGTGTACGTGCTCTTCCTATAAATGTACCCGGCCATGCTGCTCTCTCTGCAGTGTTACATACGTGCTCTCCCTATAAATGTACCCGGCCATGCTGCTCTCTGCAGTGTTACATACGTGCTCTCCCTATACATGTACCCGGCCATGCTGCTCCCTGCAGTGTTACATACGTGCTCTTCCTATAAATGTACCCGGCCATGCTGCTTTCCCTGCAGTGTTACATACGTGCTCTTCCTATAAATGTACCCGGCCATGCTGCGCTCTCTGCAGTGTTACATACGTGCTCTCCCTATAAATGTACCCGGCCATGCTGCTCTCTCTGCAGTGTTACATACGTGCTCTTCCTATAAATGTACCCGGCCATGCTGCGCTCTCTGCAGTGTTAAATACGTGCTCTCCCTATAAATGTACCCGGCCATGCTGCGCTCTCTGCAGTGTTACATACGTGCTCTTCCTATAAATGTACCCGGCCATGCTGCGCTCTCTGCAGTGTTACATACGTGCTCTTCCTATACATGTACCCGGCCATGCTGCTCCCTGCAGTGTTACATACGTGCTCTTCCTATTAATGTACCCGGCCATGCTGCGCTCTCTGCAGTGTTACATACGTGCTCTCCCTTTACATATTCCCGGCCATGCTGCTCCCTGCAGTGTTACATACGTGCTCTCCCTATAAATGTACCCGGCCATGCTGCTCTCTCTGCAGTGTTACATACGTGCTCTCCCTATAAATGTACCCGGCCATGCTGCTCTCTCTGCAGTGTTACATACGTGCTCTCCCTATACATGTACCCGGCCATGCTGCTCTCCCTGCAGTGTTACATACGTGCTCTTCCTATAAATGTACCCGGCCATGCTGCGCTCTCTGCAGTGTTACATACGTGCTCTCCCTTTACATATTCCCGGCCATGCTGCTCCCTGCAGTGTTACATACGTGCTCTCCCTATAAATGTACCCGGCCATGCTGCTCTCTCTGCAGTGTTACATACGTGCTCTTCCTATAAATGTACCCGGCCATTGCGCTCTCTGCAGTGTTACATACGTGCTCTCCCTATACATGTACCCGGCCATGCTGCTCTCCCTGCAGTGTTACATACGTGCTCTTCCTATAAATGTACCCGGCCATGCTGCGCTCTCTGCAGTGTTACATACGTGCTCTCCCTATAAATGTACCCGGCCATGCTGCTCTCTCTGCAGTGTTACATACGTGCTCTTCCTATAAATGTACCCGGCCATGCTGCGCTCTCTGCAGTGTTACATACGTGCTCTCCCTATAAATGTACCCGGCCATGCTGCGCTCTCTGCAGTGTTACATACGTGCTCTCCCTATAAATGTACGCGGCCATGCTGCTCTCCCTGCAGTGTTACATACGTGCTCTCCCTATAAATGTACCCGGCCATGCTGCTCTCTCTGCAGTGTTACATACGTGCTCTTCCTATAAATGTACCCGGCCATGCTTCTCTCTGCAGTGTTACATACGTGCTCTCCCTATACATGTACCCGGCCATGCTGCGCTCTCTGCAGTGTTACATACGTGCTCTCCCTATACATGTACCCGGCCATGCTGCGCTCTCTGCAGTGTTACATACGTGCTCTCCCTATACATGTACCCGGCCATGCTGCTCTCCCTGCAGTGTTACATACGTGCTCTCCCTATAAATGTACCCGGCCATGCTGCTCTCTCTGCAGTGTTACATACGTGCTCTCCCTATAAATGTACCCTGCCATGCTGCTCTCCCTGCAGTGTTACTTACGTGCTCTTCCTATAAATGTACCCGGCCATGCTGCTCTCTCTGCAGTGTTACATACGTGCTCTTCCTATAAATGTACCCGGCCATGCTGCTCTCTCTGCAGTGTTACATACGTGCTCTCCCTATACATGTACCCGGCCATGCTGCTCTCTCTGCAGTGTTACATACGTGCTCTCCCTAAACATGTACCCTGCCATGCTGCGCTCTCTGTAGTGTTACATACGTGCTCTTCCTATAAATGTACCCGTCCATGCTGCTCTCTCTGCAGTGTTACATACGTGCTCTCCCTATAAATGTACCCGGCCATGCTGCTCTCTCTGCAGTGTTACATACGTGCTCTTCCTATAAATGTACCCGGCCATGCTGCTCTCTGCAGTGTTACATACGTGCTCTTCCTATAAATGTACCCGGCCATGCTGCTCTCTCTGCAGTGTTACATACGTGCTCTCCCTATAAATGTACCCTGCCATGCTGCTCTCTCTGCAGTGTTACATACGTGCTCTCCCTATACATGTACCCGGCCATGCTGCTCTCCCTGCAGTATTACATACGTGCTCTCCCTATACATGTACCCGGCCATGCTGCTCTCTGCAGTGTTACATACGTGCTCTTCCTATAAATGTACCCGGCCATGCTGCTCTCTGCAGTGTTACATACGTGCTCTTCCTATAAATGTACCTGGCCATGCTGCTCTCTCTGCAGTGTTACATACGTGTACGTGCTCTCCCTATAAATGTACCCGGCCATGCTGCTCTCTCTGCAGTGTTACATACGTGCTCTCCATATACATGTACCCGGCCATGCTGCTCTCCCTGCAGTGTTGCATACGTGCTCTCCCTATAAATGTACCCGGCCATGCTGCTCTCCCTGCAGTGTTACATACGTGCTCTCCCTATAAATGTACCCGGCCATGCTGCTCTCCCTGCAGTGTTACATACGTGCTCTCCCTATAAATGTACCCGGCCATGCTGCTCTCCCTGCAGTGTTACATACGTGCTCTCCCTATAAATGTACCTGGCCATGCTGCTCTCTCTGCAGTGTTACATACGTGCTCTCCCTATAAATGTACCCTGCCATGCTGCTCCCTGCAGTGTTACATACGTGCTCTCCCTATAAATGTACCCGGCCATGCTGCTCTCCCTGCAGTGTTACATACGTGCTCTCCCTATAAATGTACCCGGCCATGCTGCTCTCCCTGCAGTGTTACATACGTGCTCTCCCTATAAATGTACCCGGCCATGCTGCTCTCCCTGCAGTGTTACATACGTGCTCTTCCTATAAATGTACCCGGCCATGCTGCGCTCTCTGCAGTGTTACATACGTGTACGTGCTCTTCCTATAAATGTACCCGGCCATGCTGCGCTCTCTGCAGTGTTACATACGTGCTCTTCCTATAAATGTACCCGGCCATGCTGCGCTCTCTGCAGTGTTACATACGTGCTCTCCCTATAAATGTACCCGGCCATGCTGCTCTCTCTGCAGTGTTACATACGTGCTCTTCCTATAAATGTACCCGGCCATGCTGCGCTCTCTGCAGTGTTACATACGTGCTCTCCCTATAAATGTACCCGGCCATGCTGCGCTCTCTGCAGTGTTACATACGTGCTCTTCCTATACATGTACCCGGCCATGCTGCTCCCTGCAGTGTTACATACGTGCTCTTCCTATAAATGTACCCGGCCATGCTGCTCTCCCTGCCGTGTTACATACGTGCTCTTCCTATATATGTACCCGGCCATGCTGCGCGCTCTGCAGTGTTACATACGTGCTCTCCCTATACATGTACCCGGCCATGCTGCTCCCTGCAGTGTTCCATACGTGCTCTCCCTATAAATGTACCCGGCCATGCTGCTCTCTCTGCAGTGTTACATACGTGCTCTTCCTATAAATGTACCCGGCCATGCTGCTCTCTCTGCAGTGTTACATACGTGCTCTCCCTATAAATGTACCCGGCCATGCTGCTCCCTGCAGTGTTACATACGTGCTCTCCCTATACATGTACCCGGCCATGCTGCTCTCTGCAGTGTTACATACCTGCTCTCCCTATACATGTACCCGGCCATGCTGCTCTCCCTGCAGTGTTACATACGTGCTCTCCCTATACATGTACCCGGCCATGCTGCTCTCTGCAGTGTTACATACGTGCTCTTCCTATAAATGTACCCGGCCATGCTGCTCTCTCTGCAGTGTTACATACGTGCTCTCCCTATAAATGTTCCCGGCCATGCTGCTCTCTCTGCAGTGTTACATACGTGCTCTTCCTATAAATGTACCCGGCCATGCTGCTCTCTCTGCAGTGTTACATACGTGCTCTTCCTATAAATGTACCCGGCCATGCTGCGCTCTCTGCAGTGTTACATACGTGCTCTCCCTATAAATGTACCCGGCCATGCTGTGCTCTCTGCAGTGTTACATACGTGCTCTTCCTATAAATGTACCTTGCCATGCTGCTCCCTGCAGTGTTACATACGTGCTCTTCCTATAAATGTACCCGGCCATGCTGCTCTCTCTGCAGTGTTACATACGTGCTCTCCCTATAAATGTACCCGGCCATGCTGCTCTCTGCAGTGTTACATACGTGCTCTTCCTATAAATGTACCCGGCCATGCTGCTCCCTGCAGTGTTACGTACGTGCTCTTCCTATAAATGTACCCGGCCATGCTGCTCTCTCTGCAGTGTTACATACGTGCTCTCCCTATAAATGTACCCGGCCATGCTGCTCTCTCTGCAGTGTTACATACGTGTACGTGCTCTCCCTATAAATGTACCCGGCCATGCTGCTCCCTGCAGTGTTACATACGTGCTCTCCCTATACATGTACCCGGCCATGCTGCTCTCTCTGCAGTGTTACATACGTGCTCTCCCTATAAATGTACCCGGCCATGCTGCTCTCTGCAGTGTTACATACGTGCTCTCCCTATACATGTACCCGGCCATGCTGCTCCCTGCAGTGTTACATACGTGCTCTTCCTATAAATGTACCCGGCCATGCTGCTTTCCCTGCAGTGTTACATACGTGCTCTTCCTATAAATGTACCCGGCCATGCTGCTCTCTCTGCAGTGTTACATACGTGCTCTCCCTATAAATGTACCCGGCCATGCTGCTCTCTGCAGTGTTACATACGTGCTCTCCCTATACATGTACCCGGCCATGCTGCTCCCTGCAGTGTTACATACGTGCTCTTCCTATAAATGTACCCGGCCATGCTGCTCTCTCTGCAGTGTTACATACGTGCTCTCCCTATAAATGTACCCGGCCATGCTGCTCCCTGCAGTGTTACATACGTGCTCTCCCTATACATGTACCCGGCCATGCTGCTCTCTCTGCAGTGTTACATACGTGCTCTCCCTATAAATGTACCCGGCCATGCTGCTCTCTGCAGTGTTACATACGTGCTCTCCCTATACATGTACCCGGCCATGCTGCTCCCTGCAGTGTTACATACGTGCTCTTCCTATAAATGTACCCGGCCATGCTGCTTTCCCTGCAGTGTTACATACGTGCTCTTCCTATAAATGTACCCGGCCATGCTGCGCTCTCTGCAGTGTTACATACGTGCTCTCCCTATAAATGTACCCGGCCATGCTGCTCTCTGCAGTGTTACATACGTGCTCTTCCTATAAATGTACCCGGCCTTGCTGCTCCCTGCAGTGTTACATACGTGCTCTTCCTATAAATGTACCCGGCCATGCTGCTCTCTGCAGTGTTACATACGTGCTCTTCCTATAAATGTACCCGGCCATGCTGCTCTCTGCAGTGTTACATACGTGCTCTTCCTATAAATGTACCCGGCCATGCTGCGCTCTCTGCAGTGTTACATACGTGCTCTTCCTATACATGTACCCGGCCATGCTGCTCCCTGCAGTGTTACATACGTGCTCTTCCTATAAATGTACCCGGCCATGCTGCGCTCTCTGCAGTGTTACATACGTGCTCTCCCTATAAATGTACCCGGCCATGCTGCTCTCTCTGCAGTGTTACATACGTGCTCTTCCTATAAATGTACCCGGCCATGCTGCGCTCTCTGCAGTGTTACATACGTGCTCTCCCTATAAATGTACCCGGCCATGCTGCGCTCTCTGCAGTGTTACATACGTGCTCTCCCTATAAATGTACACGGCCATGCTGCGCTCTCTGCAGTGTTACATACGTGCTCTCCCTATAAATGTACGCGGCCATGCTGCTCTCCCTGCAGTGTTACATACGTGCTCTCCCTATAAATGTACCCGGCCATGCTGCTCTCTGCAGTGTTACATACGTGCTCTTCCTATAAATGTACCCGGCCATGCTGCTCTCTGCAGTGTTACATACGTGCTCTTCCTATAAATGTACCCGGCCATGCTGCGCTCTCTGCAGTGTTACATACGTGCTCTCCCTATAAATGTACCCGGCCATGCTGCTCTCCCTGCAGTGTTACATACGTGTACGTGCTCTCCCTATAAATGTACCCGGCCATGCTGCTCTCTCTGCAGTGTTACATACGTGCTCTTCCTATAAATGTACCCGGCCATGCTGCTCTCTCTGCAGTGTTACATACGTGCTCTTCCTATAAATGTACCCGGCCATGCTGCTCTCTCTGCAGTGTTACATACGTGCTCTCCCTATAAATGTACCCGGCCATGCTGCTCTCCCTGCAGTGTTACATACGTGCTCTCCCTATAAATGTACCCGGCCATGCTGCTCTCCCTGCAGTGTTACATACGTGCTCTCCCTATACATGTACCCGGCCATGCTGCTCTCCCTGCAGTGTTACATACGTGCTCTTCCTATAAATGTACCCGGCCATGCTGCGCTCTCTGCAGTGTTACATACGTGCTCTCCCTATACATGTACCCGGCCATGCTGCTCTCTCTGCAGTGTTACATACGTGCTCTCCCTATACATGTACCCTGCCATGCTGCGCTCTCTGTAGTGTTACATACGTGCTCTTCCTATAAATGTACCCGGCCATGCTGCTCTCTCTGCAGTGTTACATACGTGCTCTCCCTATAAATGTACCCGGCCATGCTGCTCTCTCTGCAGTGTTACATACGTGCTCTCCCTATAAATGTACCCTGCCATGCTGCTCTCCCTGCAGTGTTACATACGTGCTCTCCCTATAAATGTACCCGGCCATGCTGCTCTCTCTGCAGTGTTACTTACGTGCTCTCCCTATAAATGTACCCTGCCATGCTGCTCTCCCTGCAGTGTTACTTACGTGCTCTTCCTATAAATGTACCCGGCCATGCTGCTCTCTCTGCAGTGTTACATACGTGCTCTTCCTATAAATGTACCCGGCCATGCTGCTCTCTCTGCAGTGTTACATACGTGCTCTCCCTATACATGTACCCGGCCATGCTGCTCTCTCTGCAGTGTTACATACGTGCTCTCCCTAAACATGTACCCTGCCATGCTGCGCTCTCTGTAGTGTTACATACGTGCTCTTCCTATAAATGTACCCGGCCATGCTGCTCTCTCTGCAGTGTTACATACGTGCTCTCCCTATAAATGTACCCGGCCATGCTGCTCTCTCTGCAGTGTTACATACGTGCTCTTCCTATAAATGTACCCGGCCATGCTGCTCTCTGCAGTGTTACATACGTGCTCTTCCTATAAATGTACCCGGCCATGCTGCTCTCTCTACAGTGTTACATACGTGCTCTTCCTATAAATGTACCCGGCCATGCTGCGCTCTCTGCAGTGTTACATACGTGCTCTCCCTATACATGTACCCGGCCATGCTGCTCTCTCTGCAGTGTTACATACGTGCTCTCCCTATACATGTACCCGGCCATGCTGCGCTCTCTGCAGTGTTACATACGTGCTCTCCCTATACATGTACCCTGCCATGCTGCGCTCTCTGTAGTGTTACATACGTGCTCTTCCTATAAATGTACCCGGCCATGCTGCTCTCTCTGCAGTGTTACATACGTGCTCTCCCTATACATGTACCCGGCCATGCTGCTCTCTCTGCAGTGTTACATACGTGCTCTCCCTAAACATGTACCCTGCCATGCTGCGCTCTCTGTAGTGTTACATACGTGCTCTTCCTATAAATGTACCCGGCCATGCTGCTCTCTCTGCAGTGTTACATACGTGCTCTCCCTATAAATGTACCCGGCCATGCTGCTCTCTCTGCAGTGTTACATACGTGCTCTTCCTATAAATGTACCCGGCCATGCTGCTCTCTGCAGTGTTACATACGTGCTCTTCCTATAAATGTACCCGGCCATGCTGCTCTCTCTACAGTGTTACATACGTGCTCTTCCTATAAATGTACCCGGCCTTGCTGCTGTCTCTGCAGTGTTACATACGTGCTCTTCCTATAAATGTACCCGGCCATGCTGCTCTCTCTGCAGTGTTACTTACGTGCTCTCCCTATAAATGTACCCGGCCATGCTGCTCTCTCTACAGTGTTACATACGTGCTCTTCCTATAAATGTACCCGGCCTTGCTGCTGTCTCTGCAGTGTTACATACGTGCTCTTCCTATAAATGTACCCGGCCATGCTGCTCTCCCTGCAGTGTTACTTACGTGCTCTTCCTATAAATGTACCCGGCCATGCTGCTCTCTCTGCAGTGTTACATACGTGCTCTTCCTATAAATGTACCCGGCCATGCTGCGCTCTCTGCAGTGTTACATACGTGCTCTCCCTATACATGTACCCGGCCATGCTGCTCTCTCTGCAGTGTTACATACGTGCTCTCCCTAAACATGTACCCTGCCATGCTGCGCTCTCTGTAGTGTTACATACGTGCTCTTCCTATAAATGTACCCGGCCATGCTGCTCTCTCTGCAGTGTTACATACGTGCTCTCCCTATAAATGTACCCGGCCATGCTGCTCTCTCTGCAGTGTTACATACGTGCTCTTCCTATAAATGTACCCGGCCATGCTGCTCTCTGCAGTGTTACATACGTGCTCTTCCTATAAATGTACCCGGCCATGCTGCTCTCTCTACAGTGTTACATACGTGCTCTTCCTATAAATGTACCCGGCCTTGCTGCTGTCTCTGCAGTGTTACATACGTGCTCTTCCTATAAATGTACCCGGCCATGCTGCTCTCTGCAGTGTTACATACGTGCTCTTCCTATAAATGTACCCGGCCATGCTGCTCTCTCTGCAGTGTTACATACGTGCTCTCCCTATACATGTACCCGGCCATGCTGCTCTCTCTGCAGTGTTACATACGTGCTCTCCCTAAACATGTACCCTGCCATGCTGCGCTCTCTGTAGTGTTACATACGTGCTCTTCCTATAAATGTACCCGGCCATGCTGCTCTCTCTGCAGTGTTACATACGTGCTCTCCCTATAAATGTACCCGGCCATGCTGCTCTCTCTGCAGTGTTACATACGTGCTCTTCCTATAAATGTACCCGGCCATGCTGCTCTCTGCAGTGTTACATACGTGCTCTTCCTATAAATGTACCCGGCCATGCTGCTCTCTCTACAGTGTTACATACGTGCTCTTCCTATAAATGTACCCGGCCTTGCTGCTGTCTCTGCAGTGTTACATACGTGCTCTTCCTATAAATGTACCCGGCCATGCTGCTCTCTCTGCAGTGTTACATACGTGCTCTTCCTATAAATGTACCCGGCCATGCTGCTCTCTGCAGTGTTACATACGTGCTCTTCCTATAAATGTACCCGGCCATGCTGCTCTCTCTACAGTGTTACATACGTGCTCTTCCTATAAATGTACCCGGCCTTGCTGCTGTCTCTGCAGTGTTACATACGTGCTCTTCCTATAAATGTACCCGGCCATGCTGCTCTCTGCAGTGTTACATACGTGCTCTTCCTATAAATGTACCCGGCCATGCTGCTCTCTCTGCAGTGTTACATACGTGCTCTCCCTATACATGTACCCGGCCATGCTGCTCTCTCTGCAGTGTTACATACGTGCTCTCCCTAAACATGTACCCTGCCATGCTGCGCTCTCTGTAGTGTTACATACGTGCTCTTCCTATAAATGTACCCGGCCATGCTGCTCTCTCTGCAGTGTTACATACGTGCTCTCCCTATAAATGTACCCGGCCATGCTGCTCTCTCTGCAGTGTTACATACGTGCTCTTCCTATAAATGTACCCGGCCATGCTGCTCTCTGCAGTGTTACATACGTGCTCTTCCTATAAATGTACCCGGCCATGCTGCTCTCTCTACAGTGTTACATACGTGCTCTTCCTATAAATGTACCCGGCCTTGCTGCTGTCTCTGCAGTGTTACATACGTGCTCTTCCTATAAATGTACCCGGCCATGCTGCTCTCTCTGCAGTGTTACATACGTGCTCTTCCTATAAATGTACCCGGCCATGCTGCTCTCTCTGCAGTGTTACATACGTGCTCTCCCTATAAATGTACCCGGCCATGCTGCTCTCCCTGCAGTGTTACATACGTGCTCTCCCTATAAATGTACCCGGCCATGCTGCTCTCCCTGCAGTGTTACATACGTGCTCTCCCTATACATGTACCCGGCCATGCTGCTCTCCCTGCAGTGTTACATACGTGCTCTTCCTATAAATGTACCCGGCCATGCTGCGCTCTCTGCAGTGTTACATACGTGCTCTCCCTATACATGTACCCGGCCATGCTGCTCTCTCTGCAGTGTTACATACGTGCTCTCCCTATACATGTACCCTGCCATGCTGCGCTCTCTGTAGTGTTACATACGTGCTCTTCCTATAAATGTACCCGGCCATGCTGCTCTCTCTGCAGTGTTACATACGTGCTCTCCCTATAAATGTACCCGGCCATGCTGCTCTCTCTGCAGTGTTACATACGTGCTCTTCCTATAAATGTACCCGGCCATGCTGCTCTCTGCAGTGTTACATACGTGCTCTTCCTATAAATGTACCCGGCCATGCTGCTCTCTCTACAGTGTTACATACGTGCTCTTCCTATAAATGTACCCGGCCTTGCTGCTGTCTCTGCAGTGTTACATACGTGCTCTTCCTATAAATGTACCCGGCCATGCTGCTCTCTGCAGTGTTACATACGTGCTCTTCCTATAAATGTACCCGGCCATGCTGCGCTCTCTGCAGTGTTACATACGTGCTCTCCCTATAAATGTACCCGGCCATGCTGCTCTCTCTGCAGTGTTACATACGTGCTCTTCCTATAAATGTACCCGGCCATGCTGCTCTCTCTGCAGTGTTACATACGTGCTCTTCCTATAAATGTACCCGGCCATGCTGCTCTCTCTGCAGTGTTACATACGTGCTCTCCCTATAAATGTACCCGGCCATGCTGCTCTCCCTGCAGTGTTACATACGTGCTCTCCCTATAAATGTACCCGGCCATGCTGCTCTCTGCAGTGTTACATACCTGCTCTCCCTATAAATGTACCCGGCCATGCTGCTCTCTGCAGTGTTACATACGTGCTCTTCCTATAAATGTACCCGGCCATGCTGCTCTCTCTGCAGTGTTACATACGTGCTCTTCCTATAAATGTACCCTGCCATGCTGCTCTCTCTGCAGTGTTACATACGTGCTCTCCCTATAAATGTACCCGGCCATGCTGCTCTCTCTGCAGTGTTACATACGTGCTCTTCCTATAAATGTACCCGGCCATGCTGCTCTCTCTGCAGTGTTACATACGTGCTCTTCCTATAAATGTACCCGGCCATGCTGCGCTCTCTGCAGTGTTACATACGTGCTCTCCCTATAAATGTACCCGGCCATGCTGCGCTCTCTGCAGTGTTACATACGTGCTCTTCCTATAAATGTACCTTGCTATGCTGCTCCCTGCAGTGTTACATACGTGCTCTCCCTATAAATGTACCCGGCCATGCTGCTCTCTGCAGTGTTACATACGTGCTCTCCCTATAAATGTACCCGGCCATGCTGCTCTCTGCAGTGTTACATACGTGCTCTTCCTATAAATGTACCCGGCCATGCTGCTCCCTGCAGTGTTACATACGTGCTCTCCCTATAAATGTACCCGGCCATGCTGCTCTCTCTGCAGTGTTACATACGTGCTCTTCCTATAAATGTACCCGGCCGTGCTGCTCTCTGCAGTGTTACATACGTGCTCTTCCTATAAATGTACCCGGCCATGCTGCTCTCTCTGCAGTGTTACATACGTGCTCTCCCTATAAATGTACCCGGCCATGCTGCTCTCTCTGCAGTGTTACATACGTGCTCTCCCTATACATGTACCCGGCCATGCTGCTCTCCCTGCAGTATTACATACGTGCTCTCCCTATACATGTACCCGGCCATGCTGCTCTCCCTGCAGTGTTACATACGTGCTCTCCCTATAAATGTACCCGGCCATGCTGCTCTCTGCAGTATTACATACGTGCTCTTCCTATAAATGTACCCGGCCATGCTGCTCTCTGCAGTGTTACATACGTGCTCTTCCTATAAATGTACCCGGCCATGCTGCTGTCTCTGCAGTGTTACATACGTGTACGTGCTCTCCCTATAAATGTACCCGGCCATGCTGCTCTCTCTGCAGTGTTACATACGTGCTCTCCATATACATGTACCCGGCCATGCTGCTCTCCCTGCAGTGTTACATACGTGCTCTCCCTATAAATGTACCCGGCCATGCTGCTCTCCCTGCAGTGTTACATACGTGCTCTCCCTATAAATGTACCCGGCCATGCTGCTCTCCCTGCAGTGTTACATACGTGCTCTCCCTATAAATGTACCCGGCCATGCTGCTCTCCCTGCAGTGTTACATACGTGCTCTCCCTATAAATGTACCCGGCCATGCTGCTCTCTCTGCAGTGTTACATACGTGCTCTCCCTATAAATGTACCCTGCCATGCTGCTCCCTGCAGTGTTACATACGTGCTCTCCCTATAAATGTACCCGGCCATGCTGCTCTCCCTGCAGTGTTACATACGTGCTCTCCCTATAAATGTACCCGGCCATGCTGCTCTCCCTGCAGTGTTACATACGTGCTCTCCCTATAAATGTACCCGGCCATGCTGCTCTCCCTGCAGTGTTACATACGTGCTCTTCCTATAAATGTACCCGGCCATGCTGCGCTCTCTGCAGTGTTACATACGTGTACGTGCTCTTCCTATAAATGTACCCGGCCATGCTGCTCTCTCTGCAGTGTTACATACGTGCTCTCCCTATAAATGTACCCGGCCATGCTGCTCTCTCTGCAGTGTTACATACGTGCTCTCCCTATAAATGTACCCGGCCATGCTGCGCTCTCTGCAGTGTTAAATACGTGCTCTCCCTATAAATGTACCCGGCCATGCTGCGCTCTCTGCAGTGTTACATACGTGCTCTTCCTATAAATGTACCCGGCCATGCTGCGCTCTCTGCAGTGTTACATACGTGCTCTTCCTATACATGTACCCGGCCATGCTGCTCTCTCTGCAGTGTTACATACGTGCTCTCCCTATACATGTACCCTGCCATGCTGCGCTCTCTGTAGTGTTACATACGTGCTCTTCCTATAAATGTACCCGGCCATGCTGCTCTCTCTGCAGTGTTACATACGTGCTCTCCCTATAAATGTACCCGGCCATGCTGCTCTCTCTGCAGTGTTACATACGTGCTCTTCCTATAAATGTACCCGGCCATGCTGCTCTCTGCAGTGTTACATACGTGCTCTTCCTATAAATGTACCCGGCCATGCTGCTCTCTCTACAGTGTTACATACGTGCTCTTCCTATAAATGTACCCGGCCTTGCTGCTGTCTCTGCAGTGTTACATACGTGCTCTTCCTATAAATGTACCCGGCCATGCTGCTCTCTGCAGTGTTACATACGTGCTCTTCCTATAAATGTACCCGGCCATGCTGCGCTCTCTGCAGTGTTACATACGTGCTCTCCCTATAAATGTACCCGGCCATGCTGCTCTCCCTGCAGTGTTACATACGTGTACGTGCTCTCCCTATAAATGTACCCGGCCATGCTGCTCTCTCTGCAGTGTTACATACGTGCTCTTCCTATAAATGTACCCGGCCATGCTGCTCTCTCTGCAGTGTTACATACGTGCTCTTCCTATAAATGTACCCGGCCATGCTGCTCTCTCTGCAGTGTTACATACGTGCTCTCCCTATAAATGTACCCGGCCATGCTGCTCTCCCTGCAGTGTTACATACGTGCTCTTCCTATAAATGTACCCGGCCATGCTGCGCTCTCTGCAGTGTTACATACGTGCTCTCCCTATAAATGTACCCGGCCATGCTGCTCTCCCTGCAGTGTTACATACGTGCTCTCCCTATACATGTACCCGGCCATGCTGCTCTCTGCAGTGTTACATACCTGCTCTCCCTATAAATGTACCCGGCCATGCTGCTCTCTGCAGTGTTACATACGTGCTCTCCCTATAAATGTACCCGGCCATGCTGCTCTCTGCAGTGTTACATACGTGCTCTCCCTATAAATGTACCCGGCCATGCTGCTCTCTGCAGTGTTACATACGTGCTCTTCCTATAAATGTACCCGGCCATGCTGCTCTCTCTGCAGTGTTACATACGTGCTCTTCCTATAAATGTACCCTGCCATGCTGCTCTCTCTGCAGTGTTACATACGTGCTCTCCCTATAAATGTACCCGGCCATGCTGCTCTCTCTGCAGTGTTACATACGTGCTCTTCCTATAAATGTACCCGGCCATGCTGCTCTCTCTGCAGTGTTACATACGTGCTCTTCCTATAAATGTACCCGGCCATGCTGCGCTCTCTGCAGTGTTACATACGTGCTCTCCCTGTAAATGTACCCGGCCATGCTGCGCTCTCTGCAGTGTTACATACGTGCTCTTCCTATAAATGTACCTTGCTATGCTGCTCCCTGCAGTGTTACATACGTGCTCTCCCTATAAATGTACCCGGCCATGCTGCTCTCTGCAGTGTTACATACGTGCTCTCCCTATAAATGTACCCGGCCATGCTGCTCTCTGCAGTGTTACATACGTGCTCTTCCTATAAATGTACCCGGCCATGCTGCTCCCTGCAGTGTTACATACGTGCTCTCCCTATACATGTACCCGGCCATGCTGCTCTCTCTGCAGTGTTACATACGTGCTCTTCCTATAAATGTACCCGGCCGTGCTGCTCTCTGCAGTGTTACATACGTGCTCTTCCTATAAATGTACCCGGCCATGCTGCTCTCTCTGCAGTGTTACATACGTGCTCTCCCTATAAATGTACCCGGCCATGCTGCTCTCTCTGCAGTGTTACATACGTGCTCTCCCTATACATGTACCCGGCCATGCTGCTCTCCCTGCAGTATTACATACGTGCTCTCCCTATACATGTACCCGGCCATGCTGCTCTCCCTGCAGTGTTACATACGTGCTCTCCCTATAAATGTACCCGGCCATGCTGCTCTCTGCAGTATTACATACGTGCTCTTCCTATAAATGTACCCGGCCATGCTGCTCTCTGCAGTGTTACATACGTGCTCTTCCTATAAATGTACCCGGCCATGCTGCTGTCTCTGCAGTGTTACATACGTGTACGTGCTCTCCCTATAAATGTACCCGGCCATGCTGCTCTCTCTGCAGTGTTACATACGTGCTCTCCATATACATGTACCCGGCCATGCTGCTCTCCCTGCAGTGTTACATACGTGCTCTCCCTATAAATGTACCCGGCCATGCTGCTCTCCCTGCAGTGTTACATACGTGCTCTCCCTATAAATGTACCCGGCCATGCTGCTCTCCCTGCAGTGTTACATACGTGCTCTCCCTATAAATGTACCCGGCCATGCTGCTCTCCCTGCAGTGTTACATACGTGCTCTCCCTATAAATGTACCCGGCCATGCTGCTCTCTCTGCAGTGTTACATACGTGCTCTCCCTATAAATGTACCCTGCCATGCTGCTCCCTGCAGTGTTACATACGTGCTCTCCCTATAAATGTACCCGGCCATGCTGCTCTCTCTGCAGTGTTACATACGTGCTCTCCCTATAAATGTACCCGGCCATGCTGCTCTCCCTGCAGTGTTACATACGTGCTCTCCCTATAAATGTACCCGGCCATGCTGCTCTCCCTGCAGTGTTACATACGTGCTCTTCCTATAAATGTACCCGGCCATGCTGCGCTCTCTGCAGTGTTACATACGTGTACGTGCTCTTCCTATAAATGTACCCGGCCATGCTGCTCTCTCTGCAGTGTTACATACGTGCTCTCCCTATAAATGTACCCGGCCATGCTGCTCTCTCTGCAGTGTTACATACGTGCTCTTCCTATAAATGTACCCGGCCATGCTGCGCTCTCTGCAGTGTTAAATACGTGCTCTCCCTATAAATGTACCCGGCCATGCTGCGCTCTCTGCAGTGTTACATACGTGCTCTTCCTATAAATGTACCCGGCCATGCTGCGCTCTCTGCAGTGTTACATACGTGCTCTTCCTATACATGTACCCGGCCATGCTGCTCTCTCTGCAGTGTTACATACGTGCTCTTCCTATAAATGTACCCGGCCATGCTGCGCTCTCTGCAGTGTTACATACGTGCTCTCCCTATAAATGTACCCGGCCATGCTGCGCTCTCTGCAGTGTTACATACGTGCTCTTCCTATAAATGTACCCGGCCATGCTGCTCTCTGCAGTGTTACATACGTGCTCTTCCTATAAATGTACCCGGCCATGCTGCTCCCTGCAGTGTTACATACGTGCTCTCCCTATAAATGTACCCGGCCATGCTGCTCTCTCTGCAGTGTTACATACGTGCTCTTCCTATAAATGTACCCGGCCGTGCTGCTCTCTGCAGTGTTACATACGTGCTCTTCCTATAAATGTACCCGGCCATGCTGCTCTCTCTGCAGTGTTACATACGTGCTCTCCCTATACATGTACCCGGCCATGCTGCTCTCCCTGCAGTATTACATACGTGCTCTCCCTATACATGTACCCGGCCATGCTGCTCTCCCTGCAGTGTTACATACGTGCTCTCCCTATAAATGTACCCGGCCATGCTGCTCTCTGCAGTATTACATACGTGCTCTTCCTATAAATGTACCCGGCCATGCTGCTCTCTGCAGTGTTACATACGTGCTCTTCCTATAAATGTACCCGGCCATGCTGCTCTCTCTGCAGTGTTACATACGTGTACGTGCTCTCCCTATAAATGTACCCGGCCATGCTGCTCTCTCTGCAGTGTTACATACGTGCTCTCCATATACATGTACCCGGCCATGCTGCTCTCCCTGCAGTGTTACATACGTGCTCTCCCTATAAATGTACCCGGCCATGCTGCTCTCCCTGCAGTGTTACATACGTGCTCTCCCTATAAATGTACCCGGCCATGCTGCTCTCCCTGCAGTGTTACATACGTGCTCTCCCTATAAATGTACCCGGCCATGCTGCTCTCCCTGCAGTGTTACATACGTGCTCTCCCTATAAATGTACCCGGCCATGCTGCTCTCTCTGCAGTGTTACATACGTGCTTTCCCTATAAATGTACCCTGCCATGCTGCTCCCTGCAGTGTTACATACGTGCTCTCCCTATAAATGTACCCGGCCATGCTGCTCTCCCTGCAGTGTTACATACGTGCTCTCCCTATAAATGTACCCGGCCATGCTGCTCTCTCTGCAGTGTTACATACGTGCTCTCCCTATAAATGTACCCGGCCATGCTGCTCTCCCTGCAGTGTTACATACGTGCTCTCCCTATAAATGTACCCGGCCATGCTGCTCTCCCTGCAGTGTTACATACGTGCTCTTCCTATAAATGTACCCGGCCATGCTGCGCTCTCTGCAGTGTTACATACGTGTACGTGCTCTTCCTATAAATGTACCCGGCCATGCTGCTCTCTCTGCAGTGTTACATACGTGCTCTCCCTATAAATGTACCCGGCCATGCTGCTCTCTGCAGTGTTACATACGTGCTCTCCCTATACATGTACCCGGCCATGCTGCTCCCTGCAGTGTTACATACGTGCTCTTCCTATAAATGTACCCGGCCATGCTGCTTTCCCTGCAGTGTTACATACGTGCTCTTCCTATAAATGTACCCGGCCATGCTGCGCTCTCTGCAGTGTTACATACGTGCTCTCCCTATAAATGTACCCGGCCATGCTGCTCTCTCTGCAGTGTTACATACGTGCTCTTCCTATAAATGTACCCGGCCATGCTGCGCTCTCTGCAGTGTTAAATACGTGCTCTCCCTATAAATGTACCCGGCCATGCTGCGCTCTCTGCAGTGTTACATACGTGCTCTTCCTATAAATGTACCCGGCCATGCTGCGCTCTCTGCAGTGTTACATACGTGCTCTTCCTTTACATATTCCCGGCCATGCTGCTCCCTGCAGTGTTACATACGTGCTCTCCCTATAAATGTACCCGGCTATGCTGCTCTCTCTGCAGTGTTACATACGTGCTCTTCCTATAAATGTACCCGGCCATGCTGCGCTCTCTCAGTGTTACATACGTGCTCTTCCTATAAATGTACCCGGCCATGCTGCTCCCTGCAGTGTTACATACGTGCTCTCCCTATAAATGTACCCGGCCATGCTGCTCTCTCTGCAGTGTTACATACGTGCTCTCCCTATACATGTACCCGGCCATGCTGCTCCCTGCAGTGTTACATACGTGCTCTCCTTATAAATGTACCCGGCCATGCTGCTCTCTCTGCAGTGTTACATACGTGCTCTTCCTATAAATGTACCCGGCCATGCTGCTCTCTCTGCAGTGTTACATACGTGCTCTCCCTATAAATGTACCCGGCCATGCTGCTCCCTGCAGTGTTACATACGTGCTCTCCCTATAAATGTACCCGGCCATGCTGCTCTCTGCAGTGTTACATACCTGCTCTCCCTATACATGTACCCGGCCATGCTGCTCTCCCTGCAGTGTTACATACGTGCTCTCCCTATACATGTACCCGGCCATGCTGCTCTTTGCAGTGTTACATACGTGCTCTTCCTATAAATGTACCCGTCCATGCTGCTCTCTCTGCAGTGTTACATACGTGCTCTCCCTATAAATGTACCCGGCCATGCTGCTCTCTCTGCAGTGTTACATACGTGCTCTTCCTATAAATGTACCCGGCCATGCTGCTCTCTCTGCAGTGTTACATACGTGCTCTTCCTATAAATGTACCCGGCCATGCTGCGCTCTCTGCAGTGTTACATACGTGCTCTCCCTATAAATGTACCCGGCCATGCTGCGCTCTCTGCAGCGTTACATACGTGCTCTTCCTATAAATGTACCCGGCCATGCTGCTCTCTGCAGTGTTACATACGTGCTCTCCCTATAAATGTACCCGGCCATGCTGCTCTCCCTGCAGTGTTACATACGTGCTCTTCCTATAAATGTACCCGGCCATGCTGCTCCCTGCAGTGTTACATACGTGCTCTTCCTATAAATGTACCCGGCCATGCTGCTCTCTCTGCAGTGTTACATACGTGCTCTCCCTATAAATGTACCCTGCCATGCTGCTCTCTCTGCAGTGTTACATACGTGCTCTCCCTATACATGTACCCGGCCATGCTGCTCTCCCTGCAGTATTACATACGTGCTCTCCCTATACATGTACCCGGCCATGCTGCTCTCTGCAGTGTTACATACGTGCTCTTCCTATAAATGTACCTGGCCATGCTGCTCTCTCTGCAGTGTTACATACGTGTACGTGCTCTCCCTATAAATGTACCCGGCCATGCTGCTCTCTCTGCAGTGTTACATACGTGCTCTCCATATACATGTACCCGGCCATGCTGCTCTCCCTGCAGTGTTACATACGTGCTCTCCCTATAAATGTACCCGGCCATGCTGCTCTCCCTGCAGTGTTACATACGTGCTCTCCCTATAAATGTACCCGGCCATGCTGCTCTCCCTGCAGTGTTACATACGTGCTCTCCCTATAAATGTACCCGGCCATGCTGCTCTCCCTGCAGTGTTACATACGTGCTCTTCCTATAAATGTACCCGGCCATGCTGCGCTCTCTGCAGTGTTACATACGTGTACGTGCTCTTCCTAGAAATGTACCCGGCCATGCTGCTCTCTCTGCAGTGTTACATACGTGCTCTCCCTATAAATGTACCCGGCCATGCTGCTATCTGCAGTGTTACATACGTGCTCTCCCTATACATGTACCCGGCCATGCTGCTCTCCCTGCAGTGTTACATACGTGCTCTTCCTATAAATGTACCCGGCCATGCTGCGCTCTCTGCAGTGTTACATACGTGCTCTCCCTATAAATGTACCCGGCCATGCTGCTCTCTCTGCAGTGTTACATACGTGCTCTTCCTATAAATGTACCCGGCCATGCTGCGCTCTCTGCAGTGTTACATACGTGCTCTCCCTATAAATGTACCCGGCCATGCTGCGCTCTCTGCAGTGTTACATACGTGCTCTTCCTATAAATGTACCCGGCCATGCTGCGCTCTCTGCAGTGTTACATACGTGCTCTTCCTATACATGTACCCGGCCATGCTGCTCCCTGCAGTGTTACATACGTGCTCTTCCTATAAATGTACCCGGCCATGCTGCTCTCCCTGCCGTGTTACATACGTGCTCTTCCTATAAATGTACCCGGCCATGCTGCGCTCTCTGCAGTGTTACATACGTGCTCTCCCTATACATGTACCCGGCCATGCTGCTCCCTGCAGTGTTACATACGTGCTCTCCCTATAAATGTACCCGGCCATGCTGCTCTCTCTGCAGTGTTACATACGTGCTCTTCCTATAAATGTACCCGGCCATGCTGCTCTCTCTGCAGTGTTACATACGTGCTCTCCCTATAAATGTACCCGGCCATGCTGCTCCCTGCAGTGTTACATACGTGCTCTCCCTATACATGTACCCGGCCATGCTGCTCTCTGCAGTGTTACATACCTGCTCTCCCTATAAATGTACCCGGCCATGCTGCTCTCTGCAGTGTTACATACCTGCTCTCCCTATACATGTACCCGGCCATGCTGCTCTCCCTGCAGTGTTACATACGTGCTCTCCCTATACATGTACCCGGCCATGCTGCTCTCTGCAGTGTTACATACGTGCTCTTCCTATAAATGTACCCGGCCATGCTGCTCTCTCTGCAGTGTTACATACGTGCTCTCCCTATAAATGTTCCCGGCCATGCTGCTCTCTCTGCAGTGTTACATACGTGCTCTTCCTATAAATGTACCCGGCCATGCTGCTCTCTCTGCAGTGTTACATACGTGCTCTTCCTATAAATGTACCCGGCCATGCTGCGCTCTCTGCAGTGTTACATACGTGCTCTCCCTATAAATGTACCCGGCCATGCTGTGCTCTCTGCAGTGTTACATACGTGCTCTTCCTATAAATGTACCTTGCCATGCTGCTCCCTGCAGTGTTACATACGTGCTCTTCCTATAAATGTACCCGGCCATGCTGCTCTCTCTGCAGTGTTACATACGTGCTCTCCCTATAAATGTACCCGGCCATGCTGCTCTCTGCAGTGTTACATACGTGCTCTTCCTATAAATGTACCCGGCCATGCTGCTCCCTGCAGTGTTACATACGTGCTCTTCCTATAAATGTACCCGGCCATGCTGCTCTCTCTGCAGTGTTACATACGTGCTCTCCCTATAAATGTACCCGGCCATGCTGCTCTCTCCTGCAGTGTTACATACGTGTACGTGCTCTCCCTATAAATGTACCCGGCCATGCTGCTCTCTCTGCAGTGTTACATACGTGCTCTTCCTATAAATGTACCCGGCCATGCTGCTCTCTCTACAGTGTTACATACGTGCTCTTCCTATAAATGTACCCGGCCTTGCTGCTGTCTCTGCAGTGTTACATACGTGCTCTTCCTATAAATGTACCCGGCCATGCTGCTCTCCCTGCAGTGTTACATACGTGCTCTCCCTATAAATGTACCCGGCCATGCTGCTCTCCCTGCAGTGTTACATACGTGCTCTCCCTATAAATGTACCCGGCCATGCTGCTCTCCCTGCAGTGTTACATACGTGCTCTCCCTATAAATGTACCCGACCATGCTGCTCTCCCTGCAGTGTTACATACGTGCTCTCCCTATAAATGTACCCGGCCATGCTGCTCTCCCTGCAGTGTTACATACGTGCTCTCCCTATAAATGTACCCGGCCATGCTGCTCTCCCTGCAGTGTTACATACGTGCTCTCCCTATAAATGTACCCGGCCATGCTGCTCTCCCTGCAGTGTTACATACGTGCTCTCCCTATAAATGTACCCGGCCATGCTGCTCTCCCTGCAGTGTTACATACGTGCTCTTCCTATAAATGTACCCGGCCATGCTGCGCTCTCTGCAGTGTTAAATACGTGCTCTCCCTATAAATGTACCCGGCCATGCTGCTCTCCCTGCAGTGTTACATACGTGCTCTTCCTATAAATGTACCCGGCCATGCTGCGCTCTCTGCAGTGTTAAATACGTGCTCTCCCTATAAATGTACCCGGCCATGCTGCGCTCTCTGCAGTGTTACATACGTGCTCTTCCTATAAATGTACCCGGCCATGCTGCGCTCTCTGCAGTGTTACATACGTGCTCTTCCTATACATGTACCCGGCCATGCTGCTCTCTCTGCAGTGTTACATACGTGCTCTCCCTATACATGTACCCTGCCATGCTGCGCTCTCTGTAGTGTTACATACGTGCTCTTCCTATAAATGTACCCGGCCATGCTGCTCTCTCTGCAGTGTTACATACGTGCTCTCCCTATAAATGTACCCGGCCATGCTGCTCTCTCTGCAGTGTTACATACGTGCTCTTCCTATAAATGTACCCGGCCATGCTGCTCTCTGCAGTGTTACATACGTGCTCTTCCTATAAATGTACCCGGCCATGCTGCTCTCTCTACAGTGTTACATACGTGCTCTTCCTATAAATGTACCCGGCCTTGCTGCTGTCTCTGCAGTGTTACATACGTGCTCTTCCTATAAATGTACCCGGCCATGCTGCTCTCTGCAGTGTTACATACGTGCTCTTCCTATAAATGTACCCGGCCATGCTGCGCTCTCTGCAGTGTTACATACGTGCTCTCCCTATAAATGTACCCGGCCATGCTGCTCTCCCTGCAGTGTTACATACGTGTACGTGCTCTCCCTATAAATGTACCCGGCCATGCTGCTCTCTCTGCAGTGTTACATACGTGCTCTTCCTATAAATGTACCCGGCCATGCTGCTCTCTCTGCAGTGTTACATACGTGCTCTTCCTATAAATGTACCCGGCCATGCTGCT
Source organism: Taudactylus pleione (assembly GCA_031769625.1). Taxonomy (NCBI): domain Eukaryota; kingdom Metazoa; phylum Chordata; class Amphibia; order Anura; family Myobatrachidae; genus Taudactylus; species Taudactylus pleione. Next base: position 281,908 of record JAUIMM010001256.1, on the reverse strand, counting down.
CTCTCTGCAGTGTTACATACGTGCTCTCCCTATAAATGTACCCGGCCATGCTGCTCTCCCTGCAGTGTTACATACGTGCTCTCCCTATAAATGTACCCGGCCATGCTGCTCTCCCTGCAGTGTTACATACGTGCTCTTCCTATAAATGTACCCGGCCATGCTGCTCTCTCTGCAGTGTTACATACGTGCTCTCCCTATAAATGTACCCGGCCATGCTGCTCTCCCTGCAGTGTTACATACGTGCTCTCCCTATAAATGTACCCGGCCATGCTGCTCTCCCTGCAGTGTTACATACGTGCTCTCCCTATAAATGTACCCGGCCATGCTGCTCTCTGCAGTGTTACATACCTGCTCTCCCTATAAATGTACCCGGCCATGCTGCTCTCTGCAGTGTTACATACGTGCTCTTCCTATAAATGTTCCCGGCCATGCTGCTCTCTCTGCAGTGTTACATACGTGCTCTTCCTATAAATGTACCCTGCCATGCTGCTCTCTCTGCAGTGTTACATACGTGCTCTCCCTATAAATGTACCCGGCCATGCTGCTCTCTCTGCAGTGTTACATACGTGCTCTTCCTATAAATGTACCCGGCCATGCTGCTCTCTCTGCAGTGTTACATACGTGCTCTTCCTATAAATGTACCCGGCCATGCTGCGCTCTCTGCAGTGTTACATACGTGCTCTCCCTGTAAATGTACCCGGCCATGCTGCGCTCTCTGCAGTGTTACATACGTGCTCTTCCTATAAATGTACCTTGCTATGCTGCTCCCTGCAGTGTTACATACGTGCTCTCCCTATAAATGTACCCGGCCATGCTGCTCTCTGCAGTGTTACATACGTGCTCTCCCTATAAATGTACCCGGCCATGCTGCTCTCTGCAGTGTTACATACGTGCTCTTCCTATAAATGTACCCGGCCATGCTGCTCCCTGCAGTGTTACATACGTGCTCTCCCTATAAATGTACCCGGCCATGCTGCTCTCTCTGCAGTGTTACATACGTGCTCTTCCTATAAATGTACCCGGCCATGCTGCTCTCTCTGCAGTGTTACATACGTGCTCTTCCTATAAATGTACCCGGCCGTGCTGCTCTCTGCAGTGTTACATACGTGCTCTTCCTATAAATGTACCCGGCCATGCTGCTCTCTCTGCAGTGTTACATACGTGCTCTCCCTATAAATGTACCCGGCCATGCTGCTCTCTCTGCAGTGTTACATACGTGCTCTCCCTATACATGTACCCGGCCATGCTGCTCTCCCTGCAGTATTACATACGTGCTCTCCCTATACATGTACCCGGCCATGCTGCTCTCCCTGCAGTGTTACATACGTGCTCTCCCTATAAATGTACCCGGCCATGCTGCTCTCTGCAGTATTACATACGTGCTCTTCCTATAAATGTACCCGGCCATGCTGCTCTCTGCAGTGTTACATACGTGCTCTTCCTATAAATGTACCCGGCCATGCTGCTGTCTCTGCAGTGTTACATACGTGTACGTGCTCTCCCTATAAATGTACCCGGCCATGCTGCTCTCTCTGCAGTGTTACATACGTGCTCTCCATATACATGTACCCGGCCATGCTGCTCTCCCTGCAGTGTTACATATGTGCTCTCCCTATAAATGTACCCGGCCATGCTGCTCTCCCTACAGTGTTACATACGTGCTCTCCCTATAAATGTACCCGGCCATGCTGCTCTCCCTGCAGTGTTACATACGTGCTCTCCCTATAAATGTACCCGGCCATGCTGCTCTCCCTGCAGTGTTACATACGTGCTCTCCCTATAAATGTACCCGGCCATGCTGCTCTCTCTGCAGTGTTACATACGTGCTCTCCCTATAAATGTACCCTGCCATGCTGCTCCCTGCAGTGTTACATACGTGCTCTCCCTATAAATGTACCCGGCCATGCTGCTCTCCCTGCAGTGTTACATACGTGCTCTCCCTATAAATGTACCCGGCCATGCTGCTCTCCCTGCAGTGTTACATACGTGCTCTCCCTATAAATGTACCCGGCCATGCTGCTCTCCCTGCAGTGTTACATACGTGCTCTTCCTATAAATGTACCCGGCCATGCTGCGCTCTCTGCAGTGTTACATACGTGTACGTGCTCTTCCTATAAATGTACCCGGCCATGCTGCTCTCTCTGCAGTGTTACATACGTGCTCTCCCTATAAATGTACCCGGCCATGCTGCTCTCTCTGCAGTGTTACATACGTGCTCTTCCTATAAATGTACCCGGCCATGCTGCGCTCTCTGCAGTGTTAAATACGTGCTCTCCCTATAAATGTACCCGGCCATGCTGCGCTCTCTGCAGTGTTACATACGTGCTCTTCCTATAAATGTACCCGGCCATGCTGCGCTCTCTGCAGTGTTACATACGTGCTCTTCCTATACATGTACCCGGCCATGCTGCTCTCTCTGCAGTGTTACATACGTGCTCTTCCTATAAATGTACCCGGCCATGCTGCGCTCTCTGCAGTGTTACATACGTGCTCTCCCTATAAATGTACCCGGCCATGCTGCGCTCTCTGCAGTGTTACATACGTGCTCTTCCTATAAATGTACCCGGCCATGCTGCTCTCTGCAGTGTTACATACGTGCTCTTCCTATACATGTACCCGGCCATGCTGCTCCCTGCAGTGTTACATACGTGCTCTCCCTATAAATGTACCCGGCCATGCTGCTCTCTCTGCAGTGTTACATACGTGCTCTTCCTATAAATGTACCCGGCCGTGCTGCTCTCTGCAGTGTTACATACGTGCTCTTCCTATAAATGTACCCGGCCATGCTGCTCTCTCTGCAGTGTTACATACGTGCTCTCCCTATACATGTACCCGGCCATGCTGCTCTCCCTGCAGTATTACATACGTGCTCTCCCTATACATGTACCCGGCCATGCTGCTCTCCCTGCAGTGTTACATACGTGCTCTCCCTATAAATGTACCCGGCCATGCTGCTCTCCCTGCAGTGTTACATACGTGCTCTCCCTATAAATGTACCCGGCCATGCTGCTCTCTCTGCAGTGTTACATACGTGCTCTCCCTATAAATGTACCCGGCCATGCTGCTCTCCCTGCAGTGTTACATACGTGCTCTCCCTATAAATGTACCCGGCCATGCTGCTCTCCCTGCAGTGTTACATACGTGCTCTTCCTATAAATGTACCCGGCCATGCTGCGCTCTCTGCAGTGTTACATACGTGTACGTGCTCTTCCTATAAATGTACCCGGCCATGCTGCTCTCTCTGCAGTGTTACATACGTGCTCTCCCTATAAATGTACCCGGCCATGCTGCTCTCTGCAGTGTTACATACGTGCTCTCCCTATACATGTACCCGGCCATGCTGCTCCCTGCAGTGTTACATACGTGCTCTTCCTATAAATGTACCCGGCCATGCTGCGCTCTCTGCAGTGTTACATACGTGCTCTCCCTATAAATGTACCCGGCCATGCTGCTCTCTCTGCAGTGTTACATACGTGCTCTTCCTATAAATGTACCCGGCCATGCTGCGCTCTCTGCAGTGTTAAATACGTGCTCTCCCTATAAATGTACCCGGCCATGCTGCGCTCTCTGCAGTGTTACATACGTGCTCTTCCTATAAATGTACCCGGCCATGCTGCGCTCTCTGCAGTGTTACATACGTGCTCTTCCTTTACATATTCCCGGCCATGCTGCTCCCTGCAGTGTTACATACGTGCTCTCCCTATAAATGTACCCGGCTATGCTGCTCTCTCTGCAGTGTTACATACGTGCTCTTCCTATAAATGTACCCGGCCATGCTGCGCTCTCTCAGTGTTACATACGTGCTCTTCCTATAAATGTACCCGGCCATGCTGCTCCCTGCAGTGTTACATACGTGCTCTCCCTATAAATGTACCCGGCCATGCTGCTCTCTCTGCAGTGTTACATACGTGCTCTCCCTATACATGTACCCGGCCATGCTGCTCCCTGCAGTGTTACATACGTGCTCTCCTTATAAATGTACCCGGCCATGCTGCTCTCTCTGCAGTGTTACATACGTGCTCTTCCTATAAATGTACCCGGCCATGCTGCTCTCTCTGCAGTGTTACATACGTGCTCTCCCTATAAATGTAACCGGCCATGCTGCTCCCTGCAGTGTTACATACGTGCTCTCCCTATAAATGTACCCGGCCATGCTGCTCTCTGCAGTGTTACATACCTGCTCTCCCTATACATGTACCCGGCCATGCTGCTCTCCCTGCAGTGTTACATACGTGCTCTCCCTATACATGTACCCGGCCATGCTGCTCTTTGCAGTGTTACATACGTGCTCTTCCTATAAATGTACCCGTCCATGCTGCTCTCTCTGCAGTGTTACATACGTGCTCTCCCTATAAATGTACCCGGCCATGCTGCTCTCTCTGCAGTGTTACATACGTGCTCTTCCTATAAATGTACCCGGCCATGCTGCTCTCTCTGCAGTGTTACATACGTGCTCTTCCTATAAATGTACCCGGCCATGCTGCGCTCTCTGCAGTGTTACATACGTGCTCTCCCTATAAATGTACCCGGCCATGCTGCGCTCTCTGCAGCGTTACATACGTGCTCTTCCTATAAATGTACCCGGCCATGCTGCTCTCTGCAGTGTTACATACGTGCTCTTCCTATAAATGTACCCGGCCATGCTGCTCTCTGCAGTGTTACATACGTGCTCTCCCTATAAATGTACCCGGCCATGCTGCTCTCCCTGCAGTGTTACATACGTGCTCTTCCTATAAATGTACCCGGCCATGCTGCTCCCTGCAGTGTTACATACGTGCTCTTCCTATAAATGTACCCGGCCATGCTGCTCTCTCTGCAGTGTTACATACGTGCTCTCCCTATAAATGTACCCGGCCATGCTGCTCTCCCTGCAGTATTACATACGTGCTCTCCCTATACATGTACCCGGCCATGCTGCTCTCTGCAGTGTTACATACGTGCTCTTCCTATAAATGTACCCGGCCATGCTGCTCCCTGCAGTGTTACATACGTGCTCTTCCTATAAATGTACCTGGCCATGCTGCTCTCTGCAGTGTTACATACGTGTACGTGCTCTCCCTATAAATGTACCCGGCCATGCTGCTCTCTCTGCAGTGTTACATACGTGCTCTCCATATACATGTACCCGGCCATGCTGCTATCCCTGCAGTGTTACATACGTGCTCTCCCTATAAATGTACCCGGCCATGCTGCTCTCCCTGCAGTGTTACATACGTGCTCTCCCTATAAATGTACCCGGCCATGCTGCTCTCCCTGCAGTGTTACATACGTGCTCTCCCTATAAATGTACCCGGCCATGCTGCTCTCCCTGCAGTGTTACATACGTGCTCTTCCTATAAATGTACCCGGCCATGCTGCGCTCTCTGCAGTGTTACATACGTGTACGTGCTCTTCCTAGAAATGTACCCGGCCATGCTGCTCTCTCTGCAGTGTTACATACGTGCTCTCCCTATAAATGTACCCGGCCATGCTGCTATCTGCAGTGTTACATACGTGCTCTCCCTATACATGTACCCGGCCATGCTGCTCTCCCTGCAGTGTTACATACGTGCTCTTCCTATAAATGTACCCGGCCATGCTGCGCTCTCTGCAGTGTTACATACGTGCTCTCCCTATAAATGTACCCGGCCATGCTGCTCTCTCTGCAGTGTTACATACGTGCTCTTCCTATAAATGTACCCGGCCATGCTGCGCTCTCTGCAGTGTTACATACGTGCTCTCCCTATAAATGTACCCGGCCATGCTGCGCTCTCTGCAGTGTTACATACGTGCTCTTCCTATAAATGTACCCGGCCATGCTGCGCTCTCTGCAGTGTTACATACGTGCTCTTCCTATACATGTACCCGGCCATGCTGCTCCCTGCAGTGTTACATACGTGCTCTTCCTATAAATGTACCCGGCCATGCTGCTCTCCCTGCCGTGTTACATACGTGCTCTTCCTATAAATGTACCCGGCCATGCTGCGCTCTCTGCAGTGTTACATACGTGCTCTCCCTATACATGTACCCGGCCATGCTGCTCCCTGCAGTGTTACATACGTGCTCTCCCTATAAATGTACCCGGCCATGCTGCTCTCTCTGCAGTGTTACATACGTGCTCTTCCTATAAATGTACCCGGCCATGCTGCTCTCTCTGCAGTGTTACATACGTGCTCTCCCTATAAATGTACCCGGCCATGCTGCTCCCTGCAGTGTTACATACGTGCTCTCCCTATACATGTACCCGGCCATGCTGCTCTCTGCAGTGTTACATACCTGCTCTCCCTATAAATGTACCCGGCCATGCTGCTCTCTGCAGTGTTACATACCTGCTCTCCCTATACATGTACCCGGCCATGCTGCTCTCCCTGCAGTGTTACATACGTGCTCTCCCTATACATGTACCCGACCATGCTGCTCTCTGCAGTGTTACATACGTGCTCTTCCTATAAATGTACCCGGCCATGCTGCTCTCTCTGCAGTGTTACATACGTGCTCTTCCTATAAATGTTCCCGGCCATGCTGCTCTCTCTGCAGTGTTACATACGTGCTCTTCCTATAAATGTACCCGGCCATGCTGCTCTCTCTGCAGTGTTACATACGTGCTCTTCCTATAAATGTACCCGGCCATGCTGCGCTCTCTGCAGTGTTACATACGTGCTCTCCCTATAAATGTACCCGGCCATGCTGTGCTCTCTGCAGTGTTACATACGTGCTCTTCCTATAAATGTACCTTGCCATGCTGCTCCCTGCAGTGTTACATACGTGCTCTTCCTATAAATGTACCCGGCCATGCTGCTCTCTCTGCAGTGTTACATACGTGCTCTCCCTATAAATGTACCCGGCCATGCTGCTCTCTGCAGTGTTACATACGTGCTCTTCCTATAAATGTACCCGGCCATGCTGCTCCCTGCAGTGTTACATACGTGCTCTTCCTATAAATGTACCCGGCCATGCTGCTCTCTCTGCAGTGTTACATACGTGCTCTCCCTATAAATGTACCCGGCCATGCTGCTCTCTCCTGCAGTGTTACATACGTGTACGTGCTCTCCCTATAAATGTACCCGGCCATGCTGCTCTCTCTGCAGTGTTACATACGTGCTCTCCATATACATGTACCCGGCCATGCTGCTCTCCCTGCAGTGTTACATACGTGCTCTCCCTATAAATGTACCCGGCCATGCTGCTCTCCCTGCAGTGTTACATACGTGCTCTCCCTATAAATGTACCCGGCCATGCTGCTCTCCCTGCAGTGTTACATTCGTGCTCTCCCTATAAATGTACCCGGCCATGCTGCTCTCCCTGCAGTGTTACATACGTGCTCTCCCTATAAATGTACCCGGCCATGCTGCTCTCTCTGCAGTGTTACATACGTGCTCTCCCTATAAATGTACCCTGCCATGCTGCTCCCTGCAGTGTTACATACGTGCTCTCCCTATACATGTACCCGGCCATGCTGCTCTCTCTGCAGTGTTACATACGTGCTCTCCCTATAAATGTACCCGACCATGCTGCTCTCCCTGCAGTGTTACATACGTGCTCTCCCTATAAATGTACCCGGCCATGCTGCTCTCCCTGCAGTGTTACATACGTGCTCTTCCTATAAATGTACCCGGCCATGCTGCGCTCTCTGCAGTGTTACATACGTGTACGTACTCTTCCTATAAATGTACCCGGCTATGCTGCTCTCTGCAGTGTTACATACGTGCTCTCCCTATACATGTACCCGGCCATGCTGCTCTCCCTGCAGTGTTACATACGTGTACGTGGTCTTCCTATAAATGTACCCGGCCATGCTGCTCTCTCTGCAGTGTTACATACGTGCTCTTCCTATAAATGTACCCGGCCATGCTGCTCTCTGCAGTGTTACATACGTGCTCTTCCTATAAATGTACCCGGCCATGCTGCTCTTCCTGCAGTGTTACATACATGCTCTCCCTATAAATGTACCCGGCCATGCTGCTCTCTCTGCAGTGTTACATACGTGCTCTTCCTATAAATGTACCCGGCCATGCTGCTCTCTCTGCAGTGTTACATACGTGCTCTTCCTATAAATGTACCCGGCCATGCTGCTCTCCCTGCAGTGTTACATACGTGCTCTCCCTATAAATGTACCCGGCCATGCTGCTCTCTGCAGTGTTACATACGTGCTCTTCCTATAAATGTACCCGGCCATGCTGCTCTCTCTGCAGTGTTACATACGTGCTCTCCCTATAAATGTACCCGGCCATGCTGCTCTCTGCAGTGTTACATACTTGCTCTCCCTATAAATGTACCCGGCCATGCTGCTCTTTCTGCAGTGTTACATACGTGCTCTCCCTATACATGTACCCTGCCATGCTGCGCTCTCTGCAGTGTTACATACGTGCTCTCCCTATAAATGTACCCGGCCATGCTGCTCTCTGCAGTGTTACATACGTGCTCTCCCTATAAATGTACCCGGCCATGCTGCTCTCTGCAGTGTTACATACGTGCTCTTCCTATAAATGTACCCTGCCATGCTGCTCTCTCTGCAGTGTTACATACGTGTACGTGCTCTTCCTATAAATGTTCCCACATATGAGCCCTGAGACTCCCGCGCTTATTACCAGAGCGTTGCGCTCCCTCTCTAGTTTCCTCTCCTCTCCGCCTCTCAGTGGATGCTCTCATGCACATAAGGGTTACATGGCTATTACATTATACATACATGTATTACCCCATGACATTGTTATCTCTGTCTGCAGAGGAAAGTGCTCCACCAGCTCCTGGCTCTGCAGAGGAAGTGGGACGCTGCGGGCGCTGGCAGCACAGAAGCGCAGTTACGAGAGATAAGTGGGGCCTCGGATGACGAGAGCAGTGAGGAGGAGGAGGAGGAAGAGATGGAGAACAGTGAGGCGCTGCAGGAGAGCGACCTGGAGCTGTCACAGAGCGGTACGTTTATTTGCTGCCGTCCATGTTATCTGCCCGTTATGTGCCGCCTGCCCCTATGGAAATGACGACACGCTGTAGGTCAGGGATATGACTGTACAGGGCTTCCGGCCTGTCACTCTCACTCTGCCTGCTGCAGGTCAGGGATATGACTGTACAGGGCTTCCGGCCTGTCACTCTCACTCTGCCTGCTGCAGGTCAGGGATATGACTGTACAGGGCTTCCGGCCTGTCACTCTCACTCTGCCTGCTGCAGGTCAGGGATATGACTGTACAGGGCTTCCGGCCTGTCACTCTCACTCTGCCTGCTGCAGGTCAGGGATATGACTGTACAGGGCTTCCGGCCTGTCACTCTCACTCTGCCTGCTGCAGGTCAGGGATATGACTGTACAGGGCTTCCGGCCTGTCACTCTCATGCTACCTGCTGCAGGTCAGGGATATGACTGTACAGGGCTTCCGGCCTGTCACTCTCATGCTGCCTGCTGCAGTTCAGGGATATGACTGTACAGGGCTTCCGGCCTGTCACTCTCGCTCTGCCTGCTGCAGGTCAGGGATATGACTGTACAGGGCTTCCGGCCTGTCACTCTCACTCTGCCTGCTGCAGGTCAGTGATATGACTGTAGCACAACCAATGCATTCCTGTAAACGTCTTCCAATCTGTCACTCTCATTCTGCCTGCTGCAGGTCAGAAACCCTTCTTTATATCTTGTCTGTTATTCAAATTTCTACTTCAGGGTCCATAGGGGGTCCACAGGGTTGACCTTGGGGTATAGCTGGATCTGGATTTGCTGCTCCCAGGATGCACTTGGGTCTGTCCTCCTTTATACCCCGCCCCCGGCCACAGGCACCTCAGTTTTAGTTGGTGCCCGGCCGGAGTCGGGTCACCCTGTCGCAGTGGGGCTGCAGGAGCAGCCCCTAAGCTTTATTTTAAAAGAGACATTTTTTTATTTTTTTCTACTTTTTTTTACACTTTTAGAGCGGCAGCATCAGACTGTCCTTTAGGACGTCCACGCTGCCGCTCCTTCTCCCCGCTGGCGCCGCGACGCCAGTATAGCTCTGGGGATCGCGGCGGGACCCCAGAGCCTGTACTAGCCGGGCTCTGGGGACTCCCTTGACTGCTGCCGGACGCGACGGGCATCAGGTAAGCCGCGGGTCGCCGCGTGCGGCGGCCCGCGGATACTTCAATGCAGTCAGGAGCCTCCGGTCTCTGGGGACAGACCGGAGGCGCTAGCGGCGGCGGGGGGCTCCCCCTCTATTGAGGAATATCCCGCGTGTTTGCTAGACCACCAGGGTAACAGGCTGGTAACGGGACCGGCAACCCGGGGGTTAATTGCTAGCCAGGGGAGGCAGCCTTCCCTGTCTAGCGGCTCCTCCCCTCAGTTCAGTGCGCCTTTCAACTAGCAGTCTGGCGTCGCTGAGCTGCTCTTATCTCTCGGCCACTCCTCCTCTGAGGTCTCCGGCGGCCATCTTTACTGGCAGGCATCGCAGACTCCCAGGCGGTATCAAGTGGACCGGTCCCCCTGTGTACCTCTCCCCTGCTAAAGGACAGTGTACACAGCGCTATAGCCCTCCCAGACACTGAATCTGGGCGGTTGATTGTAGCGGAAGGTGCAGTGAGTATAACTTTTCTGCATTGTATGTGACTATTGCTAGTGCTGCCTGTCTGTGACTTATTCTCCATTACTGTCAACTTATAACTATCCCTTTCCTTCTCCTACGGCCCGCAGGTGTGTGGGGGAAGGGCGTTTTTCTGAGACCCTCACTTATATAAAACACGTATTTGTGGGGTCAGTCACATCCTGTTGTGTGCTACACAGTACCATATCTGGGCTGTTGTGTCGCATACTGGTGAGTGCGCGGGTGTTAATACCGTAATTCCTCTGGTGATACCTGTTTCTTGTGATTTACGGTATCATGTCTGATGAGGAGACTGAGCGCTCTGTGGCTCCTGTGTTATTTTCCTGCAGACGCTGTGCTGCTGGAGTTGATGGGGAGGACTTATCTCGGGATGGTCTGTGCGGGCGGTGCCAGCTGGTACCGGGCCCCTCCAACCCCCCTGTATCACAGGACCCTCCTTGGACGATGTTTTCACAGGTGCTGGCGTCTATTGCGGACCGGTTATCGGTCCCATCAGCGGTCCCTTCTAGGGCGCTGCCGCAGCCCACCATCCCCCATTCCCTGGGTGTTCCACAAATGTTGCGGTCTCCCCTCGGGGCCCAGACTGTGGGTCCTTACTCGGGACTGCCTGTGTATGTGCAGTCTCCCCCAGTGACGCGTCAGTCTGTAGTGCCTTTGCAGAGTTTTGCTCCGACGGCTCCTCCGCCTTGGGTGGATGTTCTCTCCAGCTCCGTACAGAGTCTGGCGGCCTCATCCTCTGCGTTTCAGTCGATGTTGCAAAGTGATGTGCCACCAAGGGCGTCTAAACGTCCGGTTGTGAGTTCACTAGCTGCGCAGTTGTCGGACTCGGAAGTGTCCTCGGATGATGGAGAAATCCATGAAGACTCTGACTCTGATGCCATGGGGCAGGAGGTGGAAGCTAAGTCCTCCATTAATGTTCCAGCCTTAGTTAGGGCGGTGCGGGCTATCCTACATGGTGAGGATGATGCGCCGGCTCCTAGGTCGAAGTTTCCTAATTTTAAAAAGACCAAGGTGACTTCAACTGTGTTCCCCCTGTCTGATCAATTATCGGATCATATGGCGGCGGCCTGGCAATTACCTAGTAAGAGGTTCCATCCACAGAAGAGGTTGGCGGCGAACTATCCTTTTCCTGAAGCTCATTGCAGTAAATGGGAGACTCCGCCGGCGGTGGATTCCCACGTTACTCGCTTGATCAAAAGCGCGACGCTGCCATTGCCGTCTATCTCTTCTTTGAAGGATCCCACGGACAGGAAGGTGGAGACTTGTTTAAAGTCCATTTATTCTCTTTCCGGGGCGGTGGCTCGCCCGTCTATGGCTATCTCCTGGGTGGCTAAAGCCATTGAGGCATGGGCCAATGCCTTGGAGGATACCTTTCCTGATGATGCTCCGGATATCCAGAGAGCGTTAGTGGGACAGATGCGGGATGCAGCTTCCTATATTGGGGAAGCGTCTTTGGATGCCAGCCTGCTCACTTCTAGGGTGTCGGCTGCAGCGGTGTCTGCTTGGCGCTCCCTGTGGCTGAGGTCCTGGAGAGCTGATGCAGATTCAAAAAAGGGTCTGGAGGCCTTGCCTTTTAATGGTGATTTACTATTTGGTCTGGATTTGGACAAAATAGTGGATACTTTGGCTAAGTCCAAGTCGGCTTTCCTCCCTTCGGCCTCTGCGCCGGCTAAAGTGAGGAGCTCTGCCTTTCGGGTTCAGGGTAAGGCCAAGGGCCAGTCCTTCCCGAGACATTTGGCGACCAAGGCCGCACCCAAGCCCAAGAAGCAAGCATGGAGTGCTCGGCGCCCTTCTTCCAAGCAGGAGGATAAGCCTGCGGCCTGATGGGACGGGCCTCTCTCTGGGGGACCCCAGAGTGGGAGGCCGACTTCTCCAATTCGCCCAGTGTTGGCACAATACCACCACGGATGCCTGGGTTCGAGAAGTAGTCTCTCAGGGGTACGCCCTGTCTTTTCGGTTCAGGCCGCCCCACCAGTTTTTCTGTACGAGTCCTTCTCTGGACAAGACCAAAGCTGGTCAGATTCAGGTAGCTATAGAATACTTGCTACAAGCAGTGGTCATTGTTCGCGTTCCGCAGTCTCAGCGCGGGACGGGGTACTATTCTACTCTGTTTCTGGTACAGAAACCCAATGGTTCTCATCGCCCTATCCTGAATTTGAAGCCTCTGAACAGATACCTCAGCGTTCCCAGGTTCAGGATGGAAACGTTACGTTCCATCATTCTGGCGATGGAACCCGGGGATTATATGGTCTCCCTCGATATCCAGGACGCCTATCTCCATGTGCCCATAGCACCGGCACATCAGCGGTATCTGAGGTTTGCTATCCAGAACCATCACTACCAATTTCGGGCGTTGCCTTTCGGCCTTTCCACGGCTCCGAGGGTGTTCACCAAGGTGATGGCAGTTATGGCTGCCCACCTTCGGGGTCAGGGTATACGACTGTTGCCGTACCTGGACGATCTTCTGCTGCTGGCGAGCTCCCCGGAGGTGCTTCTTCGACATCTCCACCTGTCCATTGCTTGTCTTCAAGCACACGGGTGGTTGATAAATTGGAAGAAGTCCTCCCTGATTCCATCTCAGCGGATGGTTCATTTGGGAGCCCTGCTGGATTCTCGTCAGCAACGGATTTTCCTGACTCCGGAGAAGGTCTCCTCCCTGCAGCTGCGGATACACAGTTGCCTGAGCAGTTGCCGCCTGTCGGTCCATTCAGCTATGAGAGTTCTGGGGTCCATGGTGTCGACATTCGACATGGTGGAATTTGCCCAGTTCCATTCCCGGCCCCTGCAGGGGCTGATTCTATCGGAATGGAACGGGTTACCTCACCGGATCCGCTCTCAGATGCTGGTGTTGTCCCCGGAGGTTCGGCAGTCTTTGGCTTGGTGACTTCAGACAGCGCATCTGGTCGAGGGGCGCCCCTTTTGGATCCCGGACTGGGTGCTGCTCACGACGTATGCCAGTCTCCGGGGTTGGGGGGCAGTGACCGGCTCATTCTCCCTTCAGGGTCGTTGGTCCGCGGAAGAAGCACTTCTCCCCATCAACATCCTGGAACTGCGGGCTGTGTACAGGGCCCTGCAGTCGTCCGGCCCCGCTCTTCACGGAAGGGCGGTTCAGGTGCAGTCCGACAACGCCACCACGGTGGCGTACATCAACCACCAAGGGGGAACTCGCAGTCGGGCAGCAATGTCGGAGGTGTCTCTCATTCTTGCTTTGGCGGAGTGTCACGTTCCAGCGATCTCGGCAGTCTTCATTCCCGGAGTCCTCAATTGGGAGGTGGACTTCCTCAGCCGGCACGACGTGCATCCCGGGGAATGGTCGCTTCACCCAGAGGTGTTTCAGCTACTCGTGGACAGGTGGGGGCTGCCGGAGCTGGACTTGATGGCCTCCCGTCACAATCACAAGTTGCCCGTTTACGGGTCAAGGACAAGAGACGCAGGCGACTGTCTGGTAGAAGCACTGTCGGTGAAATGGACGTTTCACCTGGCGTATCTGTTTCCTCCGATATCCCTGCTTCCTCGGGTTCTGCGTAAATTCAAGCAGGACGGCGGCACGCTCGTGCTGGTGGCTCCGGCGTGGCCCAGACGTCCTTGGTACTCCGATCTGAGGTGCCTCTCCATCGACGCTCCATACCTTCTTCCTCAGCGTCGGGACCTGTTGTCTCAAGGGCCCTGCCTTTACCCGCATCTCGGTCGGCTGTCTTTGACGGCGTGGCTCTTGAGACAGCCGTCTTGAGGTCTAGGGGTTTCTCCAGTTCGGTCATTGGTACCATGCTTAGGTCACGCAAGCCTGCTTCCACGCGGATTTACCACAGGGTGTGGCGCACTTATTTTCAGTGGTGTGAATCCAGAAACTATGATCCGCAGGTGTTCCGGGTTTCCAGAATCTTGGAGTTTCTTCAGTCAGGTTTGGACCTCGGCTTACGCCTGGCCTCTCTGAAGGTTCATCTGTCTGTTTTGTCCGTGTGGTTTCAGCGACGGATTGCTACACTGCCAGATGTTCACACCTTTTTCCAAGGTGTTCTCAGGATCCAGCCTCCCTTCGTGCCTCCGGTGGCTCCGTGGGACTTGGCGGTGGTACTGAGGGTCTTGCAGGGTCCTCCTTTTGAGCCGCTTGAGTCGGTGGAGCTCAAGTGGCTGACGTTTAAGACCATTTTTCTCCTGGCAATTGCTTCTGCCAGGAGGGTTTCAGAATTGGGGGCGCTTTCCTGTCGCCCTCCTTTTCTGATTTTTCACCAGGACAGGGCAGTGCTCCGCACGCGTCCTGAGTTTTTGCCCTAAGTGGTTTCAAAGTTCCACATTTGTCAGGAACTTGTTGTGCCAGCTTTTCAGTCACCTGATCTTTCGGCTGGTGAGGCTTCCTTGGATGTGGTCCGGGCACTTAGAATCTATGTGGACCGGACTGCTTCGGTTAGGAAGTCGGATTCTTTGTTTGTCCTCTTCGGTTTTCACAAGAGGGGTTGGCCTGCCAGCAAGCAAACGTTAGCCCGTTGGCTTTGTTCAGTTATTTGTGAGGCTTATGCACAGGAGGGTTTACCTGTGCCAGCCTCTGTTAAGGCTCATTCCACTCGTTCTGTGAGTCCCTCTTGGGCTGCTAGACGTGGCGCCTCCACTGTTCAGCTGTGTAAGGCGGCTACTTGGTCTTCCATTCAGACGTTTTTGAGATTTTATGCGTTTGATACCTTCGCCTCTCAGGATGCATCCTTTGGGCGCCGGGTACTCCTTTCAGCACAGGAGCGTCCCCGCCCTTAGTTGAACTGCTTTGGGACATCCCCAAGGTCAACCCTGTGGACCCCCTATGGACCCTGAAGTAGAAAACAAGAGATATGGTAAGAACTTACCTTTGTTATCTCTGTTTCTACGAAGTCCATAGGGTCCACAGGGCGCCCGCCCTGACGCACCTGGCTTCAAATGGGCTGTGTGGCTGGTCACCGGTTTTCCATCTCCCTTTTCTGTGAGTATGGTTTCTTGTGTGTTCCAGTCTTCCTTCTCTCTGTTTAGTCTCCTCCTCCGGCCTTAGCTGCTTACCAACTGAGGTGCCTGTGGCCGGGGCGGGGTATAGAGGAGGACGGACCCAAGTGCATCCTGGGAGCAGCAAAGCTTTAACTGCGTGGTGCCCGTGGATCCAGATCCAGCTATACCCCAAGGTCAACCCTGTGGACCCTATGGACTTCGTAGAAACAGAGATAACAAAGGTAAGTTCTTACCATATCTCTTGTTATAATGTCAGATTGTGCCTTTATAATAGATAACGTTACAATAACATTATTCAGATAGAGGAACGGTCTGGTTTGTAATCTGCACCGTGATGAAAGTCGGCCGCTTCCCTACCCACACTCGTTCCTAGGAGGTGGGGGAGCTAGCGGTTGCACCACCAGTTACATGCGGCCGGTACCCAGGCCCAGCGCTGCAGGTGACACTGTGACCATGCCGTAGACACTTTGTTGCATCAACCGGGGGCTCTGTGGTTGCAGCTGTCCAGTTGCCCTGCGGTGGGCTTCTCTCATTTCCTTAGGCCTCTGCCCTGTATTGATACCCCTAAATCTCTATACTTGAATGTCGCTATTTAGCGCTACAAGTCACATAAGAAATAATTGCTTTCCAATCCAATTGTAGTTCCAAAGCCCTAAAAGTATAACGCGCTGTGATCTAGACAATTAGCGCAAAAAGCAAGTAAATACTAAGGTACATGCCGATACATACGCGTGCGCACTGACCCTGTATGCAGTATTTCAATCCTGAATCTGCGGTCAACGTCACCCAAGGATATGGAGGAAATGACTGACTACTGCCCCAGCTCACAAGCCTATATTCTGTACAGGTTTCAGAGACAGCAAAGGCACAGAATAGCAGATGCTCATTGGTTCTGGCTTCAGGTCACTCCGTTCATTGGTTAGTTCATACAGCGTCACTAGGGGTATGTCCCAGTTCCTCAGTTGCTTTGGGTGGTTTTCCCGCCGAAGAACTGGTTTAAACTAATTAAACACACTACATACAGATATTATTATTATTATTACCAGTTTTCTACTTCAGGGTCCATAGGGGGTCCACAGGGTTGACCTTGGGGTATAGGTTGGGAACCAAATCCGGGCACCACGCAGTTAAAGCTTTTAGCTCCCAGGATGCACTGGGTCCACTCTCCCTATAACCCCACCCCCAAGCCAGAGGCACCTCAGTTTAAGTTGGTGCCCGGCCGGAGTCGGGTCACCGTTAGCGCAGGGGGAGCTGATTAGCAGCCCCTAAGCTTATTTTATTTTTTTAGGGACAAAGTTTTTTCATGGACTTTGGACTCTTCAGAGCGGCAGCGTCGGACTGTCCATAGGACGTCTAAGCTGCCGCTCCGTCACCCCGCTGGCGCTGAGACGCCAGTACAGATCTGGGGATCTCAGCGGGACCCCAGAGTCTGTACTAGCCGGACTCTGCGGGCGCCCAGGACTGCTGCCGGATCCACGGGGAGCAGGTAAGGTCGCGGATCACCGCTTACGGTGATCCGCGCATTTCAAGTGCAGTCCTGTGCCTCCGGTCTCAGGGGACAGACCGGAGGCGCCGGCAGTGGCGGCGGGCCCCCCATACCCCGTGTGTCCACTAGACCACCAGGGACTTACGATCGGTGCAGGGAGCCGGCGTCCCGGGGGTTAATAGCCGGCCAGGGGAGGCAGCCTTCCCTGTTACAGCGGCTCCTCCCCTCAGCTCAGCGCGCCTTTCAGTATCCATAGTCTGGCGTCGCTGAGCTGCTTCCTCCGCGGGCCACGCTTCCTCTGAGGTCTCCAGCGGCCATTTTATCTCTGTGGTGCAGCAGAAATCTCTCAGGATGGCAGTGAGTCCAGTCCCCCTGCGTACCTCACCATCAGGTCAGTGTACACAGCGCTGTAGCCTTCCCAGACACTGAATCTGGGCAGTTGAATGCAGTGTAATAGTGCAGTATATTATATGACATGTTTATGTATATATGTATATATCTGCATTGTATGTGACTTATGCTAGTGCTGACTGTCTGTACTTTATTCTCTCACCTGTCAGTGTATATCTATCCCTTTTCTTTATCTGCCCTAATACAGCTGTACTTAGGATGGTTCTGAGACCTCACATTTATATACTTGTTAATATTTGTGTGGTTTGTCACATACTGTTGCGTGCTGCACGTTGCCATATTTTAGATGGAACTGTGTGTTGCATACGCTGAAAATGGGTCCCTGCAGCTAATTTTTGGCATCAGTCAGGACCAGTATAGCGCTGCTTAATATTTCCGCCAAGATTGGTCAGATATGTCTGACCAGGAGATAGAGCGTTATACTGCACCCATTTTTACTATCCTGCAAGTCATGTGCTGCAGGTGTTAGTGCTGAGGATTTGACTCATAAAGGGTTCTGTATGTGGCGTCATCTGGTGCCGGCCTCTTTCACGACCCCCTTGGGCGGTTTGTTTTCTCGGGATCCTCTCAATTGCGGATCGCCGGGCGGGCCCCATTGTTGTACCTCACTTGGGGTTACTTCACCATACTGCCCTTTTCATCTCAGGGTATCTCGCAGTTTCTTGCACTCTTCCCCTGTGACACAGACTATCGCTCCCTGCAGGGGTTTTTCGCAGTATATGAATTCCCCCTGGTGCCACAATAGTCTGTCATTCCCCTTGCAGGGATTACCACAACAGCCACCCTGGGTGGATGTCGTTTTCTACGAAACGCTAATTGGCGTGGTTGACGCCCTGTGGTTACTTCCCAGTTGGCTCTGCCGTGAACTGGGTACTGTTCGGGGCTCTTTCCCTCTTACACGGGGGGAAGCCTATTTCAGGTATTATTATCCCTGCTTTAGGGCTGGTAGCAGGTCCATTCTGTTTAGAGTGAATGTTGACCTGCACCTGTATCATACACCCTCAGTATTGCGTGCCTTCGGGTTACCTGTTGCTGACTAGCGGGTGGATCGCATAGCGGGACTCTGGCTGTTGCCAGATAGGAGGTGTTACAACAGTGTTTGGCCTCCTGTCCCAAATTCCCTGAGGGTCATCACGAGCCCCTCCTGGGGGGGATGGGCGTGTTACTCGTCTGATTACAGACGTTACTACGCCTCCCATTCCTGCGTGGTCGGATTCTTCGTATCCGTAGGTGGTAACTCTGCCTGAAATCAGTATACTTGCTTTCAGGAGTTGTTACCCATCCTACCATGGCTATAGCATGGTTGGTTAATACTATTGCATATTGGGTTGATGCATTTGTAACGTTTTTTCCCCTCCAACACGTCGGGGGTTCAAATGTATTTGGTCGCTCTCGTAATATATGCTGTTGTCATAGGTGGAAATGCCTATATTGGATACCAGTCTCCTAACTTTCAGAGTTCCGGCTGCGACTGTATCCTCCGTAATACCCTATGGCTGCGCTCTGGGAATGCAGAGGTGCAGATACCATCTTTAGGGTTGATATTGTTTGGTCCTGACCTTGACAAGATTGTAGTAACATTGGCAGTATTACTAACGACAAGTTTACCGCTTTCAGCTATGCCCACTACAAGGCCTCAGACTAAGTCTGTTAAGTCTTTTTTGTCCTCTGGGTCAGCCTAAAGGTCTGTTTCTTCGTAGACTGTCGGCATCTACAAGGGCCGACATATCCAGTACCGAGCAGGCCTGGACTGCCAGCCGATCCTGCTTCTGAACCTACGGATATCTCTTCAGTCTGACGGGACAGGCCTACAACTGGGAGATACCGATTTTCTCAGTTCGCCCGGTATTAGTGTCAAGTTGCCGCAGCTACGTGGGTAGGAGGGTACGCCCTCTTTACAAGGGCCTTACAGATCCAGAAAGCTATGCAGTTGTTGCGGTAAGCGGAGCTAATTAGGCCATCCCCACTATCTCAGTGAGGGACTGGTTGTTCTGTTTTCTTTCTGGTGCGGTGGCTGAATGGTCCTCTTTGGCCTATTCTCTGTCTCAATTCCCTGAACCAGTTCCTAAAGCTACCTGGGCTCAGGAGGAAATCCCTATGCTCCATCATACAATGTTTGGAACCTGGGGACTTTAGGGTATCACTGGATATACAGGACGCGTGCCTACGGGTACTTACAGAGACCTTTCCTCAGCATGGGCTGAGGTTTGCTGTATCACAGCAACACTTACAATTTTTCGGGCTCTGCCTGTTGGGACTGTCCTCAGCCCCACAGGGGTTTACCAGCGTTTTGGATTTTCTGACAGTTCTTCTGTTCAGTATATCCCAATGCTCCTGTACCTGGACGGCCTCCTGCTCTTAGCGGGATCACCGGGGTACTTTACGGCCAGGTCAGGATGACTGTGGCTTCTTCAGGGTGCAGACGTTTAATCAACGGGGAAAAAGTCCTCCCTGCATCCCTCTCTGGGTATTCTTCATCTAGGATCCCTGCTGGATTCTCAGAATCTGAGAATTCTTCTGGCGTAAGACGGAATCTCCTCTCTTCCATTAGGAGTACATGGTTGTCTGCGCAGTCGACAGATGTCTTTACACTCTGGGATGCATGGTGGAATGGGCTCAGTTCCATTCCAGGCCTTTCCATAATTGGCTCATCTCCAGATGGAATGAGTTTTTTCTGTCGGATAACTGTTCAAACGATGATGCTCTCTCCGGAGGCAAGTCGGTCCCTGTCCGGGTGGCTATGGCCATCTCGTCCAGGGTTTTCTTTGCTAGGGACAGTGTCTGGATCGAATCCTTTTCAGTGCAGTTGGACGTCTGTCGATTCCACCCTGTCAATTAACTTACTCTGGCATAACTCTTGTTTCCCGGTGAACCTGAAAAGGTTCAGTCCGACAGGGTCAGGACAGTGGCTTCCTTTTTAGCAACACTGTTCGTTGGGTGGCAATGACAGGTATGTCACATATTCGGACATGGTCGGGAGGAGACCCTCGGACTATCTCGGCAGCGTTCATTTCAGGAGCTCTCCATTGGGAAGCGGGAGTCCTCAGCCGTCACGGCGTGCATCCCGGGGCCTAGTCTCTTCCCCAAGAGAGGTTTCATCTCCTGGTGAGCAGGGGGGGCCCCCCTGAGGTGACCCTCATGGCCTTCTGACTTTATCACACTATGGTGTTACAGTTCAGCTCTGGGGATTCTGAAGCAAACTTCAGCGACTCTTTGTCGGTGAAGTGGTCCTTCCACTTTGTGTACCTGTGTTCTCCGGTCTCCCTTCTTCCTCGAGGTCTTTGGAAGTGTTTTCAATCGAGACGGAGATGCTTTCCTGCTGGTGGCTCCTGATTGCCCCAGATGTCAGGGGTACTTGGATCTTCGGAGTCTCTACATCGATACTCCATCCCTGATGCTTCACTGCCCGGACCTGTTGTCTCAGGGTCCTTGGTTTTGCCTTGGACCTGGGTCGTTTGTCTTTGACTGTGTCCTTACAGTGGTCTTACGGCTTCCCTGGCTTTGTCATCGTTGGAATGATTAGAGCACATGGATCAGCTTTTGCTGGGACCTACCACAAACTGTGGCAGCCATAAATCTTATGGTATTGTACCTGTCGATACAATCCTCCGGTGTCCAGGATTTCCAGATATTCTGGCATTCCTTCCGGCTGGCTTGGGTTTCACACTTGGCCTGGTCTTCCTGACAGTGCGGATCTCTACACTGTCAGTATGGTTAAGATATGGAATTGCTTCACTCTGGTATCCAGTTCATCCTTTGGAGTGTTTTCTTGATTATGCCTCCATTTGTCCTCCCTAGGGACTCCTTGGGAGTAAGTAGTGGTTCTTCGTTACCTCCGGGGACAGTCAATGGAACCGCTGGTTGTGATAGCCATTACATGGTCTATTGCTTAGGCTCTCTCTTTCTCTCAGGGTGTTTATATCAACCAGGAGAGTGTCTGAATTGGGAGCGTTCTCAGGTGGCTCCCTCTTCTGGAGGGCATCATGTCAGGGTGGGAGTTGCTCTCGCCCTGTGTTTCTTCTTAGTGGTTTTCAGGTTCCATATTATTCTGGAACTTATGGTACGGCCATTCTGTCCCCAGTCCTCTCGGCTGGTGTGGCCTCATTGACTGTGGTCTGGCCTCTCTGGATTTATGTGATCCGTTCAGGTTCCTTACGGAAATCGGACTCCTTATTGGTGGTCTGAGATTTCTGGTTTTCACAGGAAAGGATGGCCGGCCTATAACCTAATGTTGGCTTATATGGCCTCGTAGGTCTTCCTCGGGGGCCTACCCATGGGTAGGCCTTCCTGTTGTTGATGCTTGTTTTTTCTCGGGCCATGTGACCCTCGTGTGCGGCTCGCTGTGGCGCCTCGGCTGTTTTGCCTTACTAGGTGGCCACGTGGTCTTCTGTCCACACCTTTTTAAGGTTCTAGGCATTGGTTTCCTTTGCCTCTCAGGATGCTTCCTTTTTGGCGACGGATTCTCCTCTCAGCACAGGAGCGTCCCCACCCTTGGTTGAACTGCTTTGGGACATCCCCAAGGTCAACCCTGTGGACCCCCTATGGACCCTGAAGTAGAAAACAAGAGATATGGTAAGAACTTACCTTTGTTATCTCTGTTTCTACGAAGTCCATAGGGTCCACAGGGCGCCCGCCCTGACGCACCTGGCTTCATATGGGCTGTGTGGCTGGTCACCGGTTTTCCGTCTCCCATTTCGGTGAGTATGGTTATTGAGTGTTCCAGTTTTCTCTCTTTTTCTCTCCTCCTCCGGCCTTTGGCTACTTACAAACTGAGGTGCCTCTGGCTTGGGGGTGGGGTTATAGGGAGAGTGGACCCAGTGCATCCTGGGAGCTAAAAGCTTTAACTGCGTGGTGCCCGGATTTGGTTCCCAACCTATACCCCAAGGTCAACCCTGTGGACCCTATGGACTTCGTAGAAACAGATAACAAAGGTAAGTTCTTACCATATCTCTTGTTATTTATATTGCGCACACATATTCCGCAGCGCTTTACATAGAATATTTGGCCATTCACATCAGTCCCTGCCCCAGTGGAGCTTACAATCTATATTCCCTATCACATGCACACACACATACACACTAGGGTTAATTTTGTTGGAAGCCAATTAACCTACCAGTATATTTTTGGAGTGTGGGAGGAAACCGGAGTACCCGGAGGAAACCCACGCAAGCACAGGGAGAATATACAAACTCCGCACAGTTTGGGCCGTGGTGGGAGTTGAACCCACGACCTCAGTGCTGTGAGCCAGTAATGCTAACCATTACACCGTCTGTTTAGATATACATTCTAATCACTAATTGCCTATAAATCATAACTTGCGGACGCATGATGCGATCTCCTTGATGATAGAACCGGAGATCTGCGAATAAACAGGGATTTAGAATGGTACCAAACATGGCTTATCTCCTAGTTTCTGTACCTTGAATATCATATACATTACATTTCACAACATAAGTATTAGCAAATAAAACCTCTAATATTAACCTTAATGTGAGGGAACCTTTTTATAAGTGATTGCATGTGTGAGTGTGAGAATATTGTGTAAATTCGCTAGTATACGTTGTGTGTCTGTGTTTGGTACTTATCTGTGCTTTGATGTACAGCACAACTGTGCGTTGTGCGTCTTCTATATTTTATATGTATTATCTAATGTGCGTGTAAGTTTTGATAGGACTTTCAACAATATGCGGTAGCAAAACAGACGCACGACGCTAATAATCAAATATAGCATCATACATGATGGTATCGTACTTAGGATGCAAATTGGCGTCGTCAGAGGCGACACAAAATGGTGTCGCCAGATATTAATTTACAAGATTTGGTCTCATCCAATCATCATGCTTCGACAGTCCACCCTTTGATAGCAACCAAATCGCTATCTCACTCTAGGCTTAATCTATTCAGTCATACACTATAAAATATTATTCAATGTTATATTATGGGATGGCACAATTCGGTCATTAAACCATCAATAATGCGCCCCTGGGAAGGACATAAAACTACCCTTTTCTACTTCAGGGTCCATAGGGGGTCCACAGGGTTGACCTTGGGGTATAGGTTGGGAACCAAATCCGGGCACCACGCAGTTAAAGCTTTTAGCTCCCAGGATGCACTTGGGTCCACTCTCCCTATAACCCCACCCCCAAGCCAGAGGCACCTCAGTTTAAGTTGGTGCCCGGCCGGAATCGGGTCACCGTTTAGTGCAGTGGGGAGCTGATTAGCAGCCCCATAGCTTTATTTTTTCTAAAGGACAGAGTTTTTTATTTTTCCTTTGGATTCTTCAGAGCGGCAGCGTCAGACTGTCCATAGGACGTCTAAGCTGCCGCTCCGTCACCCCGCTGGCGCTGAGACGCCAGTACAGATCTGGGGATCTCAGCGGGACCCCAGAGTCTGTACTAGCTGGACTCTGCGGGCGCCCAGGACTGCTGCCGGATCCACGGGGAGCAGGTAAGGCGCGGGTCACCGCTTGCGGTGATCCGCGCATTTGAAATGCAGTCCTGTGCCTCCGGTCTCTGGGGACAGACCGGAGGCGCCGGCAGTGGCGGCGGGCCCCCCATACCCCGTGTGTCCACTAGACCACCAGGGACTTAGTGTTCGGTGCAGGGAGCCGGCGTCCCGGGGGTTAATAGCCGGCCAGGGGAGACAGCCTTCCCTGTTACAGAGGCTCCTCCCCTCAGCTCAGCGCGCCTTTCAGTATCTATAGTCTGGCGTCGCTGAGCTGCTTCCTCCGCGGGCCACGCTTCTTCTGAGGTCTCCAGCGGCCATTTTCTCTGTGGTGCAGCAGAGATCTCCGGAGATGGCAGTGAGCCCAGTCCCCCTGCGTACCTCACCATCAGGTCAGTGTACACAGCGCTGTAGCCTTCCCAGACACTGAATCTGGGTAAGTTGCATGCAGTGTAATAGTGCAGTATATTATATGACATGTTTATGTATATATGTATATATCTGCATTGTATGTGACTTATGCTAGTGCTGACTGTACTTTATTCTCTCACCTGTCAGTGTATATCTATCCCTTTCCTTATCTGCCCTAATACAGCTGTACTTGGGGTGGTTCTGAGACCTCACATTTATATACTTGTTAATATTTGTGAGGTTTGTCACATACTGTTGCGTGCTGCACGTTGCCATATTTTGAGTGGAACTGTGTGTTGCATACGCTGAAAATGGGTCCCTGCAGCTAATTTTTAGTTTCAGTCAGGACCAGTATAGCGCTGCTTGATCACAAGGCTTGGTCAGATATGTCTGACCAGGAGATAGAGCGTTATACTGCACCCATTTTTACTATCCTGCAAGTCATGTGCTGCAGGTGTTAGTGCTGAGGATTTGACTCATAAAGGGTTCTGTATGTGGCGTCATCTGGTGCCGGCCTCTTTCACGACCCCCTTGGGCGGTTTGTTTTCTCGGGATCCTCTCAATTGCGGATCGCCGGGCGGGCCCCATTGTTGTACCTCACTTGGGGTTACTTCACCATACTGCCCTTTTCATCTCAGGGTATCTCGCAGTTTCTTGCACTCTTCGCCTGTGACACAGACTACCGCTCCCTACAGGGGTTTTTCGCAGTATATGAATTCCCCCTGGTGCCACAATAGTCTGTCATGCCCCTTGCAGGGATTACCACAACAGCCACCCTGGGTGGATGTCGTTTTTCTATGAAACGCAAATTGGCGTGGTTGACGCCCTGTGCTTACTTCCCACTTGGCTCTACCGTGAACTGGATACTGTTTTGGGCTCTTTCCCTCTTACACGGGGGGAAGCCTATCTCAAGTATTATTATCCCTGTTTTAGGGCTGGTGGTAGGTCCATTCTGCACCTGTATCATACACCCTCAGTATTACGTGCCTTTTGGATCCCTGTTGCTGACTAGCGGGTGGATCGCATGGCGGGACTCTGGCTGTTGCCAGATATGAGGTATTACAACAGTGTTTGGTCTCCTGTCCCAAATTCCCTGAGGGTCATCATGAGCCCCTCCTGGGGTGGATGGGCGTGTTACTCGTCTGATTACAGATGTTACTACGCATCCCATTCCTGCGTGGTCGGATTCTTCTGATCCGTAGGTGGTAACTCTGCCTGAAATCAGTATACTCGCTTTCAGGGGTTGTTACCCATCCTACCATGGTGATAGCATGGTTGGTTAATACTATTGCATATTGAGCTGATGCATTTGTAATGTTTTTTCCCCTCCAACACGTCTGGGGTTCAAATGTATTTGGTTGCTCACGTAATATATGCAGTTGTCATAGGTGGAAATGCCTATATTGGATACCAGCTCCTAATTTTCAGAGTTCCGGCTGCGACGGTATCCTCCGTAATACCCTATGGCTGCGCTCTGGGAATGCAGAGGTGCAGATACCATCTATAGGGTATATCTTGTTGGGTCCTGACCTTGACAGTGGCAGTACAAATTTCCCGCCGTCAGCTATGCTCACTACGGGGCCTCAGACTATTAAGTCTTTTTGTCCTCTGGGTCAGCCTAAAGGTCTGTTTCTTCATAGACTGTCGGCCTTTACAAGGGCCGACATATCCAGTTCCGAGCAGACCTGGACTGCCAGCCGATCCTGCTTCTGAACCTACGGATATATCGTCAGCCTGACGAGACACGCCTACCACTGGGAGATGGCGATTTCTCAGTTTGCCCGGTACTAGGGTCTAGTTGCCGCGGCTATGTGGGTAGGAGGGTACGCACTCTCTTTGCTCAGGCGGCCTATTTCCATGTGATGGTACGCAGGCCCTTATTCGGAACAGGGCCTTACAAATCCAGAAAGCTATACAGTTGTTGCGGTAAGCGGAGCTAATTGGGCCATCCCCACTTTCTCAGCGAGGGACTGGTTGTTCTGCTTTCTTTCTGGTGCGGTGGCTGAATGGTCCTCTTTGGCCTATTCTCTGTCTCAATTCCCCGAACCAGTTCCTAAAGCTACCTGGGCTCAGGAAGCAATCCCTATGCTCCATCATACTATGTTTGGAACCTGGGGACTTTATGGTATCACTGGATATACAGGACGCGTGCCTACGGGTACTTACAGAGACCTTACCTCAGCATGGACTGAGGTTTGCTGTATCACAGCACTTACGATTTTTCGGGCTCTGCCTGTTGGGACTGCTCTCAGCCCCACAGGGGTTTACCAGCGTTTTGGATTTTCTGACAGTTCTTCTGTTCAGTATATCCCAATGCTCCTGTACCTGGATGGCCTCCTGCTCTTAGCAGGATCACCGGGGTACTTTACAGCCGGGTCTGACTGACTGACAGGGGGGTTGACTGCAGACGTTTAATCAATGGGGAAAAAGTCCTCCCTGCATCCCTCTCTGGGTATTCTTCACCTAGGAGCCCTGCTGGATTCTCAGAATCTGAGAATTCTTCTGGCATAAGACGGCATCTCCACTCTTCCATTAGGAGTACATGGATGTCTGCGCAGTCGACATATGTCTTTACACTCTGGGATGCATGGTCCACTATTCAGTGTCTGCCTTTGGAAGGGTGGAATGGGCTTAGTTCCATTCCAGGCCTTTCCATAATTGGCTTATCTCCAGATGGAACAAGTTATTTCTGTCTGATCACTGTTCAAACGATGATGCTCTCCCCGGAGGCAAGTCGGTCCCTTTTCGGGTGACTATGGCCATCTCGTCCAGGGTATTCTTTGCTAAGGACAGTGTCTGGTTCGCATCCATTTCAGTGCAGTTGGATGTCTGTCGATTCCACCCTGTCAATTAACTGGTTGGAACTTTAGCCTGTCTTGGGCCTTCACTCTGGCATAACCCTTGTTTCCCGGTGAACCTGAAAAAGTTCAGTCCGACAGGGTCAGAACAGTATATGCCTCACACGTGGCTCTGGTGCTGCGGATCAGACGCTGGCTCCTTGTGCTCTATGCAGCCTGGGAAGGAGAGGAGGGAGCTGTAGTATAGGCCTCACACGTGGCTTTGGTGCTGCGGATCAGACGCTGGCTCCTTGTGCTCTATGCAGACTGGGAAGGAGAGGAGTGAGCTGTAGTATAGGCCTCACACGTGGGTCTGGTGCTGCGGATCAGACGCTGGCTCCTTGTGCTCTATGCAGACTGGGAAGGAGAGGAGGGAGCTGTAGTATAGGCCTCACACGTGGGTCTGGTGCTGCGGATCAGACGCTGGCTCCATGTGCTCTATGCAGACTGGGAAGGAGAGGAGGGAGCTGTAGTATAGGCCTCACACGTGGCTCTGGTGCTGCGGATCAGACGCTGGCTCCTTGTGCTCTATGCAGACTGGGAAGGAGAGGAGGGAGCTGTAGTATAGGCCTCACACGTGGGTCTGGTGCTGCGGATCAGACGCTGGCTCCTTGTGCTCTATGCAGACTGGGAAGGAGAGGAGTGAGCTGTAGTATAGGCCTCACACGTGGGTCTGGTGCTGCGGATCAGACGCTGGCTCCTTGTGCTCTATGCAGACTGGGAAGGAGAGGAGGGAGCTGTAGTATAGGCCTCACACGTGGGTCTGGTGCTGCGGATCAGACGCTGGCTCCATGTGCTCTATGCAGACTGGGAAGGAGAGGAGGGAGCTGTAGTATAGGCCTCACACGTGGCTCTGGTGCTGCGGATCAGACGCTGGCTCCTTGTGCTCTATGCAGACTGGGAAGGAGAGGAGGGAGCTGTAGTATAGGCCTCACACGTGGGTCTGGTGCTGCGGATCAGACGCTGGCTCCTTGTGCTCTATGCAGACTGGGAAGGAGAGGAGGGAGCTGTAGTATAGGCCTCACACGTGGGTCTGGTGCTGCGGATCAGACGCTGGCTCCATGTGCTCTATGCAGACTGGGAAGGAGAGGAGGGAGCTGTAGTATAGGCCTCACACGTGGCTCTGGTGCTGCGGATCAGACGCTGGCTCCTTGTGCTCTATGCAGACTGGGAAGGAGAGGAGGGAGCTGTAGTATAGGCCTCACACGTGGGTCTGGTGCTGCGGATCAGACGCTGGCTCCTTGTGCTCTATGCAGACTGGGAAGGAGAGGAGGGAGCTGTAGTATAGGCCTCACACGTGGGTCTGGTGCTGCGGATCAGACGCTGGCTCCTTGTGCTCTATGCAGACTGGGAAGGAGAGGAGGGAGCTGTAGTATAGGCCTCACAAGTGGGTCTGGTGCTGCGGATCAGACGCTGGCTCCTTGTGCTCTATGCAGACTGGGAAGGAGAGGAGGGAGCTGTAGTATAGGCCTCACACGTGGCTCTGGTGCTGCGGATCAGACGCTGGCTCCTTGTGCTCTATGCAGACTGGGAAGGAGAGGAGGGAGCTGTAGTATAGGCATCACACGTGGGTCTGGTGCTGCGGATCAGACGCTGGCTCCTTGTGCTCTATGCAGACTGGGAAGGAGAGGAGGGAGCTGTAGTATAGGCCTCACACGTGGGTCTGGTGCTGCGGATCAGACGCTGGCTCCTTGTGCTCTATGCAGACTGGGAAGGAGAGGAGGGAGCTGTAGTATAGGCCTCACACGTGGGTCTGGTGCTGCGGATCAGACGCTGGCTCCTTGTGCTCTATGCAGACTGGGAAGGAGTGGAGGGAGCTGTAGTATAGGCCTCACACGTGGGTCTTGTGCTGCGGATCAGACGCTGGCTCCTTGTGCTCTATGCAGACTGGGAAGGAGAGGAGGGAGCTGTAGTATAGGCCTCACACGTGGGTCTGGTGCTGCGGATCAGACGCTGGCTCCTTGTGCTCTATGCAGACTGGGAAGGAGAGGAGGGAGCTGTAGTATAGGCCTCACACGTGGGTCTGGTGCTGCGGATCAGACGCTGGCTCCTTGTGCTCTATGCAGACTGGGAAGGAGAGGAGGGAGCTGTAGTAAAGGCCTCACACGTGGGTCTGGTGCTGCGGATCAGACGCTGGCTCCTTGTGCTCTATGCAGACTGGGAAGGAGAGGAGGGAGCTGTAGTATAGGCCTCACACGTGGCTCTGGTGCTGCGATCAGACGCTGGCTCCTTGTGCTCTATGCAGACTGGGAAGGAGAGGAGGGAGCTGTAGTATAGGCCTCACACGTGGCTCTGGTGCTGCGGATCAGACGCTGGCTCCTTGTGCTCTATGCAGACTGGGAAGGAGAGGAGGGAGCTGTAGTATAGGCCTCACACGTGGCTCTGGTGCTGCGATCAGACGCTGGCTCCTTGTGCTCTATGCAGACTGGGAAGGAGAGGAGGGAGCTGTAGTATAGGCCTCACACGTGGCTCTGGTGCTGCGGATCAGACGCTGGCTCCTTGTGCTCTATGCAGACTGGGAAGGAGAGGAGGGAGCTGTAGTATAGGCCTCACACGTGGCTCTGGTGCTGCGGATCAGACGCTGGCTCCTTGTGCTCTATGCAGACTGGGAAGGAGAGGAGGGAGCTGTAGTATAGGCCTCACACGTGGCTCTGGTGCTGCGGATCAGACGCTGGCTCCTTGTGCTCTATGCAGACTGGGAAGGAGAGGAGTGAGCTGTAGTATAGGCCTCACACGTGGGTCTGGTGCTGCGGATCAGACGCTGGCTCCTTGTGCTCTATGCAGATTGGGAAGGAGAGGAGGGAGCTGTAGTATAGGCCTCACACGTGGGTCTGGTGCTGCGGATCAGACGTTGGCTCCTTGTGCTCTATGCAGACTGGGATGGAGAGGAGGGAGCTGTAGTATAGGCCTCACACGTGGGTCTGATGCTGCGGATCAGACGCTGGCTCCTTGTGCTCTATGCAGACTGGGAAGGTGTGGAGGGAGCTGTAGTATAGGCCTCACACGTGGCTCTGGTGCTGCGGATCAGACGTTGGCTCCTTGTGCTCTATGCAGACTGGGAAGGAGAGGAGGGAGCTGTAGTATATGCCTCACACGTGGGTCTGGTGCTGCGGATCAGACGCTGGCTCCTTCTGCTCTATGCAGACTGGGAAGGAGAGGAGGGAGCTGTAGTATAGGCCTCACACGTGGGTCTGGTGCTGTGGATCAGACGCTGGCTCCTTGTGCTCTATGCAGACTGGGAAGGAGAGGAGGGAGCTGTAGTAAAGGCCTCACACGTGGGTCTGGTGCTGCGGATCAGACGCTGGCTCCTTGTGCTCTATGCAGACTGGGAAGGAGAGGAGAGAGCTGTATTATAGGCCTCACACGTGTGTCTGGTGCTGCGGATCAGACGCTGGCTCCTTGTGCTCTATGCAGACTGGGAAGGAGAGGAGGGAGCTGTAGTATAGGCCTCACACGTGGGTCTGGTGCTGCGATCAGACGCTGGCTCCTTGTGCTCTATGCAGACTGGGAAGGAGAGGAGGGAGCTGTTGTATAGGCCTCACACGTGGCTCTGGTGCTGCGGATCAGACGCTGGCTCCTTGTGCTCTATGCAGACTGGGAAGGAGAGGAGGGAGCTGTAGTATAGGCCTCACACGTGGCTCTGGTGCTGCGGATCAGACGCTGGCTCCTTGTGCTCTATGCAGACTGGGAAGGAGAGGAGGGAGCTGTAGTATAGGCCTCACACGTGGGTCTGGTGCTGCGGATCAGACGCTGGCTCCTTGTGCTCTATGCAGACTGGGAAGGAGAGGAGAGAGCTGTATTATAGGCCTCACACGTGGCTCTGGTGCTGCGGATCAGACGCTGGCTCCTTGTGCTCTATGCAGACTGGGAAGGAGAGGAGGGAGCTGTAGTATAGGCATCACACGTGGGTCTGGTGCTGCGTATCAGACGCTGGCACCTTGTGCTCTATGCAGACTGGGAAGGAGAGGAGGGAGCTGTAGTATAGGCCTCACACGTGGGTCTGGTGCTGCGGATCAGACGCTGGCTCCTTGTGCTCTATGCAGACTGGGAAGGAGAGGAGGGAGCTGTAGTAAAGGCCTCACACGTGGGTCTGGTGCTGCGGATCAGACGCTGGCTCCTTGTGCTCTATGCAGACTGGGAAGGAGAGGAGGGAGCTGTAGTATAGGCCTCACACGTGGCTCTGGTGCTGCGGATCAGACGCTGGCTCCTTGTGCTCTATGCAGACTGGGAAGGAGAGGAGAGAGCTGTAGTATAGGCCTCACACGTGGGTCTGGTGCTGCGGATCAGACGCTGGCTCCTTGTGCTCTATGCAGACTGGGAAGGAGAGGAGAGAGCTGTGTAGTATAGGCCTCACACGTGGGTCTGGTGCTGCGGATCAGACGCTGGCTCCTTGTGCTCTATGCAGACTGGGAAGGAGAGGAGGGAGCTGTAGTATAGGCCTCACACGTGGGTCTGGTGCTGCGGATCAGACGCTGGCTCCTTGTGCTCTATGCAGACTGGGAAGGAGAGGAGGGAGCTGTAGTATAGGCCTCACACGTGGCTCTGGTGCTGCGGATCAGACGTTGGCTCCTTGTGCTCTATGCAGACTGGGAAGGAGAGGAGGGAGCTGTAGTATAGGCCTAACACGTGGGTCTGGTGCTGCGGATCAGACGCTGGCTCCTTGTGCTCTATGCAGACTGGGAAGGAGAGGAGGGAGCTGTAGTATAGGCCTCACACGTGGCTCTGGTGCTGCGGATCAGACGCTGGCTCCTTGTGCTCTATGCAGACTGGGAAGGAGAGGAGGGAGCTGTAGTATAGGCCTCACACGTGGCTCTGGTGCTGCGGATCAGACGCTGGCTCCTTGTGCTCTATGCAGACTGGGAAGGAGAGGAGGGAGCTGTGTAGTATTGGCCTCACACGTGGCTCTGGTGCTGCGGATCAGACGTTGGCTCCTTGTGCTCTATGCAGACTGGGAAGGAGAGGAGGGAGCTGTAGTATAGGCCTCACACGTGGGTCTGGTGCTGCGGATCAGACGCTGGCTCCTTGTGCTCTATGCAGACTGGGAAGGAGAGGAGGGAGCTGTAGTATAGGCCTCACACGTGGGTCTGGTGCTGCGGATCAGACGCTGGCTCCTTGTGCTCTTTGCAGACTGGGAAGGAGAAGAGAGAGCTGTAGTATAGGTCTCACACGTGGCTCTGGTGCTGCGGATCAGACGTTGGCTCCTTGTGCTCTATGCAGACTGGGAAGGAGAGGAGGGAGCTGTAGTATAGGCCTCACACGTGGGTCTGGTGCTTCGGATCAGACGTTGGCTCCTTGTGCTCTATGCAGACTGGGAAGGAGAGGAGGGAGCTGTAGTATAGGCCTCACACGTGGGTCTGGTGCTGCGGATCAGACGTTGGCTCCTTGTGCTCTATGCAGACTGGGAAGGAGAGGACTGAGTTGTAGTATAGGTCTCACACGTAGGTCTGGTGCTGCGGATCAGACGCTGGCTCCTTGTGCTCTATGCAGACTGGGAAGGAGAGGAGGGAGCTGTAGTATATGCCTCACACGTGGCTCTGGTGCTGCGGATCAGACGCTGGCTCCTTGTGCTCTATGCAGACTGGGAAGGAGAGGAGGGAGCTGTAGTATAGGCCTCACACGTGGCTCTGGTGCTGCGGATCAGACGCTGGCTCCTTGTGCTCTATGCAGACTGGGAAGGAGAGGAGGGAGCTGTAGTATAGGCCTCCCACGTGGCTCTGGTGCTGCGGATCAGACGCTGGCTCCTTGTGCTCTATGCAGACTGGGAAGGAGAGGAGGGAGCTGTAGTTTAGGCCTCACACGTGGGTCTGGTGCTGCGGATTGACGCTGGCTCCTTGTGCTCTATGCAGACTGGGGAGGAGGGAGCTGTTGTATAGGCCTCACACGTGGGTCTGGTGCTGCGGATCAGACGCTGGCTCCTTGTGCTCTATGCAGACTGGGAAGGAGAGGAGGGAGCTGTAGTATAGGCCTCACACGTGGGACTGTTGCTGCGGATCAGACGCTGGCTCCTTGTGCTCTATCCAGACTGGGAAGGAGAGGAGGGAGCTGTAGTATAGGCCTCACACGTGGGTCTGTTGCTGCGGATCAGACGCTGGCTCCTTGTGCTCTATGCAGACTGGGGAGGACTGAGTTGTAGTATAGGCCTCACACGTGGGTCTGGTGCTGCGGATCAGACGCTGGCTCCTTGTGCTCTATGCAGACTGGGAAGGAGAGGAGGGTGCTGTAGTATAGGCCTCACACGTGGATCTGCTGCTGCGGATCAGACGCTGGCTCCTTGTGCTCTATGCAGACTGGGAAGGAGAGGAGTGAGCTGTAGTATAGGCCTCACACGTGGGTCTGGTGCTGCGGATCAGACGCTGGCTCCTTGTGCTCTATGCAGATTGGGAAGGAGAGGAGGGAGCTGTAGTATAGGCCTAACACGTGGGTCTGGTGCTGCGGATCAGACGTTGGCTCCTTGTGCTCTATGCAGACTGGGAAGGAGAGGATGGAGCTGTAGTATAGGCCTCACACGTGGGTCTGATGCTGCGGATCAGACCCTGGCTCCTTGTGCTCTATGCAGACTGGAAAGGAGAGGAGAGAGCTGTAGTATAGGTCTCACACGTGGCTCTGATGCTGCGGATCAGACCCTGGCTCCTTGTGCTCTATGCAGACTGGAAAGGAGAGGAGAGAGCTGTAGTATAGGTCTCACACGTGGGTCTGGTGCTGCGGATCAGACGCTGGCTCCTTGTGCTCTATGCAGACTGGGAAGGAGAGGAGGGAGCTGTAGTATAGGCCTCACGTGGCTCTGGTGCTGCGGATCAGACGCTGGCTCCTTGTGCTCTATGCAGATTGGGAAGGAGAGGAGGGAGCTGTAGTATAGGCCTCACACGTGGGTCCGGTGCTGCGGATCAGACGCTGGCTCCTTGTGCTCTATGCAGACTGGGAAGGAGAGGAGAGAGCTGTAGTATAGGCCTCACACGTGGGTCTGGTGCTGCGGATCAGACGCTGGCTCCTTGTGCTCTATGCAGACTGGGAAGGAGAGGAGGGAGCTGTAGTTTAGGCCTCACACGTGGGTCTGGTGCTGCGGATCAGACGCTGGCTCCTTGTGCTCTATGCAGACTGGGAAGGAGAGGAGGGAGCTGTAGTTTAGGCCTCACACGTGGGTCTGGTGCTGCGGATTGACGCTGGCTCCTTGTGCTCTATGCAGACTGGGGAGGAGGGAGCTGTAGTATAGGCCTCACACGTGGGTCTGGTGCTGCGGATCAGACGCTGGCTCCTTGTGCTCTATGCAGACTGGGAAGGAGAGGAGGGAGCTGTAGTATAGGCCTCACACGTGGGACTGTTGCTGCGGATCAGACGCTGGCTCCTTGTGCTCTATCCAGACTGGGAAGGAGAGGAGGGAGCTGTAGTATAGGCCTCACACGTGGGTCTGTTGCTGCGGATCAGACGCTGGCTCCTTGTGCTCTATGCAGACTGGGGAGGACTGAGTTGTAGTATAGGCCTCACACGTGGGTCTGGTGCTGCGGATCAGACGCTGGCTCCCTGTGCTCTATGCAGACTGGGAAGGAGAGGAGGGTGCTGTAGTATAGGCCTCACACGTGGATCTGCTGCTGCGGATCAGACGCTGGCTCCTTGTGCTCTATGCAGACTGGGAAGGAGAGGAGAGAGCTGTAGTATAGGCATCACACGTGGGTCTGGTGCTGCGGATCAGACGCTGGCTCCTTCTGCTCTATGCAGACTGGCAAGGAGAGGAGGGAGCTGTAGTATAGGCCTCACACGTGGGTCTGGTGCTGCGGATCAGACGCTGGCTCCTTGTGGTCTATGCAGACTGGGAAGGAGAGGAGAGAGCTGTAGTATAGGCCTCACACGTTGGTCTGGTGCTGCGGATCAGATGTTGGCTCCTTGTGCTCTATGCAGACTGGGAAGGAGAGGAGGGAGCTGTAGTATAGGCCTCACACGTGGGTCTGGTGCTGCGGATCAGACGCTGGCTCCTTGTGCTCTATGCAGACTGGGAAGGAGAGGAGGGAGCTGTAGTATAGGCATCACACGTGGGTCTGGTGCTGCGTATCAGACGCTGGCACCTTGTGCTCTATGCAGACTGGGAAGGAGAGGAGGGAGCTGTAGTATAGGCCTCACACGTGGGTCTGGTGCTGCGGATCAGACGCTGGCTCCTTGTGCTCTATGCAGACTGGGAAGGAGAGGAGGGAGCTGTAGTAAAGGCCTCACACGTGGGTCTGGTGCTGCGGATCAGACGCTGGCTCCTTGTGCTCTATGCAGATTGGGAAGGAGAGGAGGGAGCTGTAGTATAGGCCTCACACGTGGGTCTGGTGCTGCGGATCAGACGTTGGCTCCTTGTGCTCTATGCAGACTGGGATGGAGAGGAGGGAGCTGTAGTATAGGCCTCACACGTGGGTCTGATGCTGCGGATCAGACGCTGGCTCCTTGTGCTCTATGCAGACTGGGAAGGTGTGGAGGGAGCTGTAGTATAGGCCTCACACGTGGCTCTGGTGCTGCGGATCAGACGTTGGCTCCTTGTGCTCTATGCAGACTGGAAGGAGAGGAGGGAGCTGTAGTATATGCCTCACACGTGGGTCTGGTGCTGCGGATCAGACGCTGGCTCCTTCTGCTCTATGCAGACTGGAAGGAGAGAGGAGGGAGCTGTAGTATAGGCCTCACACGTGGGTCTGGTGCTGCGGATCAGACGCTGGCTCCTTGTGCTCTATGCAGACTGGGAAGGAGAGGAGGGAGCTGTAGTAAAGGCCTCACACGTGGGTCTGGTGCTGCGGATCAGACGCTGGCTCCTTGTGCTCTATGCAGACTGGGAAGGAGAGGAGAGAGCTGTATTATAGGCCTCACACGTGTGTCTGGTGCTGCGGATCAGACGCTGGCTCCTTGTGCTCTATGCAGACTGGGAAGGAGAGGAGGGAGCTGTAGTATAGGCCTCACACGTGGGTCTGGTGCTGCGATCAGACGCTGGCTCCTTGTGCTCTATGCAGACTGGGAAGGAGAGGAGGGAGCTGTTGTATAGGCCTCACACGTGGCTCTGGTGCTGCGGATCAGACGCTGGCTCCTTGTGCTCTATGCAGACTGGGAAGGAGAGGAGGGAGCTGTAGTATAGGCCTCAAACGTGGCTCTGGTGCTGCGGATCAGACGCTGGCTCCTTGTGCTCTATGCAGACTGGGAAGGAGAGGAGGGAGCTGTAGTATAGGCCTCACACGTGGGTCTGGTGCTGCGGATCAGACGCTGGCTCCTTGTGCTCTATGCAGACTGGAAAGGAGAGGAGAGAGCTGTAGTATAGGTCTCACACGTGGGTCTGGTGCTGCGGATCAGACGCTGGCTCCTTGTGCTCTATGCAGACTGGGAAGGAGAGGAGGGAGCTGTAGTATAGGCCTCACACGTGGGTCTGGTGCTGCGGATCAGACGCTGGCTCCTTGTGCTCTTTGCAGACTGGGAAGGAGAAGAGAGAGCTGTAGTATAGGTCTCACACGTGGCTCTGGTGCTGCGGATCAGACGTTGGCTCCTTGTGCTCTATGCAGACTGGGAAGGAGAGGAGGGAGCTGTAGTATAGGCCTCACACGTGGGTCTGGTGCTTCGGATCAGACGTTGGCTCCTTGTGCTCTATGCAGACTGGGAAGGAGAGGAGGGAGCTGTAGTATAGGCCTCACACGTGGGTCTGGTGCTGCGGATCAGACGTTGGCTCCTTGTGCTCTATGCAGACTGGGAAGGAGAGGACTGAGTTGTAGTATAGGTCTCACACGTAGGTCTGGTGCTGCGGATCAGACGCTGGCTCCTTGTGCTCTATGCAGACTGGGAAGGAGAGGAGGGAGCTGTAGTATATGCCTCACACGTGGCTCTGGTGCTGCGGATCAGACGCTGGCTCCTTGTGCTCTATGCAGACTGGGAAGGAGAGGAGGGAGCTGTAGTATAGGCCTCACACGTGGCTCTGGTGCTGCGGATCAGACGCTGGCTCCTTGTGCTCTATGCAGACTGGGAAGGAGAGGAGGGAGCTGTAGTATAGGCCTCCCACGTGGCTCTGGTGCTGCGGATCAGACGCTGGCTCCTTGTGCTCTATGCAGACTGGGAAGGAGAGGAGGGAGCTGTAGTTTAGGCCTCACACGTGGGTCTGGTGCTGCGGATTGACGCTGGCTCCTTGTGCTCTATGCAGACTGGGGAGGAGGGAGCTGTAGTATAGGCCTCACACGTGGGTCTGGTGCTGCGGATCAGACGCTGGCTCCTTGTGCTCTATGCAGACTGGGAAGGAGAGGAGGGAGCTGTAGTATAGGCCTCACACGTGGGACTGTTGCTGCGGATCAGACGCTGGCTCCTTGTGCTCTATCCAGACTGGGAAGGAGAGGAGGGAGCTGTAGTATAGGCCTCACACGTGGGTCTGTTGCTGCGGATCAGACGCTGGCTCCTTGTGCTCTATGCAGACTGGGGAGGACTGAGTTGTAGTATAGGCCTCACACGTGGGTCTGGTGCTGCGGATCAGACGCTGGCTCCTTGTGCTCTATGCAGACTGGGAAGGAGAGGAGGGTGCTGTAGTATAGGCCTCACACGTGGATCTGCTGCTGCGGATCAGACGCTGGCTCCTTGTGCTCTATGCAGACTGGGAAGGAGAGGAGTGAGCTGTAGTATAGGCCTCACACGTGGGTCTGGTGCTGCGGATCAGACGCTGGCTCCTTGTGCTCTATGCAGATTGGGAAGGAGAGGAGGGAGCTGTAGTATAGGCCTAACACGTGGGTCTGGTGCTGCGGATCAGACGTTGGCTCCTTGTGCTCTATGCAGACTGGGAAGGAGAGGATGGAGCTGTAGTATAGGCCTCACACGTGGGTCTGATGCTGCGGATCAGACCCTGGCTCCTTGTGCTCTATGCAGACTGGAAAGGAGAGGAGAGAGCTGTAGTATAGGTCTCACACGTGGCTCTGATGCTGCGGATCAGACCCTGGCTCCTTGTGCTCTATGCAGACTGGAAAGGAGAGGAGAGAGCTGTAGTATAGGTCTCACACGTGGGTCTGGTGCTGCGGATCAGACGCTGGCTCCTTGTGCTCTATGCAGACTGGGAAGGAGAGGAGGGAGCTGTAGTATAGGCCTCACGTGGCTCTGGTGCTGCGGATCAGACGCTGGCTCCTTGTGCTCTATGCAGATTGGGAAGGAGAGGAGGGAGCTGTAGTATAGGCCTCACACGTGGGTCCGGTGCTGCGGATCAGACGCTGGCTCCTTGTGCTCTATGCAGACTGGGAAGGAGAGGAGAGAGCTGTAGTATAGGCCTCACACGTGGGTCTGGTGCTGCGGATCAGACGCTGGCTCCTTGTGCTCTATGCAGACTGGGAAGGAGAGGAGGGAGCTGTAGTTTAGGCCTCACACGTGGGTCTGGTGCTGCGGATCAGACGCTGGCTCCTTGTGCTCTATGCAGACTGGGAAGGAGAGGAGGGAGCTGTAGTTTAGGCCTCACACGTGGGTCTGGTGCTGCGGATTGACGCTGGCTCCTTGTGCTCTATGCAGACTGGGGAGGAGGGAGCTGTAGTATAGGCCTCACACGTGGGTCTGGTGCTGCGGATCAGACGCTGGCTCCTTGTGCTCTATGCAGACTGGGAAGGAGAGGAGGGAGCTGTAGTATAGGCCTCACACGTGGGACTGTTGCTGCGGATCAGACGCTGGCTCCTTGTGCTCTATCCAGACTGGGAAGGAGAGGAGGGAGCTGTAGTATAGGCCTCACACGTGGGTCTGTTGCTGCGGATCAGACGCTGGCTCCTTGTGCTCTATGCAGACTGGGGAGGACTGAGTTGTAGTATAGGCCTCACACGTGGGTCTGGTGCTGCGGATCAGACGCTGGCTCCCTGTGCTCTATGCAGACTGGGAAGGAGAGGAGGGTGCTGTAGTATAGGCCTCACACGTGGATCTGCTGCTGCGGATCAGACGCTGGCTCCTTGTGCTCTATGCAGACTGGGAAGGAGAGGAGAGAGCTGTAGTATAGGCATCACACGTGGGTCTGGTGCTGCGGATCAGACGCTGGCTCCTTCTGCTCTATGCAGACTGGCAAGGAGAGGAGGGAGCTGTAGTATAGGCCTCACACGTGGGTCTGGTGCTGCGGATCAGACGCTGGCTCCTTGTGGTCTATGCAGACTGGGAAGGAGAGGAGAGAGCTGTAGTATAGGCCTCACACGTTGGTCTGGTGCTGCGGATCAGATGTTGGCTCCTTGTGCTCTATGCAGACTGGGAAGGAGAGGAGGGAGCTGTAGTATAGGCCTCACACGTGGGTCTGGTGCTGCGGATCAGACGCTGGCTCCTTGTGCTCTATGCAGACTGGGAAGGAGAGGAGGGAACTGTAGTATAGGCCTCACACGTGGCTCTGGTGCTGCGGATCAGACGTTGGCTCCTTGTGCTCTATGCAGACTGGGAAGGAGAGGAGGGAGCTGTAGTATAGGCCTAACACGTGGGTCTGGTGCTGCGGATCAGACGCTGGCTCCTTGTGCTCTATGCAGACTGGGAAGGAGAGGAGGGAGCTGTAGTATAGGCCTCACACGTGGCTCTGGTGCTGCGGATCAGACGCTGGCTCCTTGTGCTCTATGCAGACTGGGAAGGAGAGGAGGGAGCTGTGTAGTATTGGCCTCACACGTGGCTCTGGTGCTGCGGATCAGACGCTGGCTCCTTGTGCTCTATGCAGACTGGGAAGGAGAGGAGGGAGCTGTGTAGTATTGGCCTCACACGTGGCTCTGGTGCTGCGGATCAGACGTTGGCTCCTTGTGCTCTATGCAGACTGGGAAGGAGAGGAGGGAGCTGTAGTATAGGCCTCACACGTGGGTCTTGTGCTGCGGATCAGACGCTGGCTCCTTGTGGTCTATGCAGACTGGGAAGGAGAGGAGGGAGCTGTGTAGTATTGGCCTCACACGTGGCTCTGGTGCTGCGGATCAGATGTTGGCTCCTTGTGCTCTATGCAGACTGGGAAGGAGAGGAGAGAGCTGTGTAGTATAGGCCTCACACGTGGGTCTGGTGCTGCGGATCAGACGCTGGCTCCTTGTGCTCTATGCAGACTGGGAAGGAGAGGAGGGAGCTGTAGTATAGGCCTCACACGTGGGTCTGGTGCTGCGGATCAGACGCTGGCTCCTTGTGCTCTATGCAGACTGGGAAGGAGAGGAGGGAGCTGTAGTATAGGCCTCACACGTGGCTCTGGTGCTGCGGATCAGACGTTGGCTCCTTGTGCTCTATGCAGACTGGGAAGGAGAGGAGGGAGCTGTAGTATAGGCCTAACACGTGGGTCTGGTGCTGCGGATCAGACGCTGGCTCCTTGTGCTCTATGCAGACTGGGAAGGAGAGGAGGGAGCTGTAGTATAGGCCTCACACGTGGCTCTGGTGCTGCGGATCAGACGCTGGCTCCTTGTGCTCTATGCAGACTGGGAAGGAGAGGAGGGAGCTGTGTAGTATTGGCCTCACACGTGGCTCTGGTGCTGCGGATCAGACGTTGGCTCCTTGTGCTCTATGCAGACTGGGAAGGAGAGGAGGGAGCTGTAGTATAGGCCTCACACGTGGGTCTGTTGCTGCGGATCAGACGCTGGCTCCTTGTGCTCTATGCAGACTGGGAAGGAGAGGAGGGAGCTGTGTAGTATTGGCCTCACACGTGGCTCTGGTGCTGCGGATCAGATGTTGGCTCCTTGTGCTCTATGCAGACTGGGAAGGAGAGTAGAGAGCTGTAGTATAGGCCTCACACGTGGGTCTGGTGCTGCGGATCAGACGCTGGCTCCTTGTGGTCTATGCAGACTGGGAAGGAGAGGAGAGAGCTGTAGTATAGGCCTCACACGTTGGTCTGGTGCTGCGGATCAGATGTTGGCTCCTTGTGCTCTATGCAGACTGGGAAGGAGAGGAGGGAGCTGTAGTATAGGCCTCACACGTGGGTCTGGTGCTGCGGATCAGACGCTGGCTCCTTGTGGTCTATGCAGACTGGGAAGGAGAGGAGAGAGCTGTAGTATAGGCCTCACACGTTGGTCTGGTGCTGCGGATCAGATGTTGGCTCCTTGTGCTCTATGCAGACTGGGAAGGAGAGGAGGGAGCTGTAGTATAGGCCTCACACGTGGGTCTGGTGCTGCGGATCAGACGCTGGCTCCTTGTGCTCTATGCAGACTGGGAAGGAGAGGAGGGAGCTGTAGTAAAGGCCTCACACGTGGGTCTGGTGCTGCGGATCAGACGCTGGCTCCTTGTGCTCTATGCAGACTGGGAAGGAGAGGAGGGAGCTGTAGTATAGGCCTCACACGTGGGTCTGGTGCTGCGATCAGACGCTGGCTCCTTGTGCTCTATGCAGACTGGGAAGGAGAGGAGGGAGCTGTAGTATAGGCATCACACGTGGGTCTGGTGCTGCGGATCAGACTTTGGCTCCTTGTGCTCTATGCAGACTGGGAAGGAGAGGAGGGAGCTGTAGAATAGGCCTCACACGTGGCTCTGGTGCTGCGGATCAGACGCTGGCTCCTTGTGGTCTATGCAGACTGGGAAGGAGAGGAGAGAGCTGTAGTATAGGCCTCACACGTTGGTCTGGTGCTGCGGATCAGACGTTGGCTCCTTGTGCTCTATGCAGACTGGGAAGGAGAGGAGGGAGCTGTAGTATAGGCCTCACACGTGGGTCTGGTGCTGCGGCTCAGACGCTGGCTCCTTGTGCTCTATGCAGACTGGGAAGGAGAGGAGGGAGCTGTAGTATAGGCCTCACACGTGGGTCTGGTGCTGCGGATCAGACGCTGGCTCCTTGTGCTCTATGCAGACTGGGAAGGAGAGGAGGGAGCTGTCGTATAGGCCTCACACGTGGGTCTGGTGCTGCGGATCAGACGCTGGCTCCTTGTGCTCTATGCAGACTGGGAAGGAGAGGAGGGAGCTGTAGTATAGGCCTCACACGTGGGTCTGGTGCTGCGGATCAGACGCTGGCTCCTTGTGCTCTATGCAGACTGGGAAGGAGAGGAGGGAGCTGTAGTATAGGCCTCACACGTGGGTCTGGTGCTGCGGATCAGACGCTGGCTCCATGTGCTCTATGCAGACTGGGAAGTAGAGGAGGGAGCTGTAGTATAGGCCTCACACGTGGGTCTGGTGCTGCGGATCAGACGCTGGCTCCTTGTGCTCTATGCAGACTGGGAAGGAGAGGAGGGAGCTGTAGTATAGGCCTCACACGTGGGTCTGGTGCTGCGGATCAGACGCTGGCTCCTTGTGCTCTATGCAGACTGGGAAGGAGAGGAGGGAGCTGTAGTATAGGCCTCACACGTGGCTCTGGTGCTGCGGATCAGACGCTGGCTCCTTGTGCTCTATGCAGACTGGGAAGGAGAGGAGAGAGCTGTAGTATAGGCCTCACACGTGGGTCTGGTGCTGCGGATCAGACGCTGGCTCCTTGTGCTCTATGCAGACTGGGAAGGAGAGGAGAGAGCTGTGTAGTATAGGCCTCACACGTGGGTCTGGTGCTGCGGATCAGACGCTGGCTCCTTGTGCTCTATGCAGACTGGGAAGGAGAGGAGGGAGCTGTAGTATAGGCCTCACACGTGGGTCTGGTGCTGCGGATCAGACGCTGGCTCCTTGTGCTCTATGCAGACTGGGAAGGAGAGGAGGGAGCTGTAGTATAGGCCTCACACGTGGCTCTGGTGCTGCGGATCAGACGTTGGCTCCTTGTGCTCTATGCAGACTGGGAAGGAGAGGAGGGAGCTGTAGTATAGGCCTAACACGTGGCTCTGGTGCTGCGGATCAGACGCTGGCTCCTTGTGCTCTTTGCAGACTGGGAAGGAGAGGAGGGAGCTGTGTAGTATTGGCCTCACACGTGGCTCTGGTGCTGCGGATCAGACGTTGGCTCCTTGTGCTCTATGCAGACTGGGAAGGAGAGGAGGGAGCTGTAGTATAGGCCTCACACGTGGGTCTGGTGCTGCGGATCAGACGCTGGCTCCTTGTGCTCTATGCAGACTGGGAAGGAGAGGAGGGAGCTGTAGTATAGGCCTCACACGTGGGTCTGGTGCTGCGGATCAGACGCTGGCTCCTTGTGCTCTTTGCAGACTGGGAAGGAGAAGAGAGAGCTGTAGTATAGGTCTCACACGTGGCTCTGGTGCTGCGGATCAGATGTTTGCT
Organism: Taudactylus pleione; assembly: GCA_031769625.1. Taxonomy (NCBI): domain Eukaryota; kingdom Metazoa; phylum Chordata; class Amphibia; order Anura; family Myobatrachidae; genus Taudactylus; species Taudactylus pleione. Next base: position 238,772 of record JAUIMM010001256.1, on the reverse strand, counting down.
CCTTGTGCTCTATGCAGACTGGGAAGGAGAGGAGGGAGCTGTAGTATAGGCCTCACACGTGGGTCTGGTGCTGCGGATCAGACGCTGGCTCCTTGTGCTCTATGCAGACTGGGAAGGAGAGGAGAGAGCTGTGTAGTATAGGCCTCACACGTGGGTCTGGTGCTGCGGATCAGACGCTGGCTCCTTGTGCTCTATGCAGACTGGGAAGGAGAGGAGGGAGCTGTAGTATAGGCCTCACACGTGGGTCTGGTGCTGCGGATCAGACGCTGGCTCCTTGTTCTCTATGCAGACTGGGAAGGAGAGGAGGGAGCTGTAGTATAGGCCTCACACGTGGCTCTGGTGCTGCGGATCAGACGTTGGCTCCTTGTGCTCTATGCAGACTGGGAAGGAGAGGAGGGAGCTGTAGTATAGGCCTCACACGTGGGTCTGGTGCTGCGGCTCAGACGCTGGCTCCTTGTGCTCTATGCAGACTGGGAAGGAGAGGAGGGAGCTGTAGTATAGGCCTCACACGTGGGTCTGGTGCTGCGGATCAGACGCTGGCTCCTTGTGCTCTATGCAGACTGGGAAGGAGAGGAGGGAGCTGTAGTATAGGCCTCACACGTGGGTCTGGTGCTGCGGATCAGACGCTGGCTCCTTGTGCTCTATGCAGACTGGGAAGGAGAGGAGGGAGCTGTCGTATAGGCCTCACACGTGGGTCTGGTGCTGCGGATCAGACGCTGGCTCCTTGTGCTCTATGCAGACTGGGAAGGAGAGGAGGGAGCTGTAGTATAGGCCTCACACGTGGGTCTGGTGCTGCGGATCAGACGCTGGCTCCTTGTGCTCTATGCAGACTGGGAAGGAGAGGAGGGAGCTGTAGTATAGGCCTCACACGTGGGTCTGGTGCTGCGGATCAGACGCTGGCTCCATGTGCTCTATGCAGACTGGGAAGTAGAGGAGGGAGCTGTAGTATAGGCCTCACACGTGGGTCTGGTGCTGCGGATCAGACGCTGGCTCCTTGTGCTCTATGCAGACTGGGAAGGAGAGGAGGGAGCTGTAGTATAGGCCTCACACGTGGGTCTGGTGCTGCGGATCAGACGCTGGCTCCTTGTGCTCTATGCAGACTGGGAAGGAGAGGAGGGAGCTGTAGTATAGGCCTCACACGTGGCTCTGGTGCTGCGGATCAGACGCTGGCTCCTTGTGCTCTATGCAGACTGGGAAGGAGAGGAGAGAGCTGTAGTATAGGCCTCACACGTGGGTCTGGTGCTGCGGATCAGACGCTGGCTCCTTGTGCTCTATGCAGACTGGGAAGGAGAGGAGAGAGCTGTGTAGTATAGGCCTCACACGTGGGTCTGGTGCTGCGGATCAGACGCTGGCTCCTTGTGCTCTATGCAGACTGGAAAGGAGAGGAGGGAGCTGTAGTATAGGCCTCACACGTGGGTCTGGTGCTGCGGATCAGACGCTGGCTCCTTGTGCTCTATGCAGACTGGGAAGGAGAGGAGGGAGCTGTAGTATAGGCCTCACACGTGGCTCTGGTTCTGCGGATCAGACGTTGGCTCCTTGTGCTCTATGCAGACTGGGAAGGAGAGGAGGGAGCTGTAGTATAGGCCTAACACGTGGGTCTGGTGCTGCGGATCAGACGCTGGCTCCTTGTGCTCTATGCAGACTGGGAAGGAGAGGAGGGAGCTGTAGTATAGGCCTCACACGTGGCTCTGGTGCTGCGGATCAGACGCTGGCTCCTTGTGCTCTTTGCAGACTGGGAAGGAGAGGAGGGAGCTGTGTAGTATTGGCCTCACACGTGGCTCTGGTGCTGCGGATCAGACGTTGGCTCCTTGTGCTCTATGCAGACTGGGAAGGAGAGGAGGGAGCTGTAGTATAGGCCTCACACGTGGGTCTGGTGCTGCGGATCAGACGCTGGCTCCTTGTGCTCTATGCAGACTGGGAAGGAGAGGAGGGAGCTGTAGTATAGGCCTCACACGTGGGTCTGGTGCTGCGGATCAGACGCTGGCTCCTTGTGCTCTTTGCAGACTGGGAAGGAGAAGAGAGAGCTGTAGTATAGGTCTCACACGTGGCTCTGGTGCTGCGGATCAGATGTTTGCTCCTTGTGCTCTATGCAGACTGGGAAGGAGAGGAGGGAGCTGTAGTATAGGCCTCACACGTGGGTCTGGTGCTGCGGATCAGACGCTGGCTCCTTGTGCTCTATGCAGACTGGGAAGGAGAGGAGAGAGCTGTGTAGTATAGGCCTCACACGTGGGTCTGGTGCTGCGGATCAGACGCTGGCTCCTTGTGCTCTATGCAGACTGGGAAGGAGAGGAGGGAGCTGTAGTATAGGCCTCACACGTGGGTCTGGTGCTGCGGATCAGACGCTGGCTCCTTGTGCTCTATGCAGACTGGGAAGGAGAGGAGGGAGCTGTAGTATAGGCCTCACACGTGGCTCTGGTGCTGCGGATCAGACGTTGGCTCCTTGTGCTCTATGCAGACTGGGAAGGAGAGGAGGGAGCTGTAGTATAGGCCTAACACGTGGGTCTGGTGCTGCGGATCAGACGCTGGCTCCTTGTGCTCTATGCAGACTGGGAAGGAGAGGAGGGAGCTGTAGTATAGGCCTCACACGTGGCTCTGGTGCTGCGGATCAGACGCTGGCTCCTTGTGCTCTTTGCAGACTGGGAAGGAGAGGAGGGAGCTGTGTAGTATTGGCCTCACACGTGGCTCTGGTGCTGCGGATCAGACGTTGGCTCCTTGTGCTCTATGCAGACTGGGAAGGAGAGGAGGGAGCTGTAGTATAGGCCTCACACGTGGGTCTGGTGCTGCGGATCAGACGCTGGCTCCTTGTGCTCTATGCAGACTGGGAAGGAGAGGAGGGAGCTGTAGTATAGGCCTCACACGTGGGTCTGGTGCTGCGGATCAGACGCTGGCTCCTTGTGCTCTTTGCAGACTGGGAAGGAGAAGAGAGAGCTGTAGTATAGGTCTCACACGTGGCTCTGGTGCTGCGGATCAGATGTTTGCTCCTTGTGCTCTATGCAGACTGGGAAGGAGAGGAGGGAGCTGTAGTATAGGCCTCACACGTGGGTCTGGTGCTTCGGATCAGACGTTGGCTCCTTGTGCTCTATGCAGACTGGGAAGGAGAGGAGGGAGCTGTAGTATAGGCCTCACACGTGGGTCTGGTGCTGCTGATCAGACGTTGGCTCCTTGTGCTCTATGCAGACTGGGAAGGAGAGGACTGAGTTGTAGTATAGGTCTCACACGTGGGTCTGGTGCTGCGGATCAGACGCTGGCTCCTTGTGCTCTATGCAGACTGGGAAGGAGAGGAGGGAGCTGTAGTATATGCCTCACACGTGGCTCTGGTGCTGCGGATCAGACGCTGGCTCCTTGTGCTCTATGCAGACTGGGAAGGAGAGGAGGGAGCTGTAGTATAGGCCTCACACGTGGCTCTGGTGCTGCGGATCAGACGCTGGCTCCTTGTGCTCTATGCAGACTGGGAAGGAGAGGAGGGAGCTGTAGTATAGGCCTCACACGTGGCTCTGGTGCTGCGGATCAGACGCTGGCTCCTTGTGCTCTATGCAGATTGGGAAGGAGAGGAGTGAGCTGTAGTATAGGCCTCACACGTGGGTCTGGTGCTGCGGATCAGACGCTGGCTCCTTGTGCTCTATGCAGATTGGGAAGGAGAGGAGGGAGCTGTAGTATAGGCCTCATACGTGGGTCTGATGCTGCGGATCAGACGTTGGCTCCTTGTGCTCTATGCAGACTGGGAAGGAGAGGAGGGAGCTGTAGTATAGGCCTCACACGTGGGTCTGATGCTGCGGATCAGACGCTGGCTCCTTGTGCTCTATGCAGACTGGGAAGGAGAGGAGGGAGCTGTAGTATAGGCCTCACACGTGGGTCTGATGCTGCGGATCAGACCCTGGCTCCTTGTGCTCTATGCAGACTGGGAAGGAGAGGAGAGAGCTGTAGTATAGGTCTCACACGTGGCTCTGGTGCTGCGGATCAGACGCTGGCTCCTTGTGCTCTATGCAGACTGGGAAGGAGAGGAGGGAGCTGTAGTATAGGCCTCACGTGGCTCTGGTGCTGCGGATCAGACGCTGGCTCCTTGTGCTCTATGCAGACTGGGAAGGAGAGGAAGGAGCTGTAGTATAGGCCTCACACGTGGGTCCGGTGCTGCGGATCAGACGCTGGCTCCTTGTGCTCTATGCAGACTGGGAAGGAGAGGAGAGAGCTGTAGTATAGGCCTCACACGTGGGTCCGGTGCTGCGGATCAGACGCTGGCTCCTTGTGCTCTATCCAGACTGGGAAGGAGAGGAGGGAGCTGTAGTATAGGCCTCACACGTGGGTCTGTTGCTGCGGATCAGACGCTGGCTCCTTGTGCTCTATGCAGACTGGGGAGGACTGAGTTGTAGTATAGGCCTCACACGTGGGTCTGGTGCTGCGGATCAGATGCTGGCTCCTTGTGCTCTATGCAGACTGGGAAGGAGAGGAGGGTGCTGTAGTATAGGCCTCACACGTGGATCTGGTGCTGCGGATCAGACGCTGGCTCCTTGTGCTCTATGCAGACTGGGAAGGAGAGGAGAGAGCTGTAGTATAGGCCTCACACGTGGGTCTGGTGCTGCGGATCAGACGCTGGCTCCTTGTGCTCTATGCAGACTGGGAAGGAGAGGAGGGAGCTGTAGTATAGGCCTCACACGTGGGTCTGGTGCTGCGGATCAGACGCTGGCTCCTTGTGCTCTATGCAGACTGGGAAGGAGAGGAGGGAGCTGTATTATAGGCCTCACACGTGTGTCTGGTGCTGCGGATCAGACGCTGGTTCCTTGTGCTCTATGCAGACTGGGAAGGAGAGGAGTGAGCTGTAGTATAGGCCTCACACGTGGGTCTGGTGCTGTGGATCAGACGCTGGCTCCTTGTGCTCTATGCAGATTGGGAAGGAGAGGAGGGAGCTGTAGTATAGGCCTCACACGTGGGTCTGATGCTGCGGATCAGACGTTGGCTCCTTGTGCTCTATGCAGACTGGGAAGGAGAGGATGGAGCTGTAGTATAGGCCTCACACGTGGGTCTGATGCTGCGGATCAGACGCTGGCTCCTTGTGCTCTATGCAGACTGGGAAGGGGAGGAGGGAGCTGTAGTATAGGCCTCACACATGGGTCTGATGGTGCGGATCAGACCCTGGCTCCTTGTGCTCTATGCAGACTGGAAAGGAGAGGAGGGAGCTGTAGTATAGGCCTCACACGTGGGTCTGGTGCTGCGGATCAGACGCTGGCTCCTTGTGCTCTATGCAGACTGGGAAGGAGAGGAGAGAGCTGTAGTATAGGTCTCACACGTGGCTCTGGTGCTGCGGATCAGACGCTGGCTCCTTGTGCTCTATGCAGACTGGGAAGGAGAGGAGGGAGCTGTAGTATAGGCCTCACTTGGCTCTGGTGCTGCGGATCAGACGCTGGCTCCTTGTGCTCTATGCAGACTGGGAAGGAGAGGAGGGAGCTGTGGTATAGGCCTCACACGTGGGTCCGGTGCTGCGGATCAGACGCTGGCTCCTTGTGCTCTATGCAGACTGGGAAGGAGAGGAGAGAGCTGTAGTATAGGCCTCACACGTGGGTCTGGTGCTGCGGATCAGACGCTGGCTCCTTGTGCTCTATGCAGACTGGGAAGGAGAGGAGGGAGCTGTAGTATAGGCCTCACACGTGGGACTGTTGCTGCGGATCAGACGCTGGCTCCTTGTGCTCTATGCAGACTGGGAAGGAGAGGAGGGAGCTGTAGTATAGGCCTCACACGTGGGTCTGTTGCTGCGGATCAGACGCTGGCTCCTTGTGCTCTATGCAGACTGGGAAGGAGAGGAGGGAGCTGTAGTATAGGCCTCACACGTGGGTCTGGTGCTGCGGATCAGACGCTGGCTCCTTGTGCTCTATGCAGACTGGGAAGGAGAGGAGGGAGCTGTAGTATAGGCCTCACACGTGGGTCTGGTGCTGCGGATCAGACGCTGGCTCCTTGTGCTCTATGCAGACTGGGAAGGAGAGGAGAGAGCTGTAGTATAGGCCTCACACGTGGGTCTGGTGCTGCGGATCAGACGCTGGCTCCTTGTGCTCTATGCAGACTGGGAAGGAGAGGAGAGAGCTGTAGTATAGGCCTCACACGTGGGTCTGGTGCTGCGGATCAGACGCTGGCTCCTTGTGCTCTATGCAGACTGGGAAGGAGAGGAGAGAGCTGTAGTATAGGCCTCACACGTGGGTCTGGTGCTGCGGATCAGACGCTGGCTCCTTGTGCTCTATGCAGACTGGGAAGGAGAGGAGGGAGCTGTAGTATAGGCCTCACACGTGGGACTGTTGCTGCGGATCAGACGCTGGCTCCTTGTGCTCTATGCAGACTGGGAAGGAGAGGAGAGAGCTGTAGTATAGGCCTCACACGTGGGTCTGGTGCTGCGGATCAGACGCTGGCTCCTTGTGCTCTATGCAGACTGGGAAGGAGAGGAGGGAGCTGTAGTATAGGCCTCACACGTGGGACTGTTGCTGCGGATCAGACGCTGGCTCCTTGTGCTCTATGCAGACTGGGAAGGAGAGGAGGGAGCTGTAGTATAGGCCTCACACGTGGGTCTGGTGCTGCGGATCAGACGCTGGCTCCTTGTGCTCTATGCAGACTGGGAAGGAGAGGAGAGAGCTGTAGTATAGGCCTCACACGTGGGTCTGGTGCTGCGGATCAGACGCTGGCTCCTTGTGCTCTATGCAGACTGGGAAGGAGAGGAGGGAGCTGTAGTATAGGCCTCACACGTGGGACTGTTGCTGCGGATCAGACGCTGGCTCCTTGTGCTCTATGCAGACTGGGAAGGAGAGGAGGGAGCTGTAGTATAGGCCTCACACGTGGGTCTGTTGCTGCGGATCAGACGCTGGCTCCTTGTGCTCTATGCAGACTGGGGAGGACTGAGTTGTAGTATAGGCCTCACACGGGGGTCTGGTGCTGCGGATCAGACACTGGCTCCTTGTGCTCTATGCAGACTGGGAAGGAGAGGAGGGTGCTGTAGTATAGGCCTCACACGTTGGTCTGGTGCTGCGGATCAGATGTTGGCTCCTTGTGCTCTATGCAGACTGGGAAGGAGAGGAGAGAGCTGTAGTATAGGCCTCACACGTGGGTCTGGTGCTGCGGATCAGACGCTGGCTCCTTGTGGTCTATGCAGACTGGGAAGGAGAGGAGAGAGCTGTAGTATAGGCCTCACACGTTGGTCTGGTGCTGCGGATCAGATGTTGGCTCCTTGTGCTCTATGCAGACTGGGAAGGAGAGGAGGGAGCTGTAGTATAGGCCTCACACGTGGGTCTGGTGCTGCGGATCAGACGCTAGCTCCTTGTGGTCTATGCAGACTGGGAAGGAGAGGAGAGAGCTGTAGTATAGGCCTCACACGTTGGTCTGGTGCTGCGGATCAGATGTTGGCTCCTTGTGCTCTATGCAGACTGGGAAGGAGAGGAGGGAGCTGTAGTATAGGCCTCACACGTGGGTCTGGTGCTGCGGATCAGACGCTGGCTCCTTCTGCTCTATGCAGACTGGGAAGGAGAGGAGGGAGCTGTAGTAAAGGCCTCACACGTGGGTCTGGTGCTGCGGATCAGACGCTGGCTCCTTGTGCTCTATGCAGACTGGGAAGGAGAGGAGGGAGCTGTAGTATAGGCCTCACACGTGGGACTGTTGCTGCGGATCAGACGCTGGCTCCTTGTGCTCTATCCAGACTGGGAAGGAGAGGAGGGAGCTGTAGTATAGGCCTCACACGTGGGTCTGTTGCTGCGGATCAGACGCTGGCTCCTTGTGCTCTATGCAGACTGGGGAGGACTGAGTTGTAGTATAGGCCTCACACGTGGGTCTGGTGCTGCGGATCAGATGCTGGCTCCTTGTGCTCTATGCAGACTGGGAAGGAGAGGAGGGTGCTGTAGTATAGGCCTCACACGTGGATCTGGTGCTGCGGATCAGACGCTGGCTCCTTGTGCTCTATGCAGACTGGGAAGGAGAGGAGAGAGCTGTAGTATAGGCCTCACACGTGGGTCTGGTGCTGCGGATCAGACGCTGGCTCCTTGTGCTCTATGCAGACTGGGAAGGAGAGGAGGGAGCTGTAGTATAGGCCTCACACGTGGGTCTGGTGCTGCGGATCAGACGCTGGCTCCTTGTGCTCTATGCAGACTGGGAAGGAGAGGAGGGAGCTGTATTATAGGCCTCACACGTGTGTCTGGTGCTGCGGATCAGACGCTGGTTCCTTGTGCTCTATGCAGACTGGGAAGGAGAGGAGTGAGCTGTAGTATAGGCCTCACACGTGTGTCTGGTGCTGCGGATCAGACGCTGGCTCCTTGTGCTCTATGCAGATTGGGAAGGAGAGGAGGGAGCTGTAGTATAGGCCTCACACGTGGGTCTGATGCTGCGGATCAGACGTTGGCTCCTTGTGCTCTATGCAGACTGGGAAGGAGAGGATGGAGCTGTAGTATAGGCCTCACACGTGGGTCTGATGCTGCGGATCAGACGCTGGCTCCTTGTGCTCTATGCAGACTGGGAAGGGGAGGAGGGAGCTGTAGTATAGGCCTCACACATGGGTCTGATGGTGCGGATCAGACCCTGGCTCCTTGTGCTCTATGCAGACTGGAAAGGAGAGGAGGGAGCTGTAGTATAGGCCTCACACGTGGGTCTGGTGCTGCGGATCAGACGCTGGCTCCTTGTGCTCTATGCAGACTGGGAAGGAGAGGAGAGAGCTGTAGTATAGGTCTCACACGTGGCTCTGGTGCTGCGGATCAGACGCTGGCTCCTTGTGCTCTATGCAGACTGGGAAGGAGAGGAGGGAGCTGTAGTATAGGCCTCACTTGGCTCTGGTGCTGCGGATCAGACGCTGGCTCCTTGTGCTCTATGCAGACTGGGAAGGAGAGGAGGGAGCTGTGGTATAGGCCTCACACGTGGGTCCGGTGCTGCGGATCAGACGCTGGCTCCTTGTGCTCTATGCAGACTGGGAAGGAGAGGAGAGAGCTGTAGTATAGGCCTCACACGTGGGTCTGGTGCTGCGGATCAGACGCTGGCTCCTTGTGCTCTATGCAGACTGGGAAGGAGAGGAGGGAGCTGTAGTATAGGCCTCACACGTGGGACTGTTGCTGCGGATCAGACGCTGGCTCCTTGTGCTCTATGCAGACTGGGAAGGAGAGGAGGGAGCTGTAGTATAGGCCTCACACGTGGGTCTGTTGCTGCGGATCAGACGCTGGCTCCTTGTGCTCTATGCAGACTGGGAAGGAGAGGAGGGAGCTGTAGTATAGGCCTCACACGTGGGTCTGGTGCTGCGGATCAGACGCTGGCTCCTTGTGCTCTATGCAGACTGGGAAGGAGAGGAGGGAGCTGTAGTATAGGCCTCACACGTGGGTCTGGTGCTGCGGATCAGACGCTGGCTCCTTGTGCTCTATGCAGACTGGGAAGGAGAGGAGAGAGCTGTAGTATAGGCCTCACACGTGGGTCTGGTGCTGCGGATCAGACGCTGGCTCCTTGTGCTCTATGCAGACTGGGAAGGAGAGGAGAGAGCTGTAGTATAGGCCTCACACGTGGGTCTGGTGCTGCGGATCAGACGCTGGCTCCTTGTGCTCTATGCAGACTGGGAAGGAGAGGAGAGAGCTGTAGTATAGGCCTCACACGTGGGTCTGGTGCTGCGGATCAGACGCTGGCTCCTTGTGCTCTATGCAGACTGGGAAGGAGAGGAGGGAGCTGTAGTATAGGCCTCACACGTGGGACTGTTGCTGCGGATCAGACGCTGGCTCCTTGTGCTCTATGCAGACTGGGAAGGAGAGGAGAGAGCTGTAGTATAGGCCTCACACGTGGGTCTGGTGCTGCGGATCAGACGCTGGCTCCTTGTGCTCTATGCAGACTGGGAAGGAGAGGAGGGAGCTGTAGTATAGGCCTCACACGTGGGACTGTTGCTGCGGATCAGACGCTGGCTCCTTGTGCTCTATGCAGACTGGGAAGGAGAGGAGGGAGCTGTAGTATAGGCCTCACACGTGGGTCTGGTGCTGCGGATCAGACGCTGGCTCCTTGTGCTCTATGCAGACTGGGAAGGAGAGGAGAGAGCTGTAGTATAGGCCTCACACGTGGGTCTGGTGCTGCGGATCAGACGCTGGCTCCTTGTGCTCTATGCAGACTGGGAAGGAGAGGAGGGAGCTGTAGTATAGGCCTCACACGTGGGACTGTTGCTGCGGATCAGACGCTGGCTCCTTGTGCTCTATGCAGACTGGGAAGGAGAGGAGGGAGCTGTAGTATAGGCCTCACACGTGGGTCTGTTGCTGCGGATCAGACGCTGGCTCCTTGTGCTCTATGCAGACTGGGGAGGACTGAGTTGTAGTATAGGCCTCACACGGGGGTCTGGTGCTGCGGATCAGACACTGGCTCCTTGTGCTCTATGCAGACTGGGAAGGAGAGGAGGGTGCTGTAGTATAGGCCTCACACGTTGGTCTGGTGCTGCGGATCAGATGTTGGCTCCTTGTGCTCTATGCAGACTGGGAAGGAGAGGAGAGAGCTGTAGTATAGGCCTCACACGTGGGTCTGGTGCTGCGGATCAGACGCTGGCTCCTTGTGGTCTATGCAGACTGGGAAGGAGAGGAGAGAGCTGTAGTATAGGCCTCACACGTTGGTCTGGTGCTGCGGATCAGATGTTGGCTCCTTGTGCTCTATGCAGACTGGGAAGGAGAGGAGGGAGCTGTAGTATAGGCCTCACACGTGGGTCTGGTGCTGCGGATCAGACGCTAGCTCCTTGTGGTCTATGCAGACTGGGAAGGAGAGGAGAGAGCTGTAGTATAGGCCTCACACGTTGGTCTGGTGCTGCGGATCAGATGTTGGCTCCTTGTGCTCTATGCAGACTGGGAAGGAGAGGAGGGAGCTGTAGTATAGGCCTCACACGTGGGTCTGGTGCTGCGGATCAGACGCTGGCTCCTTCTGCTCTATGCAGACTGGGAAGGAGAGGAGGGAGCTGTAGTAAAGGCCTCACACGTGGGTCTGGTGCTGCGGATCAGACGCTGGCTCCTTGTGCTCTATGCAGACTGGGAAGGAGAGGAGGGAGCTGTAGTATAGGCCTCACACGTGGGTCTGGTGCTGCGATCAGACGCTGGCTCCTTGTGCTCTATGCAGACTGGGAAGGAGAGGAGGGAGCTGTAGTATAGGCATCACACGTGGGTCTGGTGCTGCGGATCAGACTTTGGCTCCTTGTGCTCTATGCAGACTGGGAAGGAGAGGAGGGAGCTGTAGAATAGGCCTCACACGTGGCTCTGGTGCTGCGGATCAGACGCTGGCTCCTTGTGGTCTATGCAGACTGGGAAGGAGAGGAGAGAGCTGTAGTATAGGCCTCACACGTTGGTCTGGTGCTGCGGATCAGACGTTGGCTCCTTGTGCTCTATGCAGACTGGGAAGGAGAGGAGGGAGCTGTAGTATAGGCCTCACACGTGGGTCTGGTGCTGCGGCTCAGACGCTGGCTCCTTGTGCTCTATGCAGACTGGGAAGGAGAGGAGGGAGCTGTAGTATAGGCCTCACACGTGGGTCTGGTGCTGCGGATCAGACGCTGGCTCCTTGTGCTCTATGCAGACTGGGAAGGAGAGGAGGGAGCTGTAGTATAGGCCTCACACGTGGGTCTGGTGCTGCGGATCAGACGCTGGCTCCTTGTGCTCTATGCAGACTGGGAAGGAGAGGAGGGAGCTGTCGTATAGGCCTCACACGTGGGTCTGGTGCTGCGGATCAGACGCTGGCTCCTTGTGCTCTATGCAGACTGGGAAGGAGAGGAGGGAGCTGTAGTATAGGCCTCACACGTGGGTCTGGTGCTGCGGATCAGACGCTGGCTCCTTGTGCTCTATGCAGACTGGGAAGGAGAGGAGGGAGCTGTAGTATAGGCCTCACACGTGGGACTGTTGCTGCGGATCAGACGCTGGCTCCTTGTGCTCTATCCAGACTGGGAAGGAGAGGAGGGAGCTGTAGTATAGGCCTCACACGTGGGTCTGTTGCTGCGGATCAGACGCTGGCTCCTTGTGCTCTATGCAGACTGGGGAGGACTGAGTTGTAGTATAGGCCTCACACGTGGGTCTGGTGCTGCGGATCAGATGCTGGCTCCTTGTGCTCTATGCAGACTGGGAAGGAGAGGAGGGTGCTGTAGTATAGGCCTCACACGTGGATCTGGTGCTGCGGATCAGACACTGGCTCCTTGTGCTCTATGCAGACTAGGAAGGAGAGGAGAGAGCTGTATTATAGGCCTCACACGTGTGTCTGGTGCTGCGGATCAGACGCTGGTTCCTTGTGCTCTATGCAGACTGGGAAGGAGAGGAGTGAGCTGTAGTATAGGCCTCACACGTGGGTCTGGTGCTGCGGATCAGACGCTGGCTCCTTGTGCTCTATGCAGATTGGGAAGGAGAGGAGGGAGCTGTAGTATAGGCCTCACACGTGGGTCTGATGCTGCGGATCAGACGTTGGCTCCTTGTGCTCTATGCAGACTGGGAAGGAGAGGATGGAGCTGTAGTATAGGCCTCACACGTGGGTCTGATGCTGCGGATCAGACGCTGGCTCCTTGTGCTCTATGCAGACTGGGAAGGGGAGGAGGGAGCTGTAGTATAGGCCTCACACATGGGTCTGATGGTGCGGATCAGACCCTGGCTCCTTGTGCTCTATGCAGACTGGAAAGGAGAGGAGGGAGCTGTAGTATAGGCCTCACACGTGGGTCTGGTGCTGCGGATCAGACGCTGGCTCCTTGTGCTCTATGCAGACTGGGAAGGAGAGGAGAGAGCTGTAGTATAGGTCTCACACGTGGCTCTGGTGCTGCGGATCAGACGCTGGCTCCTTGTGCTCTATGCAGACTGGGAAGGAGAGGAGGGAGCTGTAGTATAGGCCTCACGTGGCTCTGGTGCTGCGGATCAGACGCTGGCTCCTTGTGCTCTATGCAGACTGGGAAGCAGAGGAGGGAGCTGTGGTATAGGCCTCACACGTGGGTCCGGTGCTGCGGATCAGATGCTGGCTCCTTGTGCTCTATGCAGACTGGGAAGGAGAGGAGAGAGCTGTAGTATAGGCCTCACACGTGGGTCTGGTGCTGCGGATCAGACGCTGGCTCCTTGTGCTCTATGCAGACTGGGAAGGAGAGGAGGGAGCTGTAGTTTAGGCCTCACACGTGGGTCTGGTGCTGCGGATTGACGCTGGCTCCTTGTGCTCTATGCAGACTGGGGAGGAGGGAGCTGTAGTATAGGCCTCACACGTGGGTCTGGTGCTGCGGATCAGACGCTGGCTCCTTGTGCTCTATGCAGACTGGGAAGGAGAGGAGGGAGCTGTAGTATAGGCCTCACACGTGGGACTGTTGCTGCGGATCAGACGCTGGCTCCTTGTGCTCTATGCAGACTGGGAAGGAGAGGAGGGAGCTGTAGTATAGGCCTCACACGTGGGTCTGTTGCTGCGGATCAGACGCTGGCTCCTTGTGCTCTATGCAGACTGGGAAGGAGAGGAGAGAGCTGTAGTATAGGCCTCACACGTTGGTCTGGTGCTGCGGATCAGATGTTGGCTCCTTGTGCTCTATGCAGACTGGGAAGGAGAGGAGGGAGCTGTAGTATAGGCCTCACACGTGGGTCTGGTGCTGCGGATCAGACGCTAGCTCCTTGTGGTCTATGCAGACTGGGAAGGAGAGGAGAGAGCTGTAGTATAGGCCTCACACGTTGGTCTGGTGCTGCGGATCAGATGTTGGCTCCTTGTGCTCTATGCAGACTGGGAAGGAGAGGAGGGAGCTGTAGTATAGGCCTCACACGTGGGTCTGGTGCTGCGGATCAGACGCTGGCTCCTTGTGCTCTATGCAGACTGGGAAGGAGAGGAGGGAGCTGTAGTAAAGGCCTCACACGTGGGTCTGGTGCTGCGGATCAGACGCTGGCTCCTTGTGCTCTATGCAGACTGGGAAGGAGAGGAGGGAGCTGTAGTATAGGCCTCACACGTGGGTCTGGTGCTGCGATCAGACGCTGGCTCCTTGTGCTCTATGCAGACTGGGAAGGAGAGGAGGGAGCTGTAGTATAGGCATCACACGTGGGTCTGGTGCTGCGGATCAGACTTTGGCTCCTTGTGCTCTATGCAGACTGGGAAGGAGAGGAGGGAGCTGTAGAATAGGCCTCACACGTTGGTCTGGTGCTGCGGATCAGACGTTGGCTCCTTGTGCTCTATGCAGACTGGGAAGGAGAGGAGGGAGCTGTAGTATAGGCCTCACACGTGGGTCTGGTGCTGCGGCTCAGACGCTGGCTCCTTGTGCTCTATGCAGACTGGGAAGGAGAGGAGGGAGCTGTAGTATAGGCCTCACACGTGGGTCTGGTGCTGCGGATCAGACGCTGGCTCCTTGTGCTCTATGCAGACTGGGAAGGAGAGGAGGGAGCTGTAGTATAGGCCTCACACGTGGGTCTGGTGCTGCGGATCAGACGCTGGCTCCTTGTGCTCTATGCAGACTGGGAAGGAGAGGAGGGAGCTGTCGTATAGGCCTCACACGTGGGTCTGGTGCTGCGGATCAGACGCTGGCTCCTTGTGCTCTATGCAGACTGGGAAGGAGAGGAGGGAGCTGTAGTATAGGCCTCACACGTGGGTCTGGTGCTGCGGATCAGACGCTGGCTCCTTGTGCTCTATGCAGACTGGGAAGGAGAGGAGGGAGCTGTAGTATAGGCCTCACACGTGGGTCTGGTGCTGCGGATCAGACGCTGGCTCCATGTGCTCTATGCAGACTGGGAAGTAGAGGAGGGAGCTGTAGTATAGGCCTCACACGTGGGTCTGGTGCTGCGGATCAGACGCTGGCTCCTTGTGCTCTATGCAGACTGGGAAGGAGAGGAGGGAGCTGTAGTATAGGCCTCACACGTGGGTCTGGTGCTGCGGATCAGACGCTGGCTCCTTGTGCTCTATGCAGACTGGGAAGGAGAGGAGGGAGCTGTAGTATAGGCCTCACAAGTGGGTCTGGTGCTGCGGATCAGACGCTGGCTCCTTGTGCTCTATGCAGACTGGGAAGGAGAGGAGGGAGCTGTAGTATAGGCCTCACACGTGGCTCTGGTGCTGGGGATCAGACGTTGGCTCCTTGTGCTCTATGCAGACTGGGAAGGAGAGGAGGGAGCTGTAGTATAGGCCTCATACGTGGGTCTGGTGCTGCGGATCAGACGCTGGCTCCTTGTGCTCTATGCAGACTGGGAAGGAGAGGAGGGAGCTGTAGTATAGGCCTCACACGTGGGTCTGGTGCTGCGGATCAGACGCTGGCTCCTTGTGCTCTATGCAGACTGGGAAGGAGTGGAGGGAGCTGTAGTATAGGCCTCACACGTGGGTCTGGTGCTGCGGATCAGACGCTGGCTCCTTGTGCTCTATGCAGACTGGGAAGGAGAGGAGGGAGCTGTAGTATAGGCCTCACACGTGGGTCTGGTGCTGCGGTCAGACGTTGGCTCCTTGTGCTCTATGCAGACTGGGAAGGAGAGGAGGGTGCTGTAGTATAGGCCTCACACGTGGGTCTGGTGCTGCGGATCAGACGCTGGCTCCTTCTGCTCTATGCAGACTGGGAAGGAGAGGAGGGAGCTGTAGTATAGGCCTCACACGTGGGTCTGGTGCTGCGGATCAGACGCTGGCTCCTTGTGCTCTATGCAGACTGGGAAGGAGAGGAGGGAGCTGTAGTAAAGGCCTCACACGTGGGTCTGGTGCTGCGGATCAGATGCTGGCTCCTTGTGCTCTATGCAGACTGGGAAGGAGAGGAGGGAGCTGTAGTATAGGCCTCACACGTGGGTCTGGTGCTGCGATCAGACGCTGGCTCCTTGTGCTCTATGCAGACTGGGAAGGAGAGGAGGGAGCTGTAGTATAGGCCTCACACGTGGCTCTGGTGCTGCGGATCAGACGCTGGCTCCTTGTGCTCTATGCAGACTGGGAAGGAGAGGAGGGAGCTGTAGTATAGGCCTCACACGTGGCTCTGGTGCTGCGGATCAGACGCTGGCTCCTTGTGCTCTATGCAGACTGGGAAGGAGAGGAGGGAGCTGTAGTATAGGCCTCACACGTGGGTCTGGTGCTGCGGATCAGACGCTGGCTCCTTCTGCTCTATGCAGACTGGGAAGGAGAGGAGGGAGCTGTAGTATAGGCCTCACACGTGGGTCTGGTGCTGCGGATCAGACGCTGGCTCCTTGTGCTCTATGCAGACTGGGAAGGAGAGGAGGGAGCTGTAGTAAAGGCCTCACACGTGGGTCTGGTGCTGCGGATCAGACGCTGGCTCCTTGTGCTCTATGCAGACTGGGAAGGAGAGGAGGGAGCTGTAGTATAGGCCTCACACGTGGGTCTGGTGCTGCGGATCAGACGCTGGCTCCTTGTGCTCTATGCAGACTGGGAAGGAGAGGACGGAGCTGTAGTATAGGCCTCACACGTGGGTCTGGTGCTGCGGATCAGACGCTGGCTCCTTGTGCTCTATGCAGACTGGGAAGGAGAGGAGGGAGCTGTAGTATAGGCCTCACAAGTGGGTCTGGTGCTGCGGATCAGACGCTGGCTCCTTGTGCTCTATGCAGACTGGGAAGGAGAGGAGGGAGCTGTAGTATAGGCCTCACACGTGGCTCTGGTGCTGGGGATCAGACGTTGGCTCCTTGTGCTCTATGCAGACTGGGAAGGAGAGGAGGGAGCTGTAGTATAGGCCTCATACGTGGGTCTGGTGCTGCGGATCAGACGCTGGCTCCTTGTGCTCTATGCAGACTGGGAAGGAGAGGAGGGAGCTGTAGTATAGGCCTCACACGTGGGTCTGGTGCTGCGGATCAGACGCTGGCTCCTTGTGCTCTATGCAGACTGGGAAGGAGTGGAGGGAGCTGTAGTATAGGCCTCACACGTGGGTCTGGTGCTGCGGATCAGACGCTGGCTCCTTGTGCTCTATGCAGACTGGGAAGGAGAGGAGGGAGCTGTAGTATAGGCCTCACACGTGGGTCTGGTGCTGCGGATCAGACGTTGGCTCCTTGTGCTCTATGCAGACTGGGAAGGAGAGGAGGGTGCTGTAGTATAGGCCTCACACGTGGGTCTGGTGCTGCGGATCAGACGCTGGCTCCTTCTGCTCTATGCAGACTGGGAAGGAGAGGAGGGAGCTGTAGTAAAGGCCTCACACGTGGGTCTGGTGCTGCGGATCAGACGCTGGCTCCTTGTGCTCTATGCAGACTGGGAAGGAGAGGAGGGAGCTGTAGTATAGGCCTCACACGTGGGTCTGGTGCTGCGATCAGACGCTGGCTCCTTGTGCTCTATGCAGACTGGGAAGGAGAGGAGGGAGCTGTAGTATAGGCCTCACACGTGGCTCTGGTGCTGCGGATCAGACGCTGGCTCCTTGTGCTCTATGCAGACTGGGAAGGAGAGGAGGGAGCTGTAGTATAGGCCTCACACGTGGCTCTGGTGCTGCGGATCAGACGCTGGCTCCTTGTGCTCTATGCAGACTGGGAAGGAGAGGAGGGAGCTGTAGTATAGGCCTCACACGTGGCTCTGGTGCTGCGGATCAGACGCTGGCTCCTTCTGCTCTATGCAGACTGGGAAGGAGAGGAGGGAGCTGTAGTATAGGCCTCACACGTGGGTCTGGTGCTGCGGATCAGACGCTGGCTCCTTGTGCTCTATGCAGACTGGGAAGGAGAGGAGGGAGCTGTAGTAAAGGCCTCACACGTGGGTCTGGTGCTGCGGATCAGACGCTGGCTCCTTGTGCTCTATGCAGACTGGGAAGGAGAGGAGGGAGCTGTAGTATAGGCCTCACACGTGGGTCTGGTGCTGCGGATCAGACGCTGGCTCCTTGTGCTCTATGCAGACTGGGAAGGAGAGGAGGGAGCTGTCGTATAGGCCTCACACGTGGGTCTGGTGCTGCGGATCAGACGCTGGCTCCTTGTGCTCTATGCAGACTGGGAAGGAGAGGAGGGAGCTGTAGTATAGGCCTCACACGTGGGTCTGGTGCTGCGGATCAGACGCTGGCTCCTTGTGCTCTATGCAGACTGGGAAGGAGAGGAGGGAGCTGTAGTATAGGCCTCACACGTGGGTCTGGTGCTGCGGATCAGACGCTGGCTCCATGTGCTCTATGCAGACTGGGAAGTAGAGGAGGGAGCTGTAGTATAGGCCTCACACGTGGGTCTGGTGCTGCGGATCAGACGCTGGCTCCTTGTGCTCTATGCAGACTGGGAAGGAGAGGAGGGAGCTGTAGTATAGGCCTCACACGTGGGTCTGGTGCTGCGGATCAGACGCTGGCTCCTTGTGCTCTATGCAGACTGGGAAGGAGAGGAGGGAGCTGTAGTAAAGGCCTCACACGTGGGTCTGGTGCTGCGGATCAGACGCTGGCTCCTTGTGCTCTATGCAGACTGGGAAGGAGAGGAGGGAGCTGTAGTATAGGCCTCACACGTGGGTCTGGTGCTGCGGATCAGACGCTGGCTCCTTGTGCTCTATGCAGACTGGGAAGGAGAGGACGGAGCTGTAGTATAGGCCTCACACGTGGGTCTGGTGCTGCGGATCAGACGCTGGCTCCTTGTGCTCTATGCAGACTGGGAAGGAGAGGAGGGAGCTGTAGTATAGGCCTCACAAGTGGGTCTGGTGCTGCGGATCAGACGCTGGCTCCTTGTGCTCTATGCAGACTGGGAAGGAGAGGAGGGAGCTGTAGTATAGGCCTCACACGTGGCTCTGGTGCTGGGGATCAGACGTTGGCTCCTTGTGCTCTATGCAGACTGGGAAGGAGAGGAGGGAGCTGTAGTATAGGCCTCATACGTGGGTCTGGTGCTGCGGATCAGACGCTGGCTCCTTGTGCTCTATGCAGACTGGGAAGGAGAGGAGGGAGCTGTAGTATAGGCCTCACACGTGGGTCTGGTGCTGCGGATCAGACGCTGGCTCCTTGTGCTCTATGCAGACTGGGAAGGAGTGGAGGGAGCTGTAGTATAGGCCTCACACGTGGGTCTGGTGCTGCGGATCAGACGCTGGCTCCTTGTGCTCTATGCAGACTGGGAAGGAGAGGAGGGAGCTGTAGTATAGGCCTCACACGTGGGTCTGGTGCTGCGGATCAGACGTTGGCTCCTTGTGCTCTATGCAGACTGGGAAGGAGAGGAGGGTGCTGTAGTATAGGCCTCACACGTGGGTCTGGTGCTGCGGATCAGACGCTGGCTCCTTCTGCTCTATGCAGACTGGGAAGGAGAGGAGGGAGCTGTAGTAAAGGCCTCACACGTGGGTCTGGTGCTGCGGATCAGACGCTGGCTCCTTGTGCTCTATGCAGACTGGGAAGGAGAGGAGGGAGCTGTAGTATAGGCCTCACACGTGGGTCTGGTGCTGCGATCAGACGCTGGCTCCTTGTGCTCTATGCAGACTGGGAAGGAGAGGAGGGAGCTGTAGTATAGGCCTCACACGTGGCTCTGGTGCTGCGGATCAGACGCTGGCTCCTTGTGCTCTATGCAGACTGGGAAGGAGAGGAGGGAGCTGTAGTATAGGCCTCACACGTGGCTCTGGTGCTGCGGATCAGACGCTGGCTCCTTGTGCTCTATGCAGACTGGGAAGGAGAGGAGGGAGCTGTAGTATAGGCCTCACACGTGGCTCTGGTGCTGCGGATCAGACGCTGGCTCCTTCTGCTCTATGCAGACTGGGAAGGAGAGGAGGGAGCTGTAGTATAGGCCTCACACGTGGGTCTGGTGCTGCGGATCAGACGCTGGCTCCTTGTGCTCTATGCAGACTGGGAAGGAGAGGAGGGAGCTGTAGTAAAGGCCTCACACGTGGGTCTGGTGCTGCGGATCAGACGCTGGCTCCTTGTGCTCTATGCAGACTGGGAAGGAGAGGAGGGAGCTGTAGTATAGGCCTCACACGTGGGTCTGGTGCTGCGGATCAGACGCTGGCTCCTTGTGCTCTATGCAGACTGGGAAGGAGAGGAGGGAGCTGTCGTATAGGCCTCACACGTGGGTCTGGTGCTGCGGATCAGACGCTGGCTCCTTGTGCTCTATGCAGACTGGGAAGGAGAGGAGGGAGCTGTAGTATAGGCCTCACACGTGGGTCTGGTGCTGCGGATCAGACGCTGGCTCCTTGTGCTCTATGCAGACTGGGAAGGAGAGGAGGGAGCTGTAGTATAGGCCTCACACGTGGGTCTGGTGCTGCGGATCAGACGCTGGCTCCATGTGCTCTATGCAGACTGGGAAGTAGAGGAGGGAGCTGTAGTATAGGCCTCACACGTGGGTCTGGTGCTGCGGATCAGACGCTGGCTCCTTGTGCTCTATGCAGACTGGGAAGGAGAGGAGGGAGCTGTAGTATAGGCCTCACACGTGGGTCTGGTGCTGCGGATCAGACGCTGGCTCCTTGTGCTCTATGCAGACTGGGAAGGAGAGGAGGGAGCTGTAGTATAGGCCTCACAAGTGGGTCTGGTGCTGCGGATCAGACGCTGGCTCCTTGTGCTCTATGCAGACTGGGAAGGAGAGGAGGGAGCTGTAGTATAGGCCTCACACGTGGCTCTGGTGCTGGGGATCAGACGTTGGCTCCTTGTGCTCTATGCAGACTGGGAAGGAGAGGAGGGAGCTGTAGTATAGGCCTCATACGTGGGTCTGGTGCTGCGGATCAGACGCTGGCTCCTTGTGCTCTATGCAGACTGTGAAGGAGAGGAGGGAGCTGTAGTATAGGCCTCACACGTGGGTCTGGTGCTGCGGATCAGACGCTGGCTCCTTGTGCTCTATGCAGACTGGGAAGGAGTGGAGGGAGCTGTAGTATAGGCCTCACACGTGGGTCTGGTGCTGCGGATCAGACGCTGGCTCCTTGTGCTCTATACAGACTGGGAAGGAGAGGAGGGAGCTGTAGTATAGGCCTCACACGTGGGTCTGGTGCTGCGGATCAGACGCTGGCTCCTTGTGCTCTATGCAGACTGGGAAGGAGAGGAGGGAGCTGTAGTATAGGCCTCACACGTGGGTCTGGTGCTGCCGATCAGACGTTGGCTCCTTGTGCTCTATGCAGACTGGGAAGGAGAGGAGGGTGCTGTAGTATAGGCCTCACACGTGGGTCTGGTGCTGCGGATCAGACGCTGGCTCCTTCTGCTCTATGCAGACTGGGAAGGAGAGGAGGGAGCTGTAGTATAGGCCTCACACGTGGGTCTGGTGCTGCGGATCAGACGCTGGCTCCTTGTGCTCTATGCAGACTGGGAAGGAGAGGAGGGAGCTGTAGTAAAGGCCTCACACGTGGGTCTGGTGCTGCGGATCAGACGCTGGCTCCTTGTGCTCTATGCAGACTGGGAAGGAGAGGAGGGAGCTGTAGTATAGGCCTCACACGTGGGTCTGGTGCTGCGATCAGACGCTGGCTCCTTGTGCTCTATGCAGACTGGGAAGGAGAGGAGGGAGCTGTAGTATAGGCCTCACACGTGGCTCTGGTGCTGCGGATCAGACGCTGGCTCCTTGTGCTCTATGCAGACTGGGAAGGAGAGGAGGGAGCTGTAGTATAGGCCTCACACGTGGCTCTGGTGCTGCGGATCAGACGCTGGCTCCTTGTGCTCTATGCAGACTGGCAAGGAGAGGAGGGAGCTGTAGTATAGGCCTCACACGTGGGTCTGGTGCTGCGGATCAGACGCTGGCTCCTTGTGGTCTATGCAGACTGGGAAGGAGAGGAGAGAGCTGTAGTATAGGCCTCACACGTTGGTCTGGTGCTGCGGATCAGATGTTGGCTCCTTGTGCTCTATGCAGACTGGGAAGGAGAGGAGGGAGCTGTAGTATAGGCCTCACACGTGGGTCTGGTGCTGCGGATCAGACGCTGGCTCCTTGTGCTCTATGCAGACTGGGAAGGAGAGGAGGGAGCTGTAGTATAGGCCTCACACGTGGGTCTGGTGCTGCGGATCAGACGCTGGCTCCTTCTGCTCTATGCAGACTGGGAAGGAGAGGAGGGAGCTGTAGTATAGGCCTCACACGTGGGTCTGGTGCTGCGGATCAGACGCTGGCTCCTTGTGCTCTATGCAGACTGGGAAGGAGAGGAGGGAGCTGTAGTAAAGGCCTCACACGTGGGTCTGGTGCTGCGGATCAGACGCTGGCTCCTTGTGCTCTATGCAGACTGGGAAGGAGAGGAGGGAGCTGTAGTATAGGCCTCACACGTGGGTCTGGTGCTGCGGATCAGACGCTGGCTCCTTGTGCTCTATGCAGACTGGGAAGGAGAGGACGGAGCTGTAGTATAGGCCTCACACGTGGGTCTGGTGCTGCGGATCAGACGCTGGCTCCTTGTGCTCTATGCAGACTGGGAAGGAGAGGAGGGAGCTGTAGTATAGGCCTCACAAGTGGGTCTGGTGCTGCGGATCAGACGCTGGCTCCTTGTGCTCTATGCAGACTGGGAAGGAGAGGAGGGAGCTGTAGTATAGGCCTCACACGTGGCTCTGGTGCTGGGGATCAGACGTTGGCTCCTTGTGCTCTATGCAGACTGGGAAGGAGAGGAGGGAGCTGTAGTATAGGCCTCATACGTGGGTCTGGTGCTGCGGATCAGACGCTGGCTCCTTGTGCTCTATGCAGACTGGGAAGGAGAGGAGGGAGCTGTAGTATAGGCCTCACACGTGGGTCTGGTGCTGCGGATCAGACGCTGGCTCCTTGTGCTCTATGCAGACTGGGAAGGAGTGGAGGGAGCTGTAGTATAGGCCTCACACGTGGGTCTGGTGCTGCGGATCAGACGCTGGCTCCTTGTGCTCTATGCAGACTGGGAAGGAGAGGAGGGAGCTGTAGTATAGGCCTCACACGTGGGTCTGGTGCTGCGGATCAGACGTTGGCTCCTTGTGCTCTATGCAGACTGGGAAGGAGAGGAGGGTGCTGTAGTATAGGCCTCACACGTGGGTCTGGTGCTGCGGATCAGACGCTGGCTCCTTCTGCTCTATGCAGACTGGGAAGGAGAGGAGGGAGCTGTAGTAAAGGCCTCACACGTGGGTCTGGTGCTGCGGATCAGACGCTGGCTCCTTGTGCTCTATGCAGACTGGGAAGGAGAGGAGGGAGCTGTAGTATAGGCCTCACACGTGGGTCTGGTGCTGCGATCAGACGCTGGCTCCTTGTGCTCTATGCAGACTGGGAAGGAGAGGAGGGAGCTGTAGTATAGGCCTCACACGTGGCTCTGGTGCTGCGGATCAGACGCTGGCTCCTTGTGCTCTATGCAGACTGGGAAGGAGAGGAGGGAGCTGTAGTATAGGCCTCACACGTGGCTCTGGTGCTGCGGATCAGACGCTGGCTCCTTGTGCTCTATGCAGACTGGGAAGGAGAGGAGGGAGCTGTAGTATAGGCCTCACACGTGGGTCTGGTGCTGCGGATCAGACGCTGGCTCCTTCTGCTCTATGCAGACTGGGAAGGAGAGGAGGGAGCTGTAGTATAGGCCTCACACGTGGGTCTGGTGCTGCGGATCAGACGCTGGCTCCTTGTGCTCTATGCAGACTGGGAAGGAGAGGAGGGAGCTGTAGTAAAGGCCTCACACGTGGGTCTGGTGCTGCGGATCAGACGCTGGCTCCTTGTGCTCTATGCAGACTGGGAAGGAGAGGAGGGAGCTGTAGTATAGGCCTCACACGTGGGTCTGGTGCTGCGGATCAGACGCTGGCTCCTTGTGCTCTATGCAGACTGGGAAGGAGAGGAGGGAGCTGTCGTATAGGCCTCACACGTGGGTCTGGTGCTGCGGATCAGACGCTGGCTCCTTGTGCTCTATGCAGACTGGGAAGGAGAGGAGGGAGCTGTAGTATAGGCCTCACACGTGGGTCTGGTGCTGCGGATCAGACGCTGGCTCCTTGTGCTCTATGCAGACTGGGAAGGAGAGGAGGGAGCTGTAGTATAGGCCTCACACGTGGGTCTGGTGCTGCGGATCAGACGCTGGCTCCATGTGCTCTATGCAGACTGGGAAGTAGAGGAGGGAGCTGTAGTATAGGCCTCACACGTGGGTCTGGTGCTGCGGATCAGACGCTGGCTCCTTGTGCTCTATGCAGACTGGGAAGGAGAGGAGGGAGCTGTAGTATAGGCCTCACACGTGGGTCTGGTGCTGCGGATCAGACGCTGGCTCCTTGTGCTCTATGCAGACTGGGAAGGAGAGGAGGGAGCTGTAGTATAGGCCTCACAAGTGGGTCTGGTGCTGCGGATCAGACGCTGGCTCCTTGTGCTCTATGCAGACTGGGAAGGAGAGGAGGGAGCTGTAGTATAGGCCTCACACGTGGCTCTGGTGCTGGGGATCAGACGTTGGCTCCTTGTGCTCTATGCAGACTGGGAAGGAGAGGAGGGAGCTGTAGTATAGGCCTCACACGTGGGTCTGGTGCTGCGGATCAGACGCTGGCTCCTTGTGCTCTATGCAGACTGTGAAGGAGAGGAGGGAGCTGTAGTATAGGCCTCACACGTGGGTCTGGTGCTGCGGATCAGACGCTGGCTCCTTGTGCTCTATGCAGACTGGGAAGGAGTGGAGGGAGCTGTAGTATAGGCCTCACACGTGGGTCTGGTGCTGCGGATCAGACGCTGGCTCCTTGTGCTCTATACAGACTGGGAAGGAGAGGAGGGAGCTGTAGTATAGGCCTCACACGTGGGTCTGGTGCTGCGGATCAGACGCTGGCTCCTTGTGCTCTATGCAGACTGGGAAGGAGAGGAGGGAGCTGTAGTATAGGCCTCACACGTGGGTCTGGTGCTGCCGATCAGACGTTGGCTCCTTGTGCTCTATGCAGACTGGGAAGGAGAGGAGGGTGCTGTAGTATAGGCCTCACACGTGGGTCTGGTGCTGCGGATCAGACGCTGGCTCCTTCTGCTCTATGCAGACTGGGAAGGAGAGGAGGGAGCTGTAGTATAGGCCTCACACGTGGGTCTGGTGCTGCGGATCAGACGCTGGCTCCTTGTGCTCTATGCAGACTGGGAAGGAGAGGAGGGAGCTGTAGTAAAGGCCTCACACGTGGGTCTGGTGCTGCGGATCAGACGCTGGCTCCTTGTGCTCTATGCAGACTGGGAAGGAGAGGAGGGAGCTGTAGTATAGGCCTCACACGTGAGTCTGGTGCTGCGATCAGACGCTGGCTCCTTGTGCTCTATGCAGACTGGGAAGGAGAGGAGGGAGCTGTAGTATAGGCCTCACACGTGGCTCTGGTGCTGCGGATCAGACGCTGGCTCCTTGTGCTCTATGCAGACTGGGAAGGAGAGGAGGGAGCTGTAGTATAGGCCTCACACGTGGCTCTGGTGCTGCGGATCAGACGCTGGCTCCTTGTGCTCTATGCAGACTGGCAAGGAGAGGAGGGAGCTGTAGTATAGGCCTCACACGTGGGTCTGGTGCTGCGGATCAGACGCTGGCTCCTTGTGGTCTATGCAGACTGGGAAGGAGAGGAGAGAGCTGTAGTATAGGCCTCACACGTTGGTCTGGTGCTGCGGATCAGATGTTGGCTCCTTGTGCTCTATGCAGACTGGGAAGGAGAGGAGGGAGCTGTAGTATAGGCCTCACACGTGGGTCTGGTGCTGCGGATCAGACGCTGGCTCCTTGTGCTCTATGCAGACTGGGAAGGAGAGGAGGGAGCTGTAGTAAAGGCCTCACACGTGGGTCTGGTGCTGCGGATCAGACGCTGGCTCCTTGTGCTCTATGCAGACTGGGAAGGAGAGGAGAGAGCTGTATTATAGGCCTCACACGTGTGTCTGGTGCTGCGGATCAGACGCTGGCTCCTTGTGCTCTATGCAGACTGGGAAGGAGAGGAGGGAGCTGTAGTATAGGCCTCACACGTGGGTCTGGTGCTGCGATCAGACGCTGGCTCCTTGTGCTCTATGCAGACTGGGAAGGAGAGGAGGGAGCTGTAGTATAGGCATCACACGTGGGTCTGGTGCTGCGGATCAGACGCTGGCTCCT
The DNA here is from genome assembly GCA_031769625.1 of Taudactylus pleione. Lineage (NCBI taxonomy): Eukaryota > Metazoa > Chordata > Amphibia > Anura > Myobatrachidae > Taudactylus > Taudactylus pleione. The sequence continues at coordinate 213,068 of JAUIMM010001256.1, read as the reverse complement.
TGTGCTCTATGCAGACTGGGAAGGAGAGGAGGGAGCTGTAGAATAGGCCTCACACGTGGGTCTGGTGCTGCGGATCAGACGCTGGCTCCTTGTGCTCTATGCAGACTGGGAAGGAGAGGAGAGAGCTGTATTATAGGCCTCACACGTGTGTCTGGTGCTGCGGATCAGACGCTGGCTCCTTGTGCTCTATGCAGACTGGGAAGGAGAGGAGGGAGCTGTAGTATAGGCCTCACACGTGGGTCTGGTGCTGCGATCAGACGCTGGCTCCTTGTGCTCTATGCAGACTGGGAAGGTGAGGAGGGAGCTGTAGTATAGGCATCACACGTGGGTCTGGTGCTGCGGATCAGACGCTGGCTCCTTGTGCTCTATGCAGACTGGGAAGGAGAGGAGGGAGCTGTAGAATAGGCCTCACACGTGGCTCTGGTGCTGCGGATCAGACGCTGGCTCCTTGTGGTCTATGCAGACTGGGAAGGAGAGGAGAGAGCTGTAGTATAGGCCTCACACGTTGGTCTGGTGCTGCGGATCAGACGTTGGCTCCTTGTGCTCTATGCAGACTGGGAAGGAGAGGAGGGAGCTGTAGTATAGGCCTCACACGTGGGTCTGGTGCTGCGGATCAGACGCTGGCTCCTTGTGCTCTATGCAGACTGGGAAGGAGAGGAGAGAGCTGTAGTATAGGCCTCACACGTGGCTCTGGTGCTGCGGATCAGACGCTGGCTCCTTGTGCTCTATGCAGACTGGGAAGGAGAGGAGGGAGCTGTAGTATAGGCCTCACACGTGGGTCTGGTGCTGCGGCTCAGACGCTGGCTTCTTGTGCTCTATGCAGACTGGGAAGGAGAGGAGGGAGCTGTAGTATAGGCCTCACACGTGGGTCTGGTGCTGCGGATCAGACGCTGGCTCCTTGTGCTCTATGCAGACTGGGAAGGTGTGGAGGGAGCTGTAGTATAGGCCTCACACGTGGGTCTGGTGCTGCGGATCAGACGCTGGCTCCTTGTGCTCTATGCAGACTGGGAAGGAGAGGAGGGAGCTGTAGTATAGGCCTCACACGTGGGTCTGGTGCTGCGGATCAGACGCTGGCTCCTTGTGCTCTATGCAGACTGGGAAGGAGAGGAGGGAGCTGTAGTATAGGCCTCACACGTGGCTCTGGTGCTGCGGATCAGACGTTGGCTCCTTGTGCTCTATGCAGACTGGGAAGGAGAGGAGGGAGCTGTAGTATATGCCTCACACGTGGGTCTGGTGCTGCGGATCAGACGCTGGCTCCTTCTGCTCTATGCAGACTGGGAAGGAGAGGAGGGAGCTGTAGTATAGGCCTCACACGTGGGTCTGGTGCTGCGGATCAGACGCTGGCTCCTTGTGCTCTATGCAGACTGGGAAGGAGAGGAGAGAGCTGTATTATAGGCCTCACACGTGTGTCTGGTGCTGCGGATCAGACGCTGGCTCCTTGTGCTCTATGCAGACTGGGAAGGAGAGGAGGGAGCTGTAGTATAGGCCTCAAACGTGGGTCTGGTGCTGCGATCAGACGCTGGCTCCTTGTGCTCTATGCAGACTGGGAAGGAGAGGAGGGAGCTGTTGTATAGGCCTCACACGTGGCTCTGGTGCTGCGGATCAGACGCTGGCTCCTTGTGCTCTATGCAGACTGGGAAGGAGAGGAGGGAGCTGTAGTATAGGCCTCACACGTGGCTCTGGTGCTGCGGATCAGACGCTGGCTCCTTGTGCTCTATGCAGACTGGGAAGGAGAGGAGGGAGCTGTAGTATAGGCCTCACACGTGGGTCTGGTGCTGCGGATCAGACGCTGGCTCCTTGTGCTCTATGCAGACTGGGAAGGAGAGGAGAGAGCTGTATTATAGGCCTCACACGTGGCTCTGGTGCTGCGGATCAGACGCTGGCTCCTTGTGCTCTATGCAGACTGGGAAGGAGAGGAGGGAGCTGTAGTATAGGCATCACACGTGGGTCTGGTGCTGCGTATCAGACGCTGGCTCCTTGTGCTCTATGCAGACTGGGAAGGAGAGGAGGGAGCTGTAGTAAAGTCCTCACACGTGGGTCTGGTGCTGCGGATCAGACGCTGGCTCCTTGTGCTCTATGCAGACTGGGAAGGAGAGGAGGGAGCTGTAGTATAGGCCTCACACGTGGCTCTGGTGCTGCGGATCAGACGCTGGCTCCTTGTGCTCTATGCAGACTGGGAAGGAGAGGAGAGAGCTGTAGTATAGGCCTCACACGTGGGTCTGGTGCTGCGGATCAGACGCTGGCTCCTTGTGCTCTATGCAGACTGGGAAGGAGAGGAGAGAGCTGTGTAGTATAGGCCTCACACGTGGCTCTGGTGCTGCGGATCAGACGCTGGCTCCTTGTGCTCTATGCAGACTGGGAAGGAGAGGAGGGAGCTGTAGTATAGGCCTCACACGTGGGTCTGGTGCTGCGGATCAGACGCTGGCTCCTTGTGCTCTATGCAGACTGGGAAGGAGAGGAGGGAGCTGTAGTATAGGCCTCACACGTGGCTCTGGTGCTGCGGATCAGACGTTGGCTCCTTGTGCTCTATGCAGACTGGGAAGGAGAGGAGGGAGCTGTAGTATAGGCCTAACACGTGGGTCTGGTGCTGCGGATCAGACGCTGGCTCCTTGTGCTCTATGCAGACTGGGAAGGAGAGGAGGGAGCTGTAGTATAGGCCTCACACGTGGCTCTGGTGCTGCGGATCAGACGCTGGCTCCTTGTGCTCTTTGCAGACTGGGAAGGAGAGGAGGGAGCTGTGTAGTATTGGCCTCACACGTGGCTCTGGTTCTGCGGATCAGACGTTGGCTCCTTGTGCTCTATGCAGACTGGGAAGGAGAGGAGGGAGCTGTAGTATAGGCCTCACACGTGGGTCTGGTGCTGCGGATCAGACGCTGGCTCCTTGTGCTCTATGCAGACTGGGAAGGAGAGGAGGGAGCTGTAGTATAGGCCTCACACGTGGGTCTGGTGCTGCGGATCAGACGCTGGCTCCTTGTGCTCTTTGCAGACTGGGAAGGAGTAGAGAGAGCTGTAGTATAGGTCTCACACGTGGCTCTGGTGCTGCGGATCAGATGTTTGCTCCTTGTGCTCTATGCAGACTGGGAAGGAGAGGAGGGAGCTGTAGTATAGGCCTCACACGTGGGTCTGGTGCTTCGGATCAGACGTTGGCTCCTTGTGCTCTATGCAGACTGGGAAGGAGAGGAGGGAGCTGTAGTATAGGCCTCACACGTGGGTCTGGTGCTGCTGATCAGACGATGGCTCCTTGTGCTCTATGCAGACTGGGAAGGAGAGGACTGAGTTGTAGTATAGGTCTCACACGTGGGTCTGGTGCTGCGGATCAGACGCTGGCTCCTTGTGCTCTATGCAGACTGGGAAGGAGAGGAGGGAGCTGTAGTATATGCCTCACACGTGGCTCTGGTGCTGCGGATCAGACGCTGGCTCCTTGTGCTCTATGCAGACTGGGAAGGAGAGGAGGGAGCTGTAGTATAGGCCTCACACGTGGCTCTGGTGCTGCGGATCAGACGCTGGCTCCTTGTGCTCTATGCAGACTGGGAAGGAGAGGAGGGAGCTGTAGTATAGGCCTCACACGTGGCTCTGGTGCTGCGGATCAGACGCTGGCTCCTTGTGCTCTATGCAGATTGGGAAGGAGAGGAGTGAGCTGTAGTATAGGCCTCACACGTGGGTCTGGTGCTGCGGATCAGACGCTGGCTCCTTGTGCTCTATGCAGATTGGGAAGGAGAGGAGGGAGCTGTAGTATAGGCCTCACACGTGGGTCTGATGCTGCGGATCAGACGTTGGCTCCTTGTGCTCTATGCAGACTGGGAAGGAGAGGAGGGAGCTGTAGTATAGGCCTCACACGTGGGTCTGATGCTGCGGATCAGACGCTGGCTCCTTGTGCTCTATGCAGACTGGGAAGGAGAGGAGGGAGCTGTAGTATAGGCCTCACACGTGGGTCTGATGCTGCGGATCAGACCCTGGCTCCTTGTGCTCTATGCAGACTGGGAAGGAGAGGAGAGAGCTGTAGTATAGGTCTCACACGTGGCTCTGGTGCTGCGGATCAGACGCTGGCTCCTTGTGCTCTATGCAGATTGGGAAGGAGAGGAGGGAGCTGTAGTATAGGCCTCACACGTGGGTCTGATGCTGCGGATCAGACGTTGGCTCCTTGTGCTCTATGCAGACTGGGAAGGAGAGGATGGAGCTGTAGTATAGGCCTCACACGTGGGTCTGATGCTGCGGATCAGACGCTGGCTCCTTGTGCTCTATGCAGACTGGGAAGGAGAGGAGGGAGCTGTAGTATAGGCCTCACACATGGGTCTGATGCTGCGGATCAGACCCTGGCTCCTTGTGCTCTATGCAGACTGGAAAGGAGAGGAGGGAGCTGTAGTATAGGCCTCACACGTGGGTCTGGTGCTGCGGATCAGACGCTGGCTCCTTGTGCTCTATGCAGACTGGGAAGGAGAGGAGAGAGCTGTAGTATAGGTCTCACACGTGGCTCTGGTGCTGCGGATCAGACGCTGGCTCCTTGTGCTCTATGCAGACTGGGAAGGAGAGGAGGGAGCTGTAGTATAGGCCTCACACGTGGGTCTGGTGCTGCGTATCAGACGCTGGCTCCTTGTGCTCTATGCAGACTGGGAAGGAGAGGAGGGAGCTGTAGTATAGGCCTCACACGTGGCTCTGGTGCTGCGGATCAGACGCTGGCTCCTTGTGCTCTATGCAGATTGGGAAGGAGAGGAGTGAGCTGTAGTATAGGCCTCACACGTGGGTCTGGTGCTGCGGATCAGACGCTGGCTCCTTGTGCTCTATGCAGATTGGGAAGGAGAGGAGGGAGCTGTAGTATAGGCCTCACACGTGGGTCTGATGCTGCGGATCAGACGTTGGCTCCTTGTGCTCTATGCAGACTGGGAAGGAGAGGAGGGAGCTGTAGTATAGGCCTCACACGTGGGTCTGATGCTGCGGATCAGACGCTGGCTCCTTGTGCTCTATGCAGACTGGGAAGGAGAGGAGGGAGCTGTAGTATAGGCCTCACACGTGGGTCTGATGCTGCGGATCAGACCCTGGCTCCTTGTGCTCTATGCAGACTGGGAAGGAGAGGAGAGAGCTGTAGTATAGGTCTCACACGTGGCTCTGGTGCTGCGGATCAGACGCTGGCTCCTTGTGCTCTATGCAGATTGGGAAGGAGAGGAGGGAGCTGTAGTATAGGCCTCACACGTGGGTCTGATGCTGCGGATCAGACGTTGGCTCCTTGTGCTCTATGCAGACTGGGAAGGAGAGGATGGAGCTGTAGTATAGGCCTCACACGTGGGTCTGATGCTGCGGATCAGACGCTGGCTCCTTGTGCTCTATGCAGACTGGGAAGGAGAGGAGGGAGCTGTAGTATAGGCCTCACACATGGGTCTGATGCTGCGGATCAGACCCTGGCTCCTTGTGCTCTATGCAGACTGGGGAGGACTGAGTTGTAGTATAGGCCTCACACGTGGGTCTGGTGCTGCGGATCAGACACTGGCTCCTTGTGCTCTATGCAGACTGGGAAGGAGAGGAGGGTGCTGTAGTATAGGCCTCACACGTTGGTCTGGTGCTGCGGATCAGATGTTGGCTCCTTGTGCTCTATGCAGACTGGGAAGGAGAGGAGAGAGCTGTAGTATAGGCCTCACACGTGGGTCTGGTGCTGCGGATCAGACGCTGGCTCCTTGTGGTCTATGCAGACTGGGAAGGAGAGGAGAGAGCTGTAGTATAGGCCTCACACGTTGGTCTGGTGCTGCGGATCAGATGTTGGCTCCTTGTGCTCTATGCAGACTGGGAAGGAGAGGAGGGAGCTGTAGTATAGGCCTCACACGTGGGTCTGGTGCTGCGGATCAGACGCTAGCTCCTTGTGGTCTATGCAGACTGGGAAGGAGAGGAGAGAGCTGTAGTATAGGCCTCACACGTTGGTCTGGTGCTGCGGATCAGATGTTGGCTCCTTGTGCACTATGCAGACTGGGAAGGAGAGGAGGGAGCTGTAGTATAGGCCTCACACGTGGGTCTGGTGCTGCGGATCAGACGCTGGCTCCTTGTGCTCTATGCAGACTGGGAAGGAGAGGAGGGAGCTGTAGTATAGGCCTCACACGTGGGTCTGGTGCTGCGGATCAGACGCTGGCTCCTTGTGCTCTATGCAGACTGGGAAGGAGAGGAGGGAGCTGTCGTATAGGCCTCACACGTGGGTCTGGTGCTGCGGATCAGACGCTGGCTCCTTGTGCTCTATGCAGACTGGGAAGGAGAGGAGGGAGCTGTCGTATAGGCCTCACACGTGGGTCTGGTGCTGCGGATCAGACGCTGGCTCCTTGTGCTCTATGCAGACTGGGAAGGAGAGGAGGGAGCTGTAGTATAGGCCTCACACGTGGGTCTGGTGCTGCGGATCAGACGCTGGCTCCATGTGCTCTATGCAGACTGGGAAGTAGAGGAGGGAGCTGTAGTATAGGCCTCACACGTGGGTCTGGTGCTGCGGATCAGACGCTGGCTCCTTGTGCTCTATGCAGACTGGGAAGGAGAGGAGGGAGCTGTAGTATAGGCCTCACACGTGGGTCTGGTGCTGCGGATCAGACGCTGGCTCCTTGTGCTCTATGCAGACTGGGAAGGAGAGGAGGGTGCTGTAGTATAGGCCTCACACGTGGGTCTGGTGCTGCGGATCAGACGCTGGCTCCTTCTGCTCTATGCAGACTGGGAAGGAGAGGAGGGAGCTGTAGTATAGGCCTCACACGTGGGTCTGGTGCTGCGGATCAGACGCTGGCTCCTTGTGCTCTATGCAGACTGGGAAGGAGAGGAGGGAGCTGTAGTAAAGGCCTCACACGTGGGTCTGGTGCTGCGGATCAGACGCTGGCTCCTTGTGCTCTATGCAGACTGGGAAGGAGAGGAGGGAGCTGTAGTATAGGCCTCACACGTGGGTCTGGTGCTGCGGATCAGACGCTGGCTCCTTGTGCTCTATGCAGACTGGGAAGGAGAGGAGGGAGCTGTAGTATATGCCTCACACGTGGCTCTGGTGCTGCGGATCAGACGCTGGCTCCTTGTGCTCTATGCAGCCTGGGAAGGAGAGGAGGGAGCTGTAGTATAGGCCTCACACGTGGCTCTGGTGCTGCGGATCAGACGCTGGCTCCTTGTGCTCTATGCAGACTGGGAAGGAGAGGAGTGAGCTGTAGTATAGGCCTCACACGTGGGTCTGGTGCTGCGGATCAGACGCTGGCTCCTTGTGCTCTATGCAGATTGGGAAGGAGAGGAGGGAGCTGTAGTATAGGCCTCACACGTGGGTCTGATGCTGCGGATCAGACGTTGGCTCCTTGTGCTCTATGCAGACTGGGAAGGAGAGGAGGGAGCTGTAGTATAGGCCTCACACGTGGGTCTGATGCTGCGGATCAGACGCTGGCTCCTTGTGCTCTATGCAGACTGGGAAGGAGAGGAGGGAGCTGTAGTATAGGCCTCACACGTGGGTCTGGTGCTGCGGATCAGACGCTGGCTCCTTGTGCTCTATGCAGACTGGGAAGGAGTGGAGGGAGCTGTAGTATAGGCCTCACACGTGGGTCTGGTGCTGCGGATCAGACGCTGGCTCCTTGTGCTCTATGCAGACTGGGAAGGAGAGGAGGGAGCTGTAGTATAGGCCTCACACGTGGGTCTGGTGCTGCGGATCAGACGCTGGCTCCTTGTGCTCTATGCAGACTGGGAAGGAGAGGAGGGAGCTGTAGTATAGGCCTCACACGTGGCTCTGGTGCTGCGGATCAGACGTTGGCTCCTTGTGCTCTATGCAGACTGGGAAGGAGAGGAGGGAGCTGTAGTATAGGCCTCACACGTGGGTCTGGTGCTGCGGATCAGACGTTGGCTCCTTGTGCTCTATGCAGACTGGGAAGGAGAGGAGGGAGCTGTAGTATAGGCCTCACACGTGGGTCTGGTGCTGCGGATCAGACGCTGGCTCCTTGTGCTCTATGCAGACTGGGAAGGAGAGGAGGGAGCTGTAGTAAAGGCCTCACACGTGGGTCTGGTGCTGCGGATCAGACGCTGGCTCCTTGTGCTCTATGCAGACTGGGAAGGAGAGGAGGGAGCTGTGTAGTATAGGCATCACACGTGGGTCTGGTGCTGCGTATCAGACGCTGGCTCCTTGTGCTCTATGCAGACTGGGAAGGAGAGGAAGGAGCTGTAGTATAGGCCTCACACGTGGGTCTGGTGCTGCGGATCAGACGCTGGCTCCTTGTGCTCTATGCAGACTGGGAAGGAGAGGAGGGAGCTGTTGTAAAGGCCTCACACGTGGGTCTGGTGCTGCGGATCAGACGCTGGCTCCTTGTGCTCTATGCAGACTGGGAAGGAGAGGAGGGAGCTGTAGTATAGGCCTCACACGTGGCTCTGGTGCTGCGGATCAGACGCTGGCTCCTTGTGCTCTATGCAGACTGGGAAGGAGAGGAGAGAGCTGTAGTATAGGCCTCACACGTGGGTCTGGTGCTGCGGATCAGACGCTGGCTCCTTGTGCTCTATGCAGACTGGGAAGGAGAGGAGGGAGCTGTAGTATAGGCCTCCAACGTGGGTCTGGTGCTGCGGATTAGACGCTGGCTCCTTGTGCTCTATGCAGACTGGGAAGGAGAGGAGGGAGCTGTAGTATAGGCATCACACGTGGGTCTGGTGCTGCGGATCAGACTTTGGCTCCTTGTGCTCTATGCAGACTGGGAAGGAGAGGAGGGAGCTGTAGAATAGGCCTCACACGTGGCTCTGGTGCTGCGGATCAGACGCTGGCTCCTTGTGGTCTATGCAGACTGGGAAGGAGAGGAGAGAGCTGTAGTATAGGCCTCACACGTTGGTCTGGTGCTGCGGATCAGACGTTGGCTCCTTGTGCTCTATGCAGACTGGGAAGGAGAGGAGGGAGCTGTAGTATAGGCCTCACACGTGGGTCTGGTGCTGCGGCTCAGACGCTGGCTCCTTGTGCTCTATGCAGACTGGGAAGGAGAGGAGGGAGCTGTAGTATAGGCCTCACACGTGGGTCTGGTGCTGCGGATCAGACGCTGGCTCCTTGTGCTCTATGCAGACTGGGAAGGAGAGGAGGGAGCTGTAGTATAGGCCTCACACGTGGGTCTGGTGCTGCGGATCAGACGCTGGCTCCTTGTGCTCTATGCAGACTGGGAAGGAGAGGAGGGAGCTGTCGTATAGGCCTCACACGTGGGTCTGGTGCTGCGGATCAGACGCTGGCTCCTTGTGCTCTATGCAGACTGGGAAGGAGAGGAGGGAGCTGTAGTATAGGCCTCACACGTGGGTCTGGTGCTGCGGATCAGACGCTGGCTCCTTGTGCTCTATGCAGACTGGGAAGGAGAGGAGGGAGCTGTAGTATAGGCCTCACACGTGGGTCTGGTGCTGCGGATCAGACGCTGGCTCCATGTGCTCTATGCAGACTGGGAAGTAGAGGAGGGAGCTGTAGTATAGGCCTCACACGTGGGTCTGGTGCTGCGGATCAGACGCTGGCTCCTTGTGCTCTATGCAGACTGGGAAGGAGAGGAGGGAGCTGTAGTATAGGCCTCACACGTGGGTCTGGTGCTGCGGATCAGACGCTGGCTCCTTGTGCTCTATGCAGACTGGGAAGGAGAGGAGGGTGCTGTAGTATAGGCCTCACACGTGGGTCTGGTGCTGCGGATCAGACGCTGGCTCCTTCTGCTCTATGCAGACTGGGAAGGAGAGGAGGGAGCTGTAGTATAGGCCTCACACGTGGGTCTGGTGCTGCGGATCAGACGCTGGCTCCTTGTGCTCTATGCAGACTGGGAAGGAGAGGAGGGAGCTGTAGTAAAGGCCTCACACGTGGGTCTGGTGCTGCGGATCAGACGCTGGCTCCTTGTGCTCTATGCAGACTGGGAAGGAGAGGAGGGAGCTGTAGTATAGGCCTCACACGTGGGTCTGGTGCTGCGGATCAGACGCTGGCTCCTTGTGCTCTATGCAGACTGGGAAGGAGTGGAGGGAGCTGTAGTATATGCCTCACACGTGGCTCTGGTGCTGCGGATCAGACGCTGGCTCCTTGTGCTCTATGCAGCCTGGGAAGGAGAGGAGGGAGCTGTAGTATAGGCCTCACACGTGGCTCTGGTGCTGCGGATCAGACGCTGGCTCCTTGTGCTCTATGCAGACTGGGAAGGAGAGGAGTGAGCTGTAGTATAGGCCTCACACGTGGGTCTGGTGCTGCGGATCAGACGCTGGCTCCTTGTGCTCTATGCAGATTGGGAAGGAGAGGAGGGAGCTGTAGTATAGGCCTCACACGTGGGTCTGATGCTGCGGATCAGACGTTGGCTCCTTGTGCTCTATGCAGACTGGGAAGGAGAGGAGGGAGCTGTAGTATAGGCCTCACACGTGGGTCTGATGCTGCGGATCAGACGCTGGCTCCTTGTGCTCTATGCAGACTGGGAAGGAGAGGAGGGAGCTGTAGTATAGGCCTCACACGTGGGTCTGGTGCTGCGGATCAGACGCTGGCTCCTTGTGCTCTATGCAGACTGGGAAGGAGTGGAGGGAGCTGTAGTATAGGCCTCACACGTGGGTCTGGTGCTGCGGATCAGACGCTGGCTCCTTGTGCTCTATGCAGACTGGGAAGGAGAGGAGGGAGCTGTAGTATAGGCCTCACACGTGGGTCTGGTGCTGCGGATCAGACGCTGGCTCCTTGTGCTCTATGCAGACTGGGAAGGAGAGGAGGGAGCTGTAGTATAGGCCTCACACGTGGCTCTGGTGCTGCGGATCAGACGTTGGCTCCTTGTGCTCTATGCAGACTGGGAAGGAGAGGAGGGAGCTGTAGTATAGGCCTCACACGTGGGTCTGGTGCTGCGGATCAGACGCTGGCTCCTTCTGCTCTATGCAGACTGGGAAGGAGAGGAGGGAGCTGTAGTATAGGCCTCACACGTGGGTCTGGTGCTGCGGATCAGACGCTGGCTCCTTGTGCTCTATGCAGACTGGGAAGGAGAGGAGGGAGCTGTAGTAAAGGCCTCACACGTGGGTCTGGTGCTGCGGATCAGACGCTGGCTCCTTGTGCTCTATGCAGACTGGGAAGGAGAGGAGGGAGCTGTGTAGTATAGGCATCACACGTGGGTCTGGTGCTGCGTATCAGACGCTGGCTCCTTGTGCTCTATGCAGACTGGGAAGGAGAGGAGGGAGCTGTAGTATAGGCCTCACACGTGGGTCTGGTGCTGCGGATCAGACGCTGGCTCCTTGTGCTCTATGCAGACTGGGAAGGAGAGGAGGGAGCTGTTGTAAAGGCCTCACACGTGGGTCTGGTGCTGCGGATCAGACGCTGGCTCCTTGTGCTCTATGCAGACTGGGAAGGAGAGGAGGGAGCTGTAGTATAGGCCTCACACGTGGCTCTGGTGCTGCGGATCAGACGCTGGCTCCTTGTGCTCTATGCAGACTGGGAAGGAGAGGAGGGAGCTGTAGTATAGGCCTCACACGTGGGTCTGGTGCTGCGGATCAGACGCTGGCTCCTTGTGCTCTATGCAGACTGGGAAGGAGAGGAGGGAGCTGTAGTATAGGCCTCCAACGTGGGTCTGGTGCTGCGGATCAGACGCTGGCTCCTTGTGCTCTATGCAGACTGGGAAGGAGAGGAGGGAGCTGTAGTATAGGCCTCACACGTGGCTCTGGTGCTGCGGATCAGACGTTGGCTCCTTGTGCTCTATGCAGACTGGGAAGGAGAGGAGGGAGCTGTAGTATAGGCCTAACACGTGGGTCTGGTGCTGCGGATCAGACGCTGGCTCCTTGTGCTCTATGCAGACTGGGAAGGAGAGGAGGGAGCTGTAGTATAGGCCTCACACGTGGCTCTGGTGCTGCGGATCAGACGCTGGCTCCTTGTGCTCTATGCAGACTGGGAAGGAGAGGAGGGAGCTGTAGTATAGGCCTCACACGTGGGTCTGGTGCTGCGGATCAGACGCTGGCTCCTTGTGCTCTATGCAGACTGGGAAGGAGAGGAGGGAGCTGTCGTATAGGCCTCACACGTGGGTCTGGTGCTGCGGATCAGACGCTGGCTCCTTGTGCTCTATGCAGACTGGGAAGGAGTGGAGGGAGCTGTAGTATAGGCCTCACACGTGGGTCTGGTGCTGCGGATCAGACGCTGGCTCCTTGTGCTCTATGCAGACTGGGAAGGAGAGGAGGGAGCTGTAGTATAGGCCTCACACGTGGGTCTGGTGCTGCGGATCAGACGCTGGCTCCATGTGCTCTATGCAGACTGGGAAGTAGAGGAGGGAGCTGTAGTATAGGCCTCACACGTGGGTCTGGTGCTGCGGATCAGACGTTGGCTCCTTGTGCTCTATGCAGACTGGGAAGGAGAGGAGGGAGCTGTAGTATAGGCCTCACACGTGGGTCTGGTGCTGCGGATCAGACGTTGGCTCCTTGTGCTCTATGCAGACTGGGAAGGAGAGGAGGGAGCTGTAGTATAGGCCTCACACGTGGGTCTGGTGCTGCGGATCAGACGCTGGCTCCTTGTGCTCTATGCAGACTGGGAAGGAGAGGAGGGAGCTGTAGTATAGGCCTCACACGTGGGTCTGGTGCTGCGGATCAGACGCTGGCTCCTTGTGCTCTATGCAGACTGGGAAGGAGAGGAGGGAGCTGTAGTAAAGGCCTCACACGTGGGTCTGGTGCTGCGGATCAGACGTTGGCTCCTTGTGCTCTATGCAGACTGGGAAGGAGAGGAGGGAGCTGTAGTATAGGCCTAACACGTGGCTCTGGTGCTGCGGATCAGACGCTGGCTCCTTGTGCTCTATGCAGACTGGGAAGGAGAGGAGGGAGCTGTAGTATAGGCCTCACACGTGACTCTGGTACTGCGGATCAGACGTTGGCTCCTTGTGCTCTATGCAGCCTGGGAAGGAGAGGACTGAGCTGTAGTATAGGCCTCACACGTGGGTCTGGTGCTGCGGATCACTCAGGCGTTGGCTTTTTGTGGTCTGCGCTTGTATTAACGCACACAAAGAACAACACTGTTACTGTAACTATTTATTAAAATTTATCAATAAATTTAAAAAATCCATAAATAAAAACTGAACTGGAATGTATGTATGGTACTAATACCTGTGAATTCTTATTATCATGCAGAGTTTATTTCCGTGTGCTGGAGGGATTATCCCTTTTTTTCTGTGGTTAGGAGTAAATCCCGCTCTTTAAGCTGATGTGAGCGACCACTTTTCTTTTTATCTGTGTTACAGAAGACGATCTGGAAGGATACGAGAAATCTGTCCCAGGGAAGAGGAGAGCAAATCGGGTGAGTAGAGATCGGATCTCTGTACATGGGTATAAATAAAGGATAATAATACACTATAATGGGTCATTGCATGTTCATACAGTAGAATCTGTTAATAAAATAATTTCAGCGATAGATTGTTAGCTCATCAGTCGAGGAATAGTTACTGATTCTTTTTTTTTCTTAGTGGAACCGTCGTAATGAGAAGGGGGAGACTGTCCTGCACAGGGCCTGTATTGAGGGGAACATGAAGCTGGTCCAGTGCCTGTTGGAAAAGGTAAGCCCCTTTCCGCATGTCCTGTCCCCCAAATATGTGGGCTGTGTGCCCCTTATTGCATGTGATATGTCCTAATGACGGGGGCTGGGTGTCGCTATGCTGTATGTGCTGTTCCCCCGTGACGAGGGCTGGGTGTCGCTGTGGTGTGTGTGACGTTCCCCCATGACGGGGGCTGGGTGTCACTGTGGTGTGTGTGACGTTCCCCCATGACGAGGGCTGGGTGTCGCTGTGGTGTGTGTGACGTTCCCCCATGACGAGGGCTGGGTGTCTCTGTGGTGTGTGTGACGTTCCCCCATGACGGGGGCTGGGTGTCGCTGTGGTGTATGTGACGTTCCTCCATGACGAGGGCTGGGTGTCGCTGTGCTGTATGTGGCGTTCCCCCATGACGAGGGCTGGGTGTCGCTATGCTGTATGTGCCGTTCCCCCGTGACGAGGGCTGGGTGTCGCTGTGGTGTGTGTGACGTTCCCCCATGATGAGGGCTGGGTGTCGCTGTGGTGTGTGTGACGTTCCCCCATGACGAGGGCTGGGTGTCGTTGTGGTGTATATGACGTTCCCCCATGACGGGGGCTGGGTGTCGCTGTGGTGTATGTGACGTTCCCCCATGATGGGGGCTGGGTGTCGCTGTGGTGTGTGTGACGTTCCCCCATGAAGAGGGCTGGGTGTCGCTGTGGTGTGTGTGACGTTCCCCCATGACGGGGGCTGGGTGTCGCTGTGGTGTGTGTGACGTTCCCCCATGACGAGGGCTGGGTGTCGCTGTGGTGTGTGTGACGTTCCCCCATGACGAGGGCTGGGTGTCGTTGTGGTGTATGTGACGTTCCCCCATGACGAGGGGCTGGGTGTCGCTTTGGTGTATGTGACGTTCCCCCATGACGGGGGCTGGGTGTCGCTGTGGTGTATGTGACTTTCCCCCATGATGAGGGCTGGGTGTCGCTGTGGTGTATGTGACGTTCCCCCATGACGGGGGCTGGGTGTCGCTGTGGTGTGTGTGACGTTCCCCCATGATGTGGGCTGGGTGTCGCTGTGGTGTGTGTGACGTTCCCCCATGACGAGGGCTGTGTGTCGCTGTGGTGTATGTGACGTTCCCCCATGATGAGGGCTGGGTGTCGCTGTGGTGTGTGTGACGTTCCCCCATGATGAGGGCTGGGTGTCGCTGTGGTGTATGTGACGTTCCCCCATGACGGGGGCTGGGTGTCGCTGTGGTGTGTGTGACGTTCCCCCATGATGAGGGCTGGGTGTCGCTGTGGTGTGTGTGACGTTCCCCCATGATGAGGGCTGGGTGTCGCTGTGGTGTGTGTGACGTTCCCCCATGACGGGGGCTGGGTGTCGCTGTGGTGTTTGTGACGTTCCCCCATGACGAGGGCTGGGTGTCGTGGTGTGTGTGACGTTCCCCCATGACGATGGCTGAGTGTTGCTGTGGTGTATGTGACGTTCCCCCATGACGAGGGCTGGGTGTCGCTGTGGTGTATGTGACGTTCCCCCATGACGAGGGCTGGGTGTCGCTGTGGTATGTGTGACGTTCCTCCATGACGGGGGATGGGTGTCGCTGTGGTGTATGTGACGTTCCCCCATGAAGGGGGCTGGGTGTCGCTATGGTATGTGTGACGTTCCTCCATGACGGGGGCTTGTTGTCGCTGTGGTGTATGTGACGTTCCCCCATGACGGGGGCTGGGTGTCGCTATGCTGTGTGTGACGTTCCCCCATGACGAGGGCTGGGTGTCGCTGTGGTGTGTGTGACGTTCCCCCATGACGAGGGCTGGGTGTCGCTGTGGTGTATGTGACGTTCCACCATGACGGGGGCTGGGTGTCGCTGTGGTGTATGTGACGTTCCACCATGACGGGGGCTGGGTGTCTTTGTGGTGTGTGTGACTTTCCACCATGACGGGGGCTGGGTGTCGTTGTGGTGTGTGTGACTTTCCCCCATGACGGGGGCTGGGTGTCGCTGTGGTGTGTGTGACGTTCCCCCATGACGGGGGCTGGGTGTCGCTGTGCTGTGTGTGACGTTCCCCCATGACGAGGGCTGGGTGTCGCTGTGGTGTATGTGACGTTCCCCCATGACGAGGGCTGGGTGTCGCTGTGGTGTGTGTGACGTTCCTCCATGACGGGGGCTGGGTGTCGCTGTGGTGTGTGTGACGTTCCTCCATGACGGGGGCTGGGTGTCGCTGTGGTGTGTGTGACGTTCCCCCATGACGAGGGCTGGGTGTCGCTGTGGTGTGTGTGACGTTCCTCCATGGCGAGGGCTGGGTGTCGCTGTGGTGTGTGTGACGTTCCCCCATGACGAGGGCTGGGTGTAGCTGTGGTGTGTGTGACGTTCCTCCATGACGGGGGCTGGGTGTCGCTGTGGTGTATGTGACGTTCCTCCATGGCGAGGGCTGGGTGTCATTTACTGCTCTGATGGGAGAGGAGCTGGGGCGTTGTAATTACTATAATAACCCTATTTATAAATGTACAGGGGCACCCGCTGAACCCGCGAGATTACTGTGGGTGGACAGCGCTGCATGAGGCCTGTAACCACGGTCACCTAGGTGAGTGTCACCTTTTTATGCTGCTTTCATTATTGGGATATCTATGATATTTCTCCTCTAGAGACGCTGGCACTCTGGCTATAGATGGCGGCTGTGTGGATAACGGGACACTTTAAACTAGAACGTATTTGATCAGGGCCCCTCTGTGTCCCCGACTACCATATATTTATACCATAGGAGTCGGACTCTCTGCCAGGTTGCTCTTTCTCTGCACGGCGGGCACACGGCGGATTACGGTGGAATCGGTTCTAATGAGGGAATCGGTCTACACAGAGGAATCACCACAGCCAGGACGTGTTTGTGATTGGGATCCCTGAGCGCAGAGTCATTGGATATTGCCGTGCACCAGGAACCGCTGCGCTGGTGCGCGTTTGGCCTGTCCTAGGATGGACCCTCGCTAGGAAGTTGCAGTTGCTCCCCCTTACTCCCTGATTGGGCTGCGTTGCTGTTGCTGGCCGGGGACTGTAGTGTCTGTGACGGGGACTGTAGTGTCCCTTTATTAAAGGGAAGCTCTGTAGTGCTGTCATTGCCTGTGTTTCCCTTGTCCCCAGCGCCTTCCCTTTCTGCACGCTATGTCTGGGAAGGGTGATGCTGAGTGTTCTTTCCCTTTACCCCATTCCGTTCTCGGAGAGGGATTATTAGGAATTCATGTCATTGATCTTTCTATCTCCGTCTCTCTCAAGACAACTATTCCAGTTCCAGGATCTAAGGGGTAAATTTACTAAAGTGAGCGTTTGTAGAAGTAGTAATGTTGCCCATAGCAACCAATCAAATTCTAGCCATTTCCTCTTTCGTCCAATCTGGGAATCGCTGACCCTGGAATATGCGGGAGGGGCCAAGGAGTGGGCACTAAAAATAATTGACTGACTGAAACTCCCCCTCCCTTATATACCCTGCCCTTTCCCTAGCTCTCCAGTTATTTGTTTAGTGCCAGCAGGAGTAGGAACACAGAAGTATAGGGCTTTGTTTGTTTCTAGCCTAAAGGAATCTTAGAGCCTGAATCCCCTTATGGGATCAAAGCTGGAGGAGTGGGAGTTAGGAGCAGTACTGGTAGCCAGTATCTGCTCACCCCCTACTGCATCCCGCTCCGGGCCTCGGAAGAGGGTCACCAGGCACCCACGGGTGTGCTGGGATCCTAGGATATTAATAAAAGTCCCCCATAGGTTTTCCCGGGGGCTGCAGATGTGACTGGCTGCCACAGTTTACTTGGAGAGTAATGCTGGGCAGCTAAACGGCAAACTACGTGCACGGGCAGGGTCCGCTACGCTCTGTGAGCTACGGTTTTTCCTAAGGGGGTACAGGAGGCACTGTAAGGAGGAGGTGTTAAGGGGCCCTATCCATTAGCAGATGTTTTTCTGAGCAATGAAAGACAAAAGATATCCCTTGAAAATTCCGGTGACGATATCAGTCATGTACATGACAGATTTTGGCGAACGATGAACGATATCGCATGACATCATTCAGGGAGTGGATGTTTTTCTCTGCAGCTGCTAATAATATCTTTCATCGTTCGTCGCTTACCGCATATAAACTGCACGTTATTGCTAAAATTGTCCGGCTATATGCGATAATTGACCAACACGTTGGAGAGATGATACTGTAGATGCGATTTATCGGCTGCGGGAGTGCTCATCTGTCATCGTTCAGGGACTATCCATTAGTAGATATAATGAACGATCTGTTAATGGATAGGCCCCTGTACCGGCATAGGCATTCTAGTTGGGAAGACTGTTCTCCCGATAGTTCGGGTGTTACAGAGCTTATCCAGGCCCTTCGCCAGACTTTAAAAATTGAAGACGAGGGGTCTTATGATGAAGCGGCTTCTGTAGGGTTATTTAAGAGAAGAAAAACACATGTTTTGAATGTTCCTTTATTTATGCATTTTTTTGATGTGCTGGGGGAATCCTGGGCTAAGCCAGATAAACGTGTTACGCTTCCAGGAGGATTTAAGTTTACTTAACCTTTAGCTGAGAAAGATACGGCTCCATGAGAGGTTCCTCCAGCAGTGCATCCACAGATTGCCCATTTAGCAAAGACTACGGTTCTTCCAATGGCTACTGCAGCCACAAGTGTAAGTGTAAGCATCTGCTCAAATCCTTGTTTTCTTTAATATGTGCTACCCTGCGTCCGGTGTTGGCAGGGGCTGGGCTACCAAAAAGTCTCAACCTGCACTTAAGGGTGAGTAGGTTCAGGATGGAGTCGTTACGTTCAATAATTGATACTATGACAGTAGGAGAATTTCTCGCGTCCTAAGATATAAAGGATGCTTATCTCCATGTACCTATTTGGGAACGAGACCACAAACTACTGCGGTTTGCGATAGGCCCCTGGCACTTTCAGTTTTGGGCACTGCCCTTCATGTTTTCTGCCGCACCAATGGTAGCTTTTCTGCATC
The DNA here is from genome assembly GCA_031769625.1 of Taudactylus pleione. Classification (NCBI taxonomy): domain Eukaryota; kingdom Metazoa; phylum Chordata; class Amphibia; order Anura; family Myobatrachidae; genus Taudactylus; species Taudactylus pleione. The sequence continues at coordinate 194,699 of JAUIMM010001256.1, read as the reverse complement.
AACAGGGAATTACAATAATTGCCTATTTAGACGACTTGCTAATGAGGGCACCTTCAGAGGAACTCTTGAAGGATCATTTGCAGGTTGTCATGACAACTCTGGAACTTCACGGTTGGGTTCTTAATCTACCCAAATCCAAATTGGTTCCAACACAGAAATTGGTCTTTTTGAACCTTCCTGGTGCACATTCTTCTGTCTCTACACAGGGTGTCCATGCTACACTGCATGCAGCTATTGGGGAAGATGGTGGCCGCTTTCGAAGCGGTTCCGTTTGCACGCTTCCATTCCAGGCCCCTTCAGCATTTCATTCTTCAGCGCTGGAGGATCCCTGTCTAGAGCGAAAGTTTTTCCCCCTGTCTGTTCAGGTGCGCCAATCCCTGGGTTGGTGGCTCTGCGCTCACAATCTGTCAGAGGTTGTCAATTCTCTCCCTGGGAATGGACGCTAGTAACTACGGACGCCAGTCTCCAGGGATGGGGTCCAGTGGTTCTAGGGTCCCAGGCCCAGGGGGTTCGGTCTCTCGAAGAGAGGATGTTGTCAATCAATGTGCTAGAGCTGCAAGCAGTCTATCATGTTCTTGTTCAGGCATAGGATCTTCTCAGAGACAGACCCTTACAGAGAGTCGGACAATGCCACAGCCATGACCTATATCAACAGACAAGGATGAACCAGGAGTCCTTTGGTTATGGCAGAGACCACCCAGATTATGATGTGGGCAGGGAGATTTGTTCCAGCCATAATCAGCCTTTTCTTCTTCAGGGTCCATACGGATCCACAGGGATACCATGGGGATATTATGGTTGGAGACCATGCACCAAACAGTTAAAGCTTCAGCTCCCAGGATGCCTCGGGTCCTCCATATATACCCCGCCCCTAGCCATAGGACTTCAGTTGTTCGTTTGGTGCGGCAGGATCAAGACGCACCTTTGTAACGGGACTTCTCTGGCAGTCCTAAGCTTTTATCTTCTGTTTTTGGGTTGGCAGTACTAAGCGTCTGAATGAAGACTCATATACTGCGACTCCATAGACCTCCGCCGGGCCGCAACACCAGTAACTGGGCTGGTGATTTCGGCGGGTAGTGGCTAAGCTTGCTAGCCGCAATGCTGCGACCTGGATTGAAATCGGATGTACGGAGATGTCTAAGGCAGGGCGTTTCCTCACTTCTGGTTTCAGAGACGCACCAGAAGCCGCTGCAGTCAGGGCCCGGGATTGTCTGCGTCCTCATTACACCACTGGGGCCTTATCGTCTGACACCGGGGATCGGCAGCAGATGCTTGTTCTTCCATGAGGCCAGCGTACTCGGCTAGTTAACGCAGCTTAGGGGAGGTAGGTGCTCCCCTGGCAGCTCCTCCCCTGACGCAGATGCAGTCCATACGAAGGGTTTTGCGCATCTGGGTGGTTTCGCCTACCCTCCGCATGTAATGACTCTCATGGTCCACGCTTAGTACGCCTTGTAGCTGTTGGTCTCAGGAGGGTTTGGGTCAGTCTCCCTGTACAGCCATGGCCAAAAGTTTTGAGAATGACACAAGTATTGCTTTTCACAAACTTTGCTGCTTCAGTGTTATTAGACCTTACAGCATGACATAAGTGTCAGATGTTACTATGGTATACTGAGGTAACATTACAGCATGACATAAGTGTCAGATGTTACTATGGTATACTGAGGTAACATTACAGCATGACATAAGTGTCAGATGTTACTAATGATACTGAGGTAACATTACAGCATGACATAAGTGTCAGATGTTACTATGGTATACTGAGGTAACATTACAGCATGACATAAGTGTCAGATGTTACTACGGTATACTGAGGTAACTTTACATAAGTGTCAGATGTTACTATGGTATACTGAGGTAACATTACATAAGTGTCAGATGTTACTATGGTATACTGAGGTAACATTACAGCATGACATAAGTGTCAGATGTTACTATGGTATACTGAGGTAACATTACAGCATTACATAAGTGTCAGATGTTACTATGGTATACTGAGGTAACATTACAGCATTACATAAGTGTCAGATGTTACTATGGTATACTGAGGTAACATTACATAAGTGTCAGATGTTACTATGGTATACTGAGGTAACATTACAGCATGACATAAGTGTCAGATGTTACTATGGTATACTGAGGTAACATTACAGCATGACATAAGTGTCAGATGTTACTATGGTATACTGAGGTAACATTACAGCATGACATAAGTGTCAGATGTTACTATGGTATACTGAGGTAACATTACAGCATTACATAAGTGTCAGATGTTACCATGGTATACTGAGGTAACATTACAGCATGACATAAGTGTCAGATGTTACCATGGTATACTGAGGTAACATTACAGCATTACATAAGTGTCAGATGTTACCATGGTATACTGAGGTAACATTACAGCATGACATAAGTGTCAGATATTACTATGGTATACTGAGGTAACATTACAGCATTACATAAGTGTCAGATGTTACCATGGTATACTGAGGTAACATTACAGCATGACATAAGTGTCAGATGTTACTATGGTATACTGAGGTAACATTAGACAATGACATAAGTGTCAGATGTTACTATGGTATACTGAGGTAACATTACAGCATGACATAAGTGTCAGATGTTACTATGGTATACTGAGGTAACATTACAGCATTACATAAGTGTCAGATGTTACTATTGTATACTGAGGTAACATTACAGCATTACATAAGTGTCAGATGTTACTATGGTATACTGAGGTAACATTACATAAGTGTCAGATGTTACTATGGTATACTGAGGTAACATTACAGCATTACATAAGTGTCAGATGTTACTATTGTATACTGAGGTAACATTACAGCATTACATAAGTGTCAGATGTTACTATGGTATACTGAGGTAACATTACATAAGTGTCAGATGTTACTATGGTATACTGAGGTAACATTACAGCATGACATAAGTGTCAGATGTTACTATGGTATACTGAGGTAACATTACAGCATGACATAAGTGTCAGATGTTACTATGGTATACTGAGGTAACATTACAGCATGACATAAGTGTCAGATGTTACTATGGTATACTGAGGTAACATTACAGCATGACATAAGTGTCAGATGTTACTATGGTATACTGAGGTAACATTACAGCATTACTTAAGTGTCAGATGTTACTATGGTATACTGAGGTAACATTACAGCATTACTTAAGTGTCAGATGTTACTATGGTATACTGAGGTAACATTACAGCATTACATAAGTGTCAGATGTTACTATGGTATACTGAGGTAACATTACATAAGTGTCAGATGTTACTATGGTATACTGAGGTAACATTACAGCATTACATAAGTGTCAGATGTTACTATGGTATACTGAGGTAACATTACATAAGTGTCAGATGTTACTATGGTATACTGAGGTAACATTACAGCATTACATAAGTGTCAGATGTTACTATGGTATACTGAGGTAACATTACATAAGTGTCAGATGTTACTATGGTATACTGAGGTAACATTACAGCATTACATAAGTGTCAGATGTTACTATGGTATACTGAGGTAACATTACATAAGTGTCAGATGTTACTATGGTATACTGAGGTAACATTACAGCATGACATAAGTGTCAGATGTTACTATGGTATACTGAGGTAACATTACAGCATTACATAAGTGTCAGATGTTACAGTGGTATACTGACGTAACATTACAGCATTACATAAGTGTCAGATGTTACTATGGTATACTGAGGTAACATTACATAAGTGTCAGATGTTACTATGGTATACTGAGGTAACATTACAGCATTTCATAAGTGTCAGAGGCTTTTATTGACAACTACATTAAGTTTATGCAAAGAGTGAATATTTGCAGTGTTGACCCTTCTTCTTCAAGACCTCTGCAATTCGCCCTGACATTCTGTCACTCAACTTCTGGGCCACATACTGACTGATGGCCGCCCATTCTTACCTAATCATTGCTTGGAGTTTGTCAGAATTTGTGGGTTTTTGTTTGTACACCCCTCTTCTTGAGGTTTGACCACAAGTTCTCACTGGGATTAAGGTCTGGGGAGTTTCCTGTCCATGGACCCAAAACTGCGATGTTTTGTTCCCTGAGCCACTTGGTTATCACTTTTGCCTTATGGCGAGGTGCTCCATCATGCTGGAAAAGGCATTGTTCCTCACCAAACTGTTCTTGGATGCTTGGGAGAAGTTGCTCTTGGAGGATGTTTTGGTACCATTCTTTATTCATGGCTGTGTTCTTAGGCAAAATTGTACCTCCTACTGTTGATGCTCATGTGACGCATTTAATCAGAAATGCTACATTGCCTATTCCGTCAGCATCTTCTCTGAAGGATTCCACGGATAAAGATTGAAGCGTGTCCCAAAACAAATTTTTCTATCATCTGGAGCTGTTACCCGTCCAGTTATGGCTGGAGCCTGGGTAGCTAAAGCTGTTGAAGAATGGATGGTGGCATTGGAAGATTCACTACCAAATGCTGCCAGAGAACAGATGATGTTTATCCCATATATGGGAAGTGGCTTCCTATCTGGGAGGAGCAGCTGTAGGTGCTGGAATTCTAGCTTCTAAGGAATCATCAGCATCAATAGTGTTATGCAGGGCCCTTTGGTTAAGATCCTGGAAAGCTGATACAGGATCAAAGAGGGTGCTGGAAGTCTTAGCTTTCTATGGAAAAGTACATTTTGGAGCAGAGTTGGATAAAATAGCCATTTTGGCGGGTTCAGAGTCAGCAGGTCTGCCATCTATGGCCACTAGAAAGTGGTTTATTTTCGGTCCTTCCGTTCTCCAGGACGAGCAAGGTAACAGCCTTCCTCTAAGACGGCTAGTTTTCACAGAATATCAAGGCGACAAACTGAGAGGTCTGACCCGGCAAGACATCCAGCTTTTAAGTTGGATGACAGCCCTCTGTCTGATGGGAGGGGCTCCTCCTGGTTGATATCAGGGTGGGAGGCCAACTTCAGTTTGCAGATTGTTGGCATCAAACAGATGCCTGGGTCCGAGAAGTGGTCTCTCGGATATGCCGTCACTCTCCAGGAGGCGTCCTCCCCAGAAGTTTTTTACATCGATCCTCAAGCAGATGCGGTAAAGGCTTTAGCCTTTCAGGAAGCAATAGGGAAGGGGTTGTTATTCCAATCTGTTTCTGATACAGAAACCGAATGGGGCTTATCGCCCTATACTAAATCTAAAAACCCTCAACAGGTTTATCCATGTACCCAAGTTTCATATGGAAACTCTCGAATCAATTATTTTGGCAAAGGAGTTGGGGGACTACTTGGTTTCCCTGGACATCCAGGATGCATTTCTGCATGTTCCTATTATACCATCCCACCAACAATTTGTATAGTTTGCTGTCCTACAACAACATTACCAATTTCAGGCTCTACCCTTTGGCCTATCTACGGCTCCCCGGGTATTTACCAAAATAATGGCAATCATGACGGCCTGTCTCAGGCGTCAGGGATTCAGAATTCTGACATATCTGGATGACCTTCTGATACTGGCACAGACTTCGGCTGTTTACAAAACCATCTTCATCTGACCATAGCCTGCCTACAAAAGCTCTGCTGGATCATCAACTGGAAGAATTCACTTTCTCCAACACAGCAGATTATACATCTGGGAGCCCTTCTGGATTCTCGGGCACAGACAGTGTTTCTGCCAGAGAACAAGATTGTGGCGCTCTCGTTGCAAATACGCAAGCTGCTTCACAAGCAAAGGGTATCCATTCTGTTAGCAATACAGGTCCTGGGATCAATTGTATCCAACTTCGACATGGTGAACTATGCTCCGTTCCATTCCAGGTCTCTGCAAAGATTGATTCTCTCCAAGTGGAACGGACAGTATCATCAAATAAAGTCCCAGAGCATCCTTCTTACTCCAGAGGTTCGGCACTCCCTCCTGAGGGGGCTGAGAAAGGATCATCTGAACAAAGGGCGCCCATTCTGGATTCCAATTGGGTGCTTCTTACCACAGACGCCAGTCTTCACAGATGGGGGACAGTGACAGATCATCACACCTTTCAGGGAAGATGGACAAATCAGGAAAGTCATCTGCCAATAAACATTCGGGAACTGCGAGCAGTATACAAAGCACTTGTCATGGCACAGGACCTGCTCCAGGGCAAGCCCGTCCAGGTCCAATGCGACAACAGTGACCTACCTCAATCATCATGGAGACACAAGAGGTTAGGCAGCCATGAAAGAAATGACAAGGGTTCTGATTTGGGCAGAACATCATCTTCTGGCTATATTGGCAATAGTCATACCGGGAGTACTTAATTGGGAAGCAGACTTCCTAAGTCGCCAGGATATACATGCCGGAGAGTGGTCTCTCCATCCGGGAGTGTTTCAGCTCCTGGTAAACTAATGGGGTCTACCAGAAATGGATCGCATGGCGTCACGTCACAACCACAAGGTCCCCAGGTACGGGTCCAGGTCCATAGACCCATCAGCAGACTTTGTGGATGCACTGGAAGTAAGATGGGACTACAAGCTGGCGTATCGCTTTCCTCCAATTTCCCTCCTCTCAAGAGTTCTCAGGAAATTCAAGCAGGAAGGAGGAACAGTAATACTGGTGGCTCTGGCTTTGCCCTGACATCACTGGTTCACCGACATACAGAATCTATCCATAGACAGTCCGTATCCTCTTCCTCTATGGCAGGATCTGCTAACGCAGGGTCCCTGCCGACATCCGGACTTACCTCATCTGGCTTTGATGACGTGGCTCTTGAATCTTCCATCTTAAGAGCAAAAGGTTTTTCCAGTTCTGTAATTCAAACAATGCTTAGAGCACGACAGCCTGCCTCTGCCCGCATCTATTACAGGGTTTGGCATTCTTTTGGTCAGTGGTGTGCCTACAGAAAGCATGATCCTAAGGTGTTCAGGATTTCCAGGATACTGGCTTTTCTCCAGACTGGATTAGACCTTGGTCTCTGTCTGCCTTTATTGACAGTGCAGGTTTCTGCACTCTGGTTCCAAAGAAAGATTGCTTCTTTGCCAGATATTAGAATTTTTTTCAGGGAGTTCTGAGAGTTCAGCCTCCTTTTGTCCACCGTGGGATCTGTCTTGGGTTCTGAAGGGGCTACAGGTTTCCCCATTTGTACCTCTTGACTCTGTGGGTTTGAAGTGGTTGACAGCAAAGACACTTTTTCTCCTCGCTATCTCTTCTGCTCGCAGTCTCTCTGATTTGGCAGCGTTTTCTTATCGTTCCTTATTTTTTATTTTTCTCCAGGGTAAAGCTGTTCTTCATACAAGGGAGTGTTACCTTCCTAAGGTAGTGTCCTGTTTTCATGTGAATGAAGAAATTGTAGTTCCAGCTTTTCAGGCTCCAGATCTTTCTGTAGGTGAAGCCTCCCTGGAGGTAGTTCTTGCTCTCCATATCTCTGTGGAGCGTACAAATTCTGTTAGAAAATCAGAGTCTCTTTTTGTATTATATGGTTTTCACAAACGAGGATGGCCAGCTAATAATCAGACTCTGGCGAGATGGCTACACATGACTATCTCTCAGGTGTACACACAGGCTGATCTTCATGTCCCAAGCACGGTGACAGTACATTCTACTAGGTCTGTAGGGCCATCGTGGGCTTTTAGTCATGGTGTCTCTGCTGAACAATTGTGCAAGGCAGCCACGTGGTCTGTCTGGCCACTTTTCTTAGGTTCTACGCCTTTGCTACTTTTGCCTCTCAGGATGCTTCCTTTGGGCGACGTGTACTCCATTCTGCTCAGGAGCATCCCCCACCCTAGGGGAACTGCTGTGGACTTCAGGGTCCATAGGGATCCCTATGGACCCTGAAGAAGAAAATCAGAGTTATGGTAGACTTACCATTGATAACTTTCTTCGAGGTCCATAGGGTCCACAGGGCACCCAGCCTGACGCACCTGGCTGCATGGGTAATTTTTTCTTTTGGTCACAGATTCCCTCATTTTGTTTCTGGTGTGCGATTGCTCTTCCTTCTCCTCTTTCCTTCTCCTGCCTTGACGCTAGTTAACTAAACTGAAGTCCTATGGCTAGGGGCAGGGTATATATGGAGGAGGACCCGAGGCATCCTAGGAACTGAAGCTTTAACGGTTTGGTGCCTAATCTCCAACCATAATATCCCCATGGTACCCCCTGTGGACCTTGAAGAAAAGGAGTTCCCTAGGTAAGTCTACCATATCTCCCATACCACTTTGGGTATCTCCTTCCCCCAATTCCCATGTAATCAAGAGGATCAAGCCAAGAAAAGGCTCACGTCATTCTATTAGCACCAGACTGGCCACGGAGGTCATGGTACTCTGATCTTCTGTCTATGGTGGCCAACCAACTGTGGAGGCTTCCACTAAGAAAAGATCTACTGTCACAAGGTCCATTCCTTCATCCCAATTTACCTCAATTGGCTTTAACGGCGTGGCACTTGAGATTAGTCTTTTGAGGTCCGAGGGTTTTTTTTTCAGCCGTTATCCAGGCTGTTAAAGGCGCGTAAGTCATCCACTACTATGATTTATTATAGGGTGTGCAAAGCTTACATCCGGTGGTGCGAAACGAACTGGGAAGGTTTTGGCTTCCCAGTTTCACTTGCTGGGTATTCTTTTTTACAAGATGGATTGTCCAAAGGCCTTTTGCCCATCTTCCCTGAGGGGTCAGTTGTCGGCCTTGTCTATATTATTTCAGAGACGTCTAGCGTCCATACCAGACGTCAGAACTTTCCTGAAGGCAATATTGCATGTCCAGCCACATTTTGTTTCACCAGTCCCGCCTTGGGTCCTTTAATTTAGTTTTGGCTGCTCTTCAGCGGGCTCCTTTTGAGCCACTTGAGAAGGTGGAATAAGGTGGTTAACTTTCTAAAGAAGATTTTCTTTTGGCAATTGCCTCAGCTCGCAGATTTTCGGAGTTGGCGGCTTTGTCGGCTATCTTCCTCTTTTTTTGATTTTTCATATGGACCAAGCGGTTCTCCGCACTCGGCCAGCCTTTGTTCCTAAGGTGATTTCAAGATTTCACCTAAATCAGGAGATCGTAGTTCCAGTATTCCATCCACCTGATCCAGAGAGTCCTGTCCGGTTTCTGGATGTGGTACGAGCACTCAGAATATATGTGGATAGGATTTCTGCCTACGTAAGACAGCCTGATAGTGCTCTATGACGCCCATAAAAGAGGCTGGTCAGCATCTAAACATCTAAGCAGTCTATTGCTTGTTGGATTACTTCCACTATCAAGCAGGCCTATAATTAGCTTGGGCGAGTCAGTACCTGATCCCATTCGCGCACATTCTTGGGCAGCTCGGCAGGGTGCCTCGATTGTGCAGGGCGGCCACCTGGTCCTCAGTGCGCACATTTACCGAATTTCATTGGTTACACACATTGTGGCTACAGATGCGAGTTTTGCGTACAGCACTGCCTGTATGTAATCACCCTCCCTCTTAGAGCTTGCTTGGGGGAAGTCCCAGCGTCAGTGCTTCCCAGATTGGACGAGATAGGAAACAAGATTCTGGTTTCTCACCGTAGAACCAATTCCTCTGAGTCCATCTGGGAATCGCCGAGTCCCCTCCCTGATGTGTGTGATGGATTCTTATGTACATCTCTTATTCTGCCCCGTTTGGCTTTGCTAGTCAGATAACCGGAGAGCTAGGGAAAGGGGGAGGGTATATAAGGGAGGGGGAGTTTCAGTCAGTCAGTTATTTTTAGTGCCCACTCCTCGGCCCCTCCCTCATATCCCAGCGTCGCTGATTCCCAGATAGACTCTGAGGAATTGATTCTACGGTGAGTAATCCAGAATCTTGTAATCTTATAGAAGGTGCTAGATAAGTGTTAAGTAGAATCTGATTGGTTGCTATGGGCAATATCTCCACTTATATATACCCGCACTTTAGTAAATATACGTCTCTTAGGGATGGCTGAGGCTGTAAGCTAGATTCTACGTTAAAGAGCACATGTTGCTGCAGGAGTCTCTCTTACACCCATTTTAGTCTCTGGCTGGGTCAGCAAAGCAGCTGGAAGATGGGCGGAGAAGCAGAGTGATGGCGACTTGTAACACTACTGTCTGCAACCTCCAGATCAAAATGACTTCCTTCAGCTGATCATGTCCAGGAGTCTACAAATTACCTGGCTGAGGCAGCCATTGATGCTGGCTTCATTTGCTGGAGAGTCTCAACGTCATCAGTAGTTTGGCCTGAGCTGCACAAGATTATTGCACTTGCCACAGGGAGGAAGAGCTCTTTTCTTCCATCCCCTGCACCCAAGACATCCGGGGGACGCTCCTTTCAGCATTCCAGAAGAACACGCTCCCAATCTTTCAGAGGTCAGTTTCCCTCTGCCATATGGGGTAGGTCTAGAGGGCATCAGTCCGGATGCCAGACCATTGCGAAAACCCTCGGCATGATGGTTACCTTTCCACATAGGGGATTTTGTGGTGGCAGCCTGTCTTTTTCTGTTCCGGTACAGTTGGTTAAAGATCTCTTCAGATGTTTGGGTCAGGGATGTAGTATCCTTGGGACACAAAATAGAGGCCATTGGTCCTCCTCGGAGGTTCTTCTCGACAGGTCTTCCTGCATCTCTTCCAAAACAGAAGGCCCTTCAGGGTGCTGTTCATGCTCTATCACAGAGGTTCCCAAACGCGGTCCTCAAGGCTCCATAAACAGTTCAGGTGTTAGAGATATCCATGGCTGAGCACAGGTGGTTAAATCAAATTGACTGAGGTAATAATGAAGTCACCTGCCATGGATATCTCTAACACCTGTGCTGAGCCATGGAACACCTGAACTGTTGGGGAGCCTTGAGGATGGTGATTGGGAACCTCTGCTCTATCATCTTCAGGTGTCCTAGTCCCTCTCCCAATAGAGCGAGAAAAGATTGTGTTTTATTTAAATCTTTTCGTGGTCCCGAAACCAGACGGGTTGGTTCGACCCACCCTGAATCTGAAATCATTAAACGCTCTCTTCAAACTTCTAATGTTCAATATGAAATCTTTGCTTTCAGGCATGGAACAAAGGGAGTTTGTCCCTGGACATAAAAGATTCATATCTCCACATCCCCATCTGGGCTCTAAGGTTCGTAATCCGGGAAGAATATTATAAATTCAGGTCTTTACCATTTGGCTTCTCATCTGCCCCACAAGTTCATACAAAGGTCATAGAGCAGTCATGATCGCTCACCTGCGAGCAATCAATGGCCTGATTCAGAGCTGTACGCTTTTGCAAACGCAATTGCTAACACATTCTTATGCATCAGCCGGCAGAATCAGACACCCACCGGAGCCCTCGTAGCTGCCCACAACTGCACAAACGCAGCATCGGATGCAGATCCCCAAAACATCGACTCCTCCAGTGAGTCTATGGTTACTGAGAATTGACATGCCGGAGCTTTGTGCACGCTTTTGTTAGTACACGCCTAGGAAACTGCCTTGACACGCCTGCGTTTTTGCCAGAACTCCCTGTAGCCACCCACAAAACTATCTCTTCCTGACCATAAATTGCAAATGAATCCTCACAACGAGCGCAATTCATTTGCCTCACGTGCGCAATGAGTCGCCAGGAGGACACAAAGGGCCTGATTCAGACCCGGTCGCAAGCGCTGTACGCTCGCAACCGGGTCGATGGTGGGCCAGTGCACATGCGCACGACAGAGCCGGCTCCGTCGTGCGCATGCGTGAAACCCAGATAGTGACGGGCTGTCCGTCGCTCCGAGTCTCGCAACAAAGGGGGCGAGCTGCCGATGTAGAGTGACAGCTCGCCCCCTTTGGTGGGCGGGGCGGGGGAGGGCTGCCCAAGCGGAGGCGTTCCCATGTGAACGCCTCCGTTTGGGGGCGGCCCCACTGACATCACGAGTGATGTCAGTGGGAGAGATTTCGGCTCTGTTAGAGCCGAAATCTCTCTGGGGCTTGCGGCAACGAGACCCTACTACAAGGGTCTTGTCACAAGCCCGATGGACCATTGAGACCATCTTCCTGGCCGCTCGCTATAGCTGTGGGTGGTCACCCACAGCTATGCGAGCAGCCGGGAGGCTGTTCTAAAAAAAAAAATAGCCCGGCCCTGATTCAGAGCGAGCACTCTGTCAGAGCGAGCTGCTCTGAATCAGGGTCAGAGTTATTTGCCAGAGAACATGAAGAAAATGGTTTCCATCACGTGGGTAGAGTGACACGTACCTGCATGGTCGGCCATTTTCATTCCCTTGGGTAACAATTGAGTGGCCGATCTATCTCCGTAGTTAAGATCACATTTTGCTACAGGGCGTCTGACATGTCCATCCCCTGTTTGTTCCTCCTATTGGGATTTAAATCTGTCTCAAGCGATTATGGTTCTGGCCTTAACAGGGGAGGACTCCAGATGACTTCTTTTTTTGGATGTTGTCCGTGCTCTCCAGAACGACATCCTCAGAATTGCGTAGAACAGAGAGTTTGTTCCTTACGGATTGTCACAACCTGTGCTGGGCGGCCTCTCAGCATACGGCGGCTCCTTGGCTTTGTGCCCTTATATTGTTTATATTGTTCAGAGTCGGCTTCTCTGCTTACTGCTCACTACTCTAGGTCGTTGGCCGCCTCTTGGGCTGTGTGTCATGGGGCTGGCGCTGATCAGTGGTGCCAGGCCTCCACCTGGTCTTCCGTGCACACATTGTTGACACTAACCAAGGATATGGCAGGCTTGTGTATAGACATGGGTAAGCCCTGTTCAAACGCTTTCAAGTTTAAATTGCCAGGATCCACACATTACCCTCTATACCCAAAGTTCCAGTGTCCCCCATAGAGTCAGACAAATGGATTTTACGGTGAGTACTAAAATTCTGTAATTAGGGTGCACTTCTCCTTACTGTTATCCCCCCACTCCTGTCAGGGCCCCTCTCTCCCCTGCCCCCTTTGTGGGCACCTACACTCCTTGCCTCCATCGGGGACCCTCTCCTGCCCCCTTTGTGGGCGCCTGCACTCTCCCTCAGTTCCCCTCTCCTGCCCCCTCACCTGCACTCTCCCTCAGTACCCCTCTCCTGCCCCCTTTGTGGGCGCCTGCTCTCTCCCTCAGTTCCCCTCTCCTGCCCCCTTTGTGGGCGCCTGCACTCTCCCTCAGTACCCCTCTCCTGCCCCTCTGTGGGCGCCTGCACTGTCCCTCAGTTCCCCTCTCCTGCCCCCTCTGTGGGCGCCTGCACTCTCCCTCAGTTCCCCTCTCCTGCCCCCTCTGTGGGCGCCTGCACTCTCCCTCAGTTCCCCTCTCTTGCCCCCTCTGTGGGCTCCTGCACACTCCCTCAGTTCCCCTCTCCTGCCCCTCTGTGGGGGCCTGCACTCTCCCTCAGTTCCCCTCTCCTGCCCCCTTTGTGGGCGCCTGCACTCTCCCTCAGTTCCCCTCTCCTGCCCCCTCTGTGGGCGCCTGCACTCTCCCTCAGTTCCCCTCTCTTGCCCCCTCTGTGGGCTCCTGCACACTCCCTCAGTTCCCCTCTCCTGCCCCTCTGTGGGGGCCTGCACTCTCCCTCAGTTCCCCTCTCCTGCCCCCTTTGTGGGCGCCTGCACTCTCCCTCAGTTCCCCTTTGTGGGCGCCTGCACTCTCCCTCAGTTCCTCTCTCCTGCCCCCTTTGTGGGCGCCTGCACTCTCCCTCAGTTCCCCTTTGTGGGCGCCTGCACTCTCCCTCAGTTCCCCTCTCCTGCCCCTCTGTGGGTGCCTGCACTCCCTCAGTTCCCCTCTCTGCCCCTCTGTGGGCGCCTGCACTCTCCCTCAGTACCCCTCTCCTGCCCCTCTGTGGGTGCCTGCACTCTCCCTCAGTTCCCCTCTCCTGCCCCTCTGTGGGGGCCTGCACTCTCCCTCAGTTCCCCTCTCCTGCCCCCTTTGTGGGCGCCTGCACTCTCCCTCAGTTCCCCTTTGTGGGCGCCTGCACTCTCCCTCAGTTCCTTTCTCCTGCCCCCTTTGTGGGCGCCTGCACTCTCCCTCAGTTCCCCTTTGTGGGCGCCTGCACTCTCCCTCAGTTCTCCTCTCCTGCCCCTCTGTGGGCGCCTGCACTCCCTCAGTTCCCCTCTCTGCCCCTCTGTGGGCGCCTGCACTCTCCCTCAGTACCCCTCTCCTGCCCCTCTGTGGGTGCCTGCACTCTCCTTCAGTTCCCCTCTCCTGCCCCTCTGTGGGGGCCTGCACTCTCCCTCAGTTCCCCTCTCCTGCCCCCTTTGTGGGCGCCTGCACTCTCCCTCAGTTCCCCTCTCCTGCCCCCTTTGTGGGCGCCTGCACTCTCCCTCAGTTCCCCTCTCCTGCCCCCTTTGTGGGCGCCTGCACTCTCCCTCAGTTCCCCTCTCCTGCCCCCTTTGTGGGCGCCTGCACTCTTCTTCAGTTCCCCTTTGTGGGCGCCTGCACTCTCCCTCAGTTCCCTTCTCCTGCCCCTCTGTGGGCGCCTGCACTCTCCCTCAGTTCCCCTCTCTGCCCCTCTGTGGGCGCCTGCACTCTCCCTCAGTTCTCCTCTCCTGCCCCTCTGTGGGCACCTGCTCTCTCCCTCAGTTCCCCTCTCTTGCCCCCTCTGTGGGCTCCTGCACTCTCCCTCAGTTCCCCTCTCCTGCCCCTCTGTGGGGGCCTGCACTCTCCCTCAGTTCCCCTCTCCTGCCCCCTTTGTGGGCGCCTGCACTCTCCCTCAGTTCCCCTTTGTGGGCACCTGCACTCTCCCTCAGTTCCTCTCTCCTGCCCTCTCTGTGGGCGCCTGCACTCTCCCTCAGTTCCCCTCTCCTGCCCCCTTTGTGGGCTCCTGCACTCTCCCTCAGTACCCCTCTCCTGCCCCTCTGTGGGCGCCTGCACTCTCCCTCAGTTCCCCTCTCCTGCCCCTCTGTGGGCGCCTGCACTCTCCCTCAGTTCCCCTCTCCTGCCCCCTCTGTGGGCGCCTGCACTCTCCCTCAGTTCCCCTCTCCTGCCCCCTCTGTGGGCTCCTGCACTCTCCCTCAGTTCCCCTCTCCTGCCCCTCTGTGGGGGCCTGCACTCTCCCTCAGTTCCCCTCTTCTGCCCCCTTTGTGGGCGCCTGCACTCTCCCTCAGTTCCCCTTTGTGGGCGCCTGCACTCTCCCTCAGTTCCCCTCTCCTGCCCCCTTTGTGGGCTCCTGCACTCTCCCTCAGTTCCCCTCTCTTGCCCCCTCTGTGGGCTCCTGCACACTCCCTCAGTTCCCCTCTCCTGCCCCTCTGTGGGGGCCTGCACTCTCCCTCAGTTCCCCTCTCCTGCCCCCTTTGTGGGCGCCTGCACTCTCCCTCAGTTCCCCTCTCCTGCCCCCTCACCTGCACTCTCCCTCAGTTCCTCTCTCCTGCCCTCTCTGTGGGGGCCTGCACTCTCCCTCAGTTCCCCTCTCCTGCCCCCTCACCTGCACTCTCCCTCAGTTCCCCTCACCTGCCCCCTTTGTGGGCTCCTGCACTCTCCCTCAGTTCCCCTCTCCTGCCCCTCTGTGGGCGCCTGCACTCTCCCTCAGTTCCCCTCTCCTGCCCCCTTTGTGGGCGCCTGCACTCTCCCTCAGTTCCCCTCTCCTGCTCCCTCAGTTCCCCTCTCCTGCCCCCTCACCTGCACTCCCTCAGTACCCCTCTCCTGCCCCCTTTGTGGGCGCCTGCACTCTCCCTCAGTTCCCCTCTCCTGCCCCCTTTGTGGGCGCCTGCACTCTCCCTCAGTTCCCCTCTCCTGCCCCTCTGTGGGCGCCTGCACTCTCCCTCAGTTCCCCTCTCCTGCCCCCTTTGTGGGCGCCTGCACTCTCCCTCAGTTCCCCTCTCCTGCCCCTCTGTGGGCGCCTGCACTCCCTCAGTTCCCCTCTACTGCCCCTTTGGGGGGGCCTGCACTCTCCCTCAGTTCCCCTCACCTGCCCCCTTTGTGGGTGCCTGCACTCTCCCTCAGTTCCCCTCTCCTGCCCCTCTGTGGGCGCCTGCACTCTCCCTCAGTTCCCCTCTACTGCCCCTCTGGGGGGGCCTGCACTCTCCCTCAGTTCCCCTCACCTGCCCCCTTTGTGGGTGCCTGCACTCTCCCTCAGTTCCCCTCACCTGCCCCCTTTGTGGGTGCCTGCACTCTCCCTCAGTTCCCCTCCTGCCTCTCTGTGGGGGCCTGCACTCTCCCTCAGTTCCCCTCTCCTGCCCCCTTTGTGGGCGCCTGCACTCTCCCTCAGTTCCCCTCTCCTGCCCCCTTTGTGGACGCCTACACTCTCCCTCATTTCCCCTCTCCTGCCCCTCTGTGGGCGCCTGCACCCTCCGTCAGTTCCCCTCTCCTGCCCCTCTGTGGGCACCTGCACTCTCCCTCAGTTTCCCTCTCCTGCCCCTCTGTTGGCACCTGCACTCTCCCTCAGTTCCCCTCTCCTGCCCCTCTGTGGGCGCCTGCGCTCTCCCTCAGTTCCCCTCTCCTGCCCCTCTGTGGGCGCCTGCGCTCTCCCTCAGTTCCCCTCTCCTGCCCCTCTGTGGGCGCCTGCGCTCTCCCTCAGTTCCCCTCTCCTGCCCCTCTGAGGGCGCCTGCGCTCTCCCTCAGTTCCCCTCTCCTGCTCCTCTGTGGGCACCTGCGCTCTCCCTCAGTTCCCCTCTCCTGCTCCTCTCACCGCTGTGTGTTCTCTGCAGATATTGTGCAGTTGCTGTTAGACCGCGGAGCCAACATTAATGACCCGGGGGGGCCGATGTGTGAGGGGATCACCCCTCTCCATGACGCCCTCTCCAGTGGAAACTTTGACGTAGCCCAGCTGCTGATAAACCGGGGGGCATCTGTTACCCAGAAGAACACCAAGGTACTTATCCCTCTCTTACCTATTACCCTGATATTTGCTCTCTGCAGTCTATTAGATGTTACTATGTTACCTTCTGATTATCATGTGTCCCTATTGGGGGAAAATATCTCATAGAAAATAATTTGTGAAATAAGAGTAATTCCACGTTCCCTGCGCCCTAGTATTATCAATCATCCCAATGCCGCCCAGAGATTGGTATTATCTCCTGCCAGCCCTGAGATTGGGATTATACTGTCCAGCCTTGAGATTATACTCCCCCCTGCCAGCTCTTAGATTGGGATTATACTCCCCCCTGCCAGCCCTGAGATTGGGATTATACTCCCCCCTAAACCCCCCCTGCCAGCCCTGAGATTGGGATTATACACCCCCCCCCCGCCAGCCCTGAGATTGGGATTATACACCCCCCCCCCTGCCAGCCCTGAGATTGGGATTATACACCCCCCCCTGCCAGCCCTGAGATTGGGATTATACTCCCCCCTGCAAACTCTGAGATTGGGATTATACTGTCGTCCCCCCTGCCAGCCCTGAGATTGGGATTATACTGTCCAGCCCTGAGATTGGGATTATACTCCCCCCTGCCAGCTCTGAGATTGGGATTATACTCTCCATCTCGCCATAGTGCGGAGCCTTTATTTAGTGATATCAGTAACTCTCTGTTAGTCGTCCTCGAACAACCTCTGTGACCAAACTTTGTATCGGCGCTGAATTCCCTCCTCCTTGCAATAACTCTGCCCCCAGGGTATGACCGCGTTACATAGTCACCATTTGTCTCCATGTTGTCTTCAACAATGAGACAGAGGGACGTGGAGTCGGGGGACAATACCCATCAGGATGATAGATTAGGGTCCGGTCGTGTTGGCGTTACCGCATTATGTAACACGTGGAGTCGGGGAACAATACCCATCAGGATGATAGATTAGGGTCCGGTCGTGTTGGCGTTACCGCATTATGTAACACGTGGAGTCGGAGGACAACACCCATCAGGATGATAGATTAGGGTCCGGTCGTGTTGGCGTTGCCGCATTATGTAACACGTGTAGTCGGGGGACAATACCCATCAGGATGATAGATTAGGGTCCGGTCGTGTTGGCGTTGCCGCATTATGTAACACGAGGAGTCGGGGGACAATACCCATCAGGATGATAGATTAGGGTCCGGTCGTGCTGGTGTTACCGCACTATGTAACACGTGGAGTCGGGGGACAATACCCATCAGGATGATAGATTAGGGTCCGGTCGTGCTGGCATTACCGCATTATGTAACACGTGGAGTCGGGGGACAAGACCCATCAGGATGATAGATTAGGGTCCGGTCGTGTTGGCGTTGCCGCATTATGTAACACGTGGAGTCGGGGGACAAGACCCATCAGGATGATAGATTAGGGTCCGGTCGTGTTGGCGTTACCGCATTATGGAACACGTGGAGTCGGGGGACAATACCCATCAGGATAATAGATTAGGGTCCGGTCGTGTTGGCGTTACCGCATTATGTAACACGTGGAGTCGGGGGACAATACCCATCAGGATGATAGATTAGGGTCCGGTCGTGTTGGCGTTACCGCATTATGTAACACGTGAGGAAGCAGTTTGTCACTTTGCTGACACAGAGGCAGAATATAAACGCTGCGTTTCTTTAGCTTAAAGTAAAACGCGCTGACACTTTGGCGAATGCATCATGATAGGTGGGAATGATGTCTGCTTAGCCATGTCCCCTATCTGCAGGCCGCATCTCCCCTTCCTCCAGTTATACAGGGACGCCCCCCGCCTCCCCCCCCATATCTCATGTCACCATCCTTGCTGTGTCCGCAGGGAGCGCCCCACGCACCACCTCCCGTTATACTGGGTCAGGGCCCCTCCCCCATATCTCATGTCACCATCCTTGCTGTGTCCGCAGGGAGCGCCCCCCCTCCGCAGCCTGCATGAGTGGGGTCAGATGTACGGGAAGCATCTGGACCAGGAGACCAGGAAGATCTGTAGAGAGACGGAGAAGCTGCTGCGCGATGCTCTGGCCGGGAAGGGTAAGACGTCAATGGACGCGGTTTGTCGGTTATTCCTTCTGGCCACGCCTTCAGCGACGTTATCCCCTCCCCCTACATCCTCATGCTATATGGGTATTGGATAATGAGAGGGTCACACACATCAGAGCGCCCCGGGGTGAGATACGGGGACTGTACGGTTATGTGAGAAGCTGTAATGTCACCAGCATAGGAAGAAGATAATAACCATATAATAGTCACCCCATTATCATACAGTGAGCACAGCACAGAGGAACTAGCGGTATACAGTATATAGTTATCCTTCTTTTTAATCATTGTACTCTGTTATAGTAATAACAATCTTATGTTTCTACTTCAGGGTCCATAGGGGGTCCACAGGGCTGACCTTGGGGTATAGCTGGATCTGGATCCACGGGCACCACGCAGTTAAAGCTTTGCTGCTCCCAGGATGCACTTGGGTCCATCCTCCTCTATACCCCGCCCCCGAGCCACAGGCACCTCAGTTTTAGTTGGTGTCTGGCCGGAGTCGGGTCACCCTGAGCAGTGGGGCTTTTTATTTTTATTAAAAAAGATTTTATTCTTTATTTTTACTATCTTCAGAGCGGCAGCATCAGACTGTCCATCTGGACGTCCACGCTGCCGCTCCAACAGCCCCGCTGGCGCTGCAACGCCAGTACTGATCTGGGGATCACAGCGGGACCCCGGAGTCAGTACTAGCGTGGCTCCGGGATCTCCCACTGACTGCTGCCGGATTCTACGGGGCCAGGTAAGCCGCGTGCAGCGCTTCGCGCTGTGCGCGGGGAACAAATGCAGTCTTTCAGCCGCTGGTCTCAGGGGACAGACCGGCGGCGCTAGTAGCGACAGCGGGCTCCCCCACTCTAGTATACCACGCGTGTCTGCTGGCCTCCAGGGTGTAGGTACCGGCGGGGAACCGGCTTCCCTGTGGGTTTAGTACTAGCAGGGGAGGCAGCCTTCCCTGCTTTAGTGGCTCCTCCCCTCAGCCCAGCGCGCCTTCTCTCATGTGTGCTGGCGTCGCCGGGCTGTTATCTCCTGGCCACTCCTCCTCAGTGCTCTCCGGCGGCCATCTTCCAGGCAGCGTCGCAGAGCTCCCAGGCGGCATCCAGTGGACCAGTCCCCCTGCGTACCTCTCCCCTGATCAGGACGGTGTTCGCAGCGCTATAGCCCTCCCAGACACTGAATCTGGGAGGGTGATTGTAGCGGAAGGTGCAGTGAGTAATACTTCTCGTCAACAACGGATTTTCCTGACTCCGGAGAAGGTCTCCTCCCTGCAGCTGCGGATACACAGTTGCCTGAGCAGTTGCCGCCTGTCGGTCCATTCGGCTATGAGAGTTCTGGGGTCCATGGTGTCGACATTCGACATGGTGGAATTTGCCCAGTTCCATTCCCGGCCCCTGCAGGGGCTGATTCTATCGGAATGGAACGGGTTACCTCACCGGATCCGCTCTCAGATGCTGGTGTTGTCCCCGGAGGTTCGGCAGTCTTTGGCTTGGTGGCTTCAGACAGCGCATCTGGTCGAGGGGCCGCCCCTTTTGGATCCTGGACTGGGTCCTGCTCACGACGGATGCCAGTCTCCGGGGTTGGGGGGCAGTGACTGGCTCATTATCGCTTCAGGGTCGTTGGTCCGTGGAAGAAGCACTTCTCCCCATCAACATCCTGGAACTGCGGGCATTATACAGGGCCCTGCAGTCGTCCGGCCCCGCTCTTCACGGAAGGGCGGTTCAGGTGCAGTCCGACAACGCCACCACGGTGGCGTACATCAAACACCAAGGAGGAACTCGCAGTCGGGCAGCGATGTCGGAGGTGTCTCGCATTCTTGCTTGTGCGGAGTGTCACATTCCAGCGATCTCGGCAGTCTTCATTCCCGGAGTCCACAATTGGGAGGCGGACTTCCTCAGCCGTCACGACGTGCGTCCCGGGGAATGGTCGCTTCACCCAGAGGTGTTTCAGCTACTCGTGGACAGGTGGGGGTTGCTGGAGGTGGACTTGATGGCCTCCCGTCACAATCACAAGTTGCCCGTTTACGGGTCAAGGACAAGAGACGCAGGCGCCTGTCTGGTAGAAGCACTGTCGGTGAAATGGACGTTTCACCTGGCATATCTGTTTCCTCCGATATCCCTGCTTCCTCGGGTTCTGCGGAAATTCAAGCAGGACGGCGGCACGCTCGTGCTGGTAGCTCCGGCGTGGCCCAGACGTCCTTGGTACTCCGATCTGCGGTGCCTCGCCATCGACGCTCCGTACCTTCTCCCTCAGCGTCGGGACCTGTTGTCTCAAGGTCCCTGCCTTTACCCGGATCTGGGTCGGCTGTCTTTGACGGCGTGGCTCTTGAGACAGCCGTCTTGAGGTCTAGGGGTTTCTCCAGTTCGGTCATTGGTACCATGCTTAGGGCACGCAAGCCTGCTTCCGCACGGATCTACCGCAGGGTGTGGTGCACTTATTTTCAGTGGTGTGAATCCAGAAACTATGATCCGCAGGTGTTCCGGGTTTCCAGAATCTTGGAGTTTCTTCAATCGGGTTTGGACCTCGGCTTATGCCTGGCCTCTCTGAAGGTTCATGTGTCTGCTTTGTCCGTGTGGTTTCAGCGACGGATTGCTACACTACCAGATGTTCACACCTTTTTCCAGGGTGTTCTCAGGATCCAGCCTCCCTTCGTGCCTCCGGTGGCTCCTTGGGACTTGGCGGTGGTGCTACGGGTCTTGCAGGGTCCTCCTTTTGAGCCGCTTGAGTCGGTGGAACTCAAGTGGCTGACGTTTAAGACCGTTTTTCTCCTGGCAATTGCTTCTGCCAGGAGGGTATCAGAATTGGGGGCGCTTTCCTGTCGCCCTTCTTTTCTGATTTTTCACCAGGACAGAGCGGTGCTCCGCACTCGTCCTGAGTTTTTGCCCAAAGTGGTCTCAAAGTTCCACATTAATCAGGAACTTGTTGTGCCAGCTTTTCAGTCACCTGATCTTTCAGCTGGTGAGGCTTCCTTAGATGTAGTCTGGGCACTTAGAATCTATGTGGACCAGACTGCTTCGGTTAGGAAGTCTGATTCATTGTTTGTCCTCTTCGGTTTTCACAAGAGGGGTTGGCCTGCCAACAAGCAAACGTTAGCCCGTTGGCTTCGTTCAGGTGTTTGTGAGGCTTATGCACAGGAGGGTTTACCTGTGCCAGCCTCTGTTAAGGCTCATTTCACTCGTTCTGTGGGTCCCTCTTGGGCTGCTAGACGTGGCGCCTCTGCTGTTCAGCTGTGTAAGGCGGCCACTTGGTCTTCAATTCAAACGTTTTTGAAGTTCTATGCATTTGACACCTTCGCCTCTCAGGATGCATCCTTCGGGCGCCGGGTGCTCCTTTCAACACAGGAGCGTCCCCGCCCTTAGTTGAACTGCTTTGGGACATCCCCAAGGTCAACCCTGTGGACCCCCTATGGACCCTGAAGTAGAAAACAAGAGATATGGTAAGAACTTACCTTTGTTATCTCTGTTTCTACGAAGTCCATAGGGTCCACAGGGTGCCCGCCCTGACGCACCTGGGTTCATATGGGCTGTGTGGCTGGTCACCGGTTTTCCGTCTCCCATTTCTGAGAGTATGGTTTCTTGTGTTTTCCAGTCTTCCTTCTCTCTGTTTAGTCTCCTCCTCCGCCCTTGGTTGCTTACCAACTGAGGTGCCTGTGGCTCGGGGACGGGGTATAGAGGAGGACGGACCCAAGTGCATCCTGGGAGCAGCAAAGCTTTAACTGCATGGTGCCTGTGGATCCAGATCCAGCTATACCCCAAGGTCAACCCTGTGGACCCTATGGACTTCGTAGAAACAGAGATAACAAAGGTAAGTTCTTACCATATCTCTTGTTATATAGCGCTCTTCTCCCATAGCACTCAAAGGCGCTTATAGTGCTTAGTATTTGATATAAAGCATCAGTAGACATGACTTATTATCCGGTGACCCCTTGTTCCATACACTAGTGATAATACAGCCGCCTATTGTGTCTCTACAAGAGCCGTGCGCAGCGCTCAGTCTCCCCTAGTGATAACCCTCTGATCTGTGCTCACTAATCTGTGATTCTAGGAGATCTCTGTATGGCGTATTAGGAAGGAGTACAGCGCTATAGAGGCTGGTTCTCTGAGCTGGCAGCAGTGCGTTCTGGGAGATCTCTGTATGGCGTATTAGGCAGGAGTACAGCGCTATAGAGGCAGGTTGTGAGCTGGGAGCAGTGCATGCTGGGAGATCTCTGGCGTATTAGACAGGAGTACAGCGCTATAGGGGCTGGTTCTGACCTGGGAGCAGTGCATTCTGGGAGATCTCTGTATGGCGTATTAGGCAGGAGTACAGCGCTATAGAGGCTGGTTCTGAGCTGGGAGCAGTGCATGCTGGGAGATCTCTGGCGTATTAGACAGGAGTACCCCGCTATAGGGGCTGGATCTGAGCTGGGAGCAGTGCATGCTGGGAGATCTCTGTATGGCGTATTAGGCAGGAGTACAGCGCTATAGGGGCTGGTTGTGAGCTGGGAGCAGTGCATGCTGGGAGATCTCTGAATGGAGTATTAGGCAGGAGTACCGCGCTATAGAGGCAGGTTCTGAGCTGGGAGCAGTGCATTCTGGGAGATCTCTGAATGGCGTATTAGGCAGGAGTACAGCGCTATAGAGGCTGGTTGTGAGCTGGGAGCAGTGAATTCTGGGAGATCTGTGAATGGCGTATTAGGCAGGAGTACAGCGCTATAGGGGCTGGTTGTGAGCTGGGAGCAGTGCATTCTGGGAGATCTCTGAATAGCGTATTAGGCAGGAGTACAGCGCTATAGAGGCTGTTTGTGAGCTGGGAGCAGTGCATTCTGGGAGATCTGTGAATGGTGTATTAGGCAGGAGTACCGCGCTATAGAGGCAGGTTCTGAGCTGGGAGCAGTGCATTCTGGGAGATCTCTGAATGGCGTATTAGGCAGGAGTACAGCGCTATAGGGGCTGGTTGTGAGCTGGGAGCAGTGCATTCTGGGAGATCTCTGAATGGCGTATTAGGCAGGAGTACAGCGCTATAGGGGCTGGTTGTGAGCTGGGAGCAGTGCATTCTGGGAGATCTCTGAATGGCGTATTAGGCAGGAGTACAGCGCTATAGGGGCTGGTTCTGAGCTGGGAGCAGTGCATGCTGGGAGATCTCTGAATAGCGTATTAGGCAGGAGTACAGCGCTATAGGGGCTGGTTGTGAGCTTGGAGCAGTGCATTCTGGGAGATCTCTGAATGGCGTATTAGGCAGGAGTACAGCGCTATAGAGGCTGGTTGTGAGCTGGGAGCAGTGCATGCTGGGTGATCTCCGAATGGCGTATTAGGCAGGAGTACAGCGCTATAGGGGCTGGTTCTGAGCTGGGAGCAGTGCATTCTGGGAGATCTCTGAATAGCGTATTAGGCAGGAGTACAGCGCTATAGAGGCTGGTTGTGAGTTGGGGAGCAGTGCATTCTGGGACATCTCTGAATAGCGTATTAGGCAGGAGTACAGCGCTATAGAGGCTGGTTGTGAGCTGGGAGCAGTGCATTCTGGGAGATCTCTGAATAGCGTATTAGGCAGGAGTACGGCGCTATAGAGGCTGGTTGTGAGCTGGGAGCAGTGCATGCTGGGAGATCTCTGAATAGCGTATTAGGCAGGAGTACAGCGCTATAGAGGCTGGTTGTGAGCTGGGAGCAGTGCATGCTGGGAGATCTCTGAATGGCGTATTAGGCAGGAGTACAGCGCTATAGGGGCTGGTTGTGAGCTTTGAGCAGTGCATGCTGGGAGATCTGTGAATGGCGTATTAGGCAGGAGTACAGCGCTATAGAGGCTGGTTGTGAGCTGGGAGCAGTGCATTCTGGGAGATCTCTGAATGGTGTATTAGGCAGGAGTACAGCGCTATAGGGGCTGGTTGTGAGCTGGGAGCAGTGCATTCTGGGAGATTTCTGAATGGTGTATTAGGCAGGAGTACAGCGCTATAGGGGCTGGTTGTGAGCTGGGAGCAGTGCATTCTGGGAGATCTCTGAATAGCGTATTAGGCAGGAGTACAGCGCTATAGAGGCTGGTTCTGAGCTGGGAGCAGTGCATTCTGGGAGATCTCTGAATGGTGTATTAGGCAGGAGTACAGCGCTATAGAGGCTGGTTCTGAGCTGGGAGCAGTGCATGCTGGGAGATCTGTGAATGGCGTATTAGGCAGGAGTACAGCGCTATAGGGGCTGGTTGTGAGCTGGGAGCAGTGCATGCTGGGTGATCTCTGAATAGCATATTAGGCAGGAGTACAGCGCTATAGGGCTGGTTGTGAGCTGGGAGCAGTGCATGCTGGGAGATCTCTGATTAGCGTATTAGGCAGGAGTACAGCGCTATAGGGGCTGGTTGTGAGCTGGGAGCAGTGCATTCTGGGAGATCTCTGAATGGCGTATTAGGCAGGAGTACAGCGCTATAGAGGCTGGTTGTGAGCTGGGAGCAGTGCATGCTGGGAGATCTGTGAATGGCGTATTAGGCAGGAGTACACCGCTATAGGGGCTGCTTGTGAGCTGGGAGCAGTGCATTCTGGGAGATCTCTGAATAGCGTATTAGGCAGGAGTACAGCGCTATAGAGGCTGGTTGTGAGCTGGGAGCAGTGCATTCTGGGAGATCTCTGAATGGTGTATTAGGCAGGAGTACAGCGCTATAGGGGCTGGTTGTGAGCTGGGAGCAGTGCATTCTGGGAGATCTCTGAATGGCGTATTAGGCAGGAGTACAGCGCTATAGAGGCTGGTTGTGAGCTGGGAGCAGTGCATTCTGGGAGATCTCTGAATAGCGTATTAGGCAGGAGTACAGCGCTATAGGGGCTGGTTGTGAGCTGGGAGCAGTGCATTCTGGGAGATCTCTGAATGGCGTATTAGGCAGGAGTACAGCGCTATAGGGGCTGGTTCTGAGCTGGGAGCAGTGCATGCTGGGAGATCTCTGAATGGTGTATTAGGCAGGAGTACAGCGCTATAGGGGCTGGTTGTGAGCTGGGAGCAGTGCATGCTGGGTGATCTCTGAATAGCGTATTAGGCAGGAGTACAGCGCTATAGAGGCTGGTTGTGAGCTGGGAGCAGTGCATGCTGGGTGATCTCTGAATAGCGTATTAGGCAGGAGTACAGCGCTATAGGGGCTGGTTGTGAGCTGGGAGCAGTGCATGCTGGGTGATCTCTGAATAGCGTATTAGGCAGGAGTACAGCGCTATAGGGGCTGGTTGTGAGCTGGGAGCAGTGCATTCTGGGAGATCTCCGAATGGCTTATTAGGCATTATACAAGGGGGCCAAATACATTTACTTCTGCGCATGTGGGGTAAATACTGTCTGCTTCTGCATGTAGCCCACAAATGCTGGATGGCTTTATCCTTGCACTGTGTGTAGCTCTCATTCTCATTACATCTGCCCCCCGGCATTGTGTGCAGCCTGGTTTTATCCTAGTGCAAAGTTACTTGTTTGTTTTTTTTTTCTGCTTTTATCCTGAGTTATTGTGCAGTCAGAGGCTTAGGGTAGGCTCTCTAGTTAATCCTGAGTAAATGTCACGTGTTTTCCTTCTAGTTGCTCCTGTCCTACAACTGACTCCAGACCTTCAGGACAGTGACCTGTTTGATGCCGAGGGCTCTCAGCCGCCCAGCGCAGACCCTTTCCGTTCTTCCAGGAAGCAGCATCAGAAGGACAAGGCAGGGGCATCGCTACCCAAGAACCTGCAGGGTCTAGAAGAGGGAGAGGAGGATCATCATATTACTTTTCATGGGTCTCCGCCACTCCTGGCCAGCACCCAAATCAGCAGAGAGGGATCCATTCCAGAGGACAACCCTGAACAGCTTCTGACTCCTCTGAAACCGGTTAAAAAGAGGCCCCGATTGAGAGCTCCGCGTTCGCCATCGGGTTCTGAGGCTGCTAGAGAAATACCGGCTGTGTCTGATTCACTCTTTACCTCTGTGCATCACACCAGACTTTCCAAGGGCGGCATGGAAGCATACCAGAAAGCAATCCATGGTCTGGGTAGTGCCAAATCTCGTCTACTCAGTCAATCCTTGGCACAGCAAGAGAGCATGTCTGAGGACACGGTACCCAAAGGGGCGCTGGTGGCCCCAGAGGAGTATCTGGGCGATGACTGGCTGGAGGATGACTTAAAGGAGGAGTCACGTTTAAAGAAAAGGGGTCGCAGGTCCCCCACCAACTTTGACATTGAAGAGGTGGAAGAAACAGAGGATGAGTTGTCTGAGGAACTTCCACTGTGGAGAGAGAGGCCAGCACCTCGCACCGTGACGCTATCCCGGAAACGCTCCCGTCAGACCAAGCTGACGCAGATTGTAGACCGAGCTGTGGTGGGGCGTACAAAGGGTGGTGGGCAAAGCAATGTGGGTATCCCGCGTGTCCTGGACAGAGCACTGAATAATACCATAGACAGTGGTGGCTCCTTTATTCCTGCTAAACTTCAGGTTAGTCATTCGGAGGGGATCGCTCTGCAAGATCGGCTTATAGTCGGACTGCTCTTTGCATGAGGTGTATGGGAGAGTCCCTCGTCTGATGCAGAGTGCGGAGTCCGTTCTTACTAGACCGTGAATGTAGTGATGCACAGCTGGATGTGTCCGCTTCATACAATGTCCTCTCATAGTCTCGGCCAACTCTTGGCAGAGCTCTATAATCTCTTATTCCCTATTCCCTTCTAGGCTCCGACAGTGACTATGAGTGCCTCTCTGCCTCCACCAATTAGAGTGCGGGTCCGAGTTCAGGACAACATCTTCCTTATTCCAATCCCCCACAGGTACGTGTTCAGTCCATAAACCTTCCCCAGGTGTCACCTCTCTACGAGTGAGTTATAACGACTACCATGTGGCTGGTCTGCGCTATCCACCATTATGTATCCTCTGATCTATCCCGGGGACTGGCTAAGTGCTGCCTGCAGAACGTTTCTCATGGATGTTCTGTATGCAGAGAGAAGGTTGGTTGGTTTCATGGCTGTAACACTCTCTCCTCCACCCAGTGACGCAGACACCAAAGAAGTCTCCTGGCTGGCTGAGCAGGCCTCGCAGCGGTATTACCAGAGCTGTGGTCTGCTGCCTCGCCTCACTCTGAAGAAAGAAGGAGCCCTGTTGGCCCCACAGGACCTAATTCTTCATGTTCTACAGAGCAATGAGGAGGTCAGTTCACGGCGTTCTCTAAGGCCTTGCCTGCTTGTCCCGATCTCCCTGAATTAACCAACTCTCATCCTGGTAACACACAATAGTTTTTATGGTTGTTTTTCTCAGGTTCTGGCTGAGGTGACCTCATGGGACCTGCCACCCCTCACTGATCGATACAGGAAGGCCTGCCAGAGCCTTGTCGTAGGTATGATTCTACCCAATACATAGATATGGCACGAGCCCGGCCTCTTCCTGCCCTCCTGTGATCCTCTGTATGTCTTGCAGAGGAGAACCGCTTGGTGCTCAGGGCCCTGGAGCAGCAGGAGATGAGCCCATTGATGTCCTTGTGCCGCCTGTCCCTGAAAGCCCGAGACCTCTGTCCATTAATACGAGCACTGAAACTCCAGTCCTCTCTGCGCCAGCTGCATCTGAACGGTAACCTGTTGGGGGATCTAGAGGTGGAAGAGCTTCTGGGGATGCTGGGCACCATGCCCAACTTAACCCACCTCAAGCTGTCTTGCAACCGGCTGACCCATGAAGGCATCAAGAAGCTGGTTCCGGCATCCGTTATGCCCGATAATAAAGCTTTTACGGTGAGACACTGAATACAGAAGTTACTCACCTGACTTTATTTGAGGTTTAGCTAGTAAAGCTAATAGTTTTCTGCCACTCTAGAATCTTGAGGAACTGGACCTGAGCATGAACCCTCTGGGGGATGGGTTATCGCAACCTCTGGCTTCCCTGCTCCACCACTGCCCTGTGCTGACCACCTTGCACCTGCAGGCCTGCCAGCTCTCCACCAAGTTTGTTCAACAGTATCGTCTTCTACTGGCTGATGCCTTCAGAGGTCAGATGATAGAATGTGGCTCCTCTGCACCTGCCCTGCTTTCATCTAATGACTCCTCCCGTACAGCCCCATCACATATACACCTTCGCCCTCATCATTCAACTGTCTATAGAATGTCCCGTACTCCTGGGGCCTGGGCACTCTCTCCGGGCACTTTGCAGTCACTCCCCTCATGCTCATTCCATGCCCCTACTCTAGATGTCTCTCCCTCCCTGAAACCATCGGTGCATCTGTCTCATGTGGCATACCTAACTGCCCCTAACTGTGGACCCTGCAAGTGATGCTTGGGGTGATGATGGGATTTTAGGTTGAAAATGAAATCTTTCTTTTCCATACTCCATGGCAGCCATTACTACGGGTCGGAGCCCATTATAGATATGATGGGTAGAATCAGAGAGTTTTAATAGATGCCCTCTGGGATGGTCTGTTAGGCAGGCAGGTAGTTTGATTTTCTTAAGGATTCAAGGGTTATCATTCTCTGTAGTATCCCGGGGACCCCCAGCATGCTGCGTATCCAAGGACTGGTATGGCAATCCTGGGCGCTACAGTCTGCGGCCTCAGGAGCTGACGCTCGGGAAACTTGGCAGACCCATCACTGCCCGATTGATGTGTATAGAATGAGTAACCCTCACATCAGTCAGCGATGAGCGACTTTCTCACATCGTTCCACCTTCTGGATGCTACTATTTATATCCTAGGACGACACCTCCAGCTCACATATCTGCCGACATCATCTCCCACGAACCTTCACAGGGCCGACACTGATGGCAGAGTAAGTAATTTCTATGGCCATGTTGGGACAACGTCCCAGTGATGGATAAATCAGAAACCAGAACCTCACCAGTGATTCTGCAGACAGATAGGTGATTTGGGTATCAGTTCACAAATTCCTCCACCGCGATTTAAGTTTCTGGGAGTAATGATTGATGGTATGTACAAATAAGTAACAGATGTTTGAATATACATTAACTGGCACAATACGTATTCAGAACCTGATTCCGAGGATTACACAGTGCCGATATTTACGGAGATCGAGCAATTGTTTTCCCTTGGGCAGAGATTGCATTGCAGTTATGCTCGCATAGGGGATTCACTCACAAAGTATTTGGGGGAGGTAACGGGGAGTGGATAGGCAGGCGCATCGCGATTATTTAAATTCAGTTTCATGTGTGTGAATAAATTAACCATTGCAATCTCTGCGTGTCAGGAGAGACGCAGTGTTTGAGGCAGATCAGACCATGGTCCTGATGTTTATGCTGTTGTACATCGTAGGATGCATATGTGAAGGCAGCAGTAGGCGTCCCTATGCCCAGGTAAGCTTTGGAGACATTGAGGGCATTAGCGCCAATCTATGAATCGGACTCTCAGCCGTAAGAAATGTCTCACATTACTGGGAAAGTTTTCATCCATTGTAAAAGTCCTGCACAGGGCAAGAAGGCACCCTGCAAGATGGCACGGGGTAAGATGGCATGGCGCTAGCCACAGTTACAGCTACAAGGGCCTTCTGTGGATCCCAACGTCCCACTATCTGATCTGGTGGCAGCAGCTGGTCATGAAAACACAAGCGTGGTCCATGTTACACCCAGACTGACTAAATGTAGCCACGGATTCTAATCACACAGAAATGGCTGCGGACAAGGTGAAGATACAGAAATGAGAGCAGTGGGAAGATGCATCTGCAGCCAATATGGAAATCATCTCCATATATTGCATTTGGCAAAGGTTTGCTAACGCGCGGTCCTCACGGCTCCCCGACAGTTCAGGTGTTAGAGATATCCATGGTTAAACACAGGTGACTTCATTATTACTTCAGTCAATTTGATTGAACCACCTGTGCTCAACCATGGATATCTCTAAAACCTGAACTGTTGGGGTGCCTTGAGGGCCGCATTTGGGAACCTCTGGCCTATGTTAACAGACAGCAGAACACTTGTGGCCTTTATATTCCTCAAACGGCCACCAGGAGCCAAACCATACTTCTGATATTCTGGCCAGAAGTAAACCTAAAGTCACTGTTTGCTCTCCATGCCACAGGGAGATGTACTGACAGATGGTCTGAGCCAGACTCCAGGGATTCCAGAGAGTGCTCTCTAAAGCAACAAGTCTTTCAGCTACTCACAAACCAATATGGGCTTCTACAAGTGGAGAGAATGGTAACTGGTCTGAATCTCGCAAATAATAATCGTATGCTAAACACTTACTCTGCTATCTGCAGCTTCAAGGGAAAGTAATGTTCCAGTATTGGGCAGTGGCTGGGCCGCTGGATGGACAGCCGTGTGTACCTTTTTCTAGTCACTATCATTAGATGTCTTGTCCGCTGCTGACTCTCCAACAGCCACTGAATCCATGTTCCTTATGCAGACAATGTGGCGGTGGTATATATATTACACTGCCCAGGATATTGCTTGGGTACATCCCAATGTAATGGCTGCCATGGAGTATTTGGAAGATAAGGAATTACCTTGGAGTATTTGGAAGATAAGGAATTACCTGCAAGTTACAATTTGTGATTACTGCAGAGAATGTTATGCCATTAGCTAGACGGCTATCAGGGCCCCTAATAAACCGAGGCTGGATCTAGCCTGATCTCTTGGACCCTTCTTGGTTAATATATGGGGCTGGCGCAGTGATAGAGGTTTTACATATGAATAAATGTATCATTCTTCTCAGGTGCCATACACTTGAAGATTCTGTCTCTTTCTCATAATCCTTTGGGGTCTACTGGGGTGGAGCTCCTGCTGAAGACGCTCTCTCATGAGACGATCTCCCGATTAGACCTGCGATCAGTGACTGCGGGGGACACTCTGATCATGGAGCCTCTGGTTCGATACCTGTCTCAGGTAAGTACTCCCAGCAAGAACAGACGAGGCTGAGGAAGAGAGGATGACGCTGCGTTGACATAAAGGGAATAAAAGATAAATAATTAGACTTATTTATTATATAGTGCACACAAAGCATATGCAATAAGTCCTCCAATCGGAGTAAGGTTAATTACACGGTACCTTATATTCTATGTACTTATACGGTACCGTGTATTATATGTACTTATACGGTACCGTGTATTATATGTACTTATACGGTACCGTGTATTATATGTACTTATACGGTACCGTGTATTATATGTACTTATACGGTACCGTGTATTATATGTACTTATACGGTACCGTGTATTATATGTACTTATACGGTACCGTGTATTATATGTACTTATACGGTACCGTGTATTATATGTACTTATACGGTACCGTGTATTATATGTACTTATACGGTACCGTGTATTATATGTACTTACACGGTACCGTGTATTATATGTACTTATACGGTACCGTGTATTTCACGCTGCTTTAGTATCCCAGCTTCTGTGCCACCAGCAGGTAAGTTGTGCGCCTCAGCAGATGGAGGATCTGATATATACAATGTCGGCGTTCGTGGACTCAGTAATCGCGCCTGCCACGGGTCACCGCCACATTCCTGTTCAGCTTGAAAAAGTCCACAGTTGTGGCCAAAATGCGTCGCTAGTGAAACCTCCCCCCACCCACACACTTATCCACCCAGCAGCTACTAGTGCCCCCTGTGCCCACGGAGCAGGTATCCTGGCATCGGTTATATCGCCCGTCTGAGCCCGCAGCGCGGTTATTGAATGGATCCTCCTGCTCTGCCTGTACAGCTCCACTCTGGTCCATTACAGGCGGGACGTGTTGTATCACAGACATTGCCAGGATGGACTACCGACATGTGCCGACACGGCGCGGACTTTCCATCTGCTGAGACACGCACCTTACCTGATGGTGACGCAGGAGCTGGGATACTAACACGGACTAAACGGCCCAGTGATACACGTGTGTATGTATGTGTGTGTATGTATGTATGTGTGTGTATATATATATATATAATCTCCTGCCTTGGATACTTTCTATGTAGTGTTGGGTGTGAGGGGAAATGAATCTCTGTCTTTATACAAGCGATAGAGAGCTCTGATCATACAGCTACAGGACTTTACCTGCTGATATCTACAATATATATATTTATTTATGACTTGTTCATTCCATATTTTTGGCTACACTGATTTCTACTTCAGGGTCCATAGGGGGTCCACAGGGTTGACCTTGGGGGTATAGCTGGATCTGGATCCACGGGCACCACGCAGTTAAAGCTTTGCTGCTCCCAGGATGCACTTGGGTCCGTCCTCCTCTATACCCCGCCCCGGCCACAGGCACCTCAGTTTTAGTTGGTGCCCGGCCGGAGTCGGGTCACCCTGTCGCAGTGGGGCTGCAGGAGCAGCCCCTAAGCTTTATTTTAAAAGAGACATTTTTTATTTTTTTCTACTTTTTTACACTTTTAGAGCGGCAGCATCAGACTGTCCTTTAGGACGTCCACGCTGCCGCTCCTTCTCCCCGCTGGCGCCGCGACGCCAGTACAGCTCTGGGGATCGCGGCGGGACCCCAGAGCCTGTACTAGCCGGGCTCTGGGGACTCCCTTGACTGCTGCCGGACGCGACGGGGATCAGGTAAGCCGCGGGTCGCCGCGTGCGGCGGCCGCGGATACTTTAATGCAGTCAGGAGCCTCCGGTCTCTGGGGACAGACCGGAGGCGCTAGCGGCGGCGGCGGGCTCCCCCTCATTTGAGGAATACCCCGCGTGTCCGCTAGACCACCAGGGTATCAGGCTGGTAGCGGGACCGGCAACCCGGGGGTTAATTGCTAGCCAGGGGAGGCAGCCTTCCCTGTCTAGCGGCTCCTCCCCTCAGCTCAGCGCGCCTTTCAACTAGCAGTCTGGCGTCGCTGAGCTGCTCTTATCTCTCGGCCACTCCTCCTCTGAGGTCTCCGGCGGCCATCTTTACTGGCACATCGCAGACTCCCAGGCGGTATCAAGTGGACCGGTCCCCCTGTGTACCTCTCCCCTGCTAAAGGACAGTGTACACAGCGCTATAGCCCTCCCAGACACTGAATCTGGGCGGTTGATTGTAGCGGAAGGTGCAGTGAGTATAACTGTTCTGCATTGTATGTGACTATTGCTAGTGCTGCCTGTCTGTGACTTATTCTCCTTACTGTCAGCTTATAACTATCCCTTTCCTTCTCCTACGGCCCGGCAGGTGTGTGGGGGAAGGGCGTTTTTCTGAGACCCTCACATATATAAAACACGTATTTGTGGGGTCAGTCACATACTGTTGTGTGCTACACAGTACCATTTCTGGGCTGTTGTTTCGCATACTGGTGAGTGCGCGGGTGTTAAAACCGTAATTCCTCTGGTGATACCTATTTCTTGTGTATTTACGGTATCATGTCTGATGAGGAGACTGAGCGCTCTGTGGCTCCTGTGTTATTTTCCTGCAGACGCTGTGCTGCTGGAGTTGATGGGGAGGACTTATCTCAGGATGGTCTGTGCGGGCGGTGCCAGCTGGTACCGGGCCCCTCCAACCCCCCTGTATCACAGGACCCTCCTTGGGCGATGTTTTCACAGGTGCTGGCGTCTATTGCGGACCGGTTATCGGTCCCATCAGCGGTCCCTTCTAGGGCGTTACCGCAGCCCACCATCTCCCATTCCCCGAGGGTTCCACAAATGTTGCGGTCTTCCCCCGGGGCCCAGACTGTGGGTCCTTACTCGGGACTGCCTGTGTATGTGCAGTCTTCCCCAGGGACGTGTCAGTCTGTAGTGCCTTTGCAGAGTGTTGCTCCGACGGCTCCTCCGCCTTGGGTGGATGTTCTATCCAGCTCCGTACAGAGTCTGGCGGCTTCATCCTCGGCGTTTCAGTCTATGTTGCAAGGGGATGTGCCACCAAGGGTGTCTAAACGTCCGGTTGTGAGTTCACTAGCTGCGCAGTTGTCGGACTCGGAAGTGTCCTCAGATGATGGAGAAATCCATGAGGACTCTGACTCTGATGTCATGGGGCAGGAGGTGGAAGCTAAGTCCTCCATTAATGTTCCAGCCTTAGTTAGGGCGGTGCGGGCTATCCTACATGTTGAGGATGATGCGCCGGCTCCTAGGTCGAAGTTTCCTAATTTTAAAAAGGCCAAGGTGACCTCAACTGTGTTCCCCCTGTCTGATCAATTATCGGATCATATGGCGGCGGCCTGGCAATTACCTAGTAAGAGGTTCCATCCACAGAAAAGGTTGGCGGCGAACTATCCTTTTCCTGAAGCTCATTGCAGGAAATGGGAAACTCCGCCGGCGGTGGATTCCCACGTTACCCGCTTGATCAAAAGCGCGACGTTGCCATTGCCGTCTATCTCCTCTTTGAAGGATCCCACGGACAGGAAGGTGGAGACTTGTTTAAAGTCCATTTATTCTCTTTCCGGGGCGGTGGCTCGCCCGTCCATGGCTATCTCCTGGGTGGCTAAAGCCATTGAGGCATGGGCCAATGCCTTGGAGGATACCTTTCCTGATGAGGCTCCGGATATCCAGAGAGCGTTAGTGGGACAGATGCGGGATGCAGCTTCCTATATTGGGGAAGCGTCTTTGGATGCCAGCCTGCTCACTTCTAGGGTGTCGGCTGCAGCGGTATCTGCTCGGCGCTCCCTGTGGCTGAGGTCCTGGAGGGCTGATGCAGATTCAAAAAAGGGTCTGGAGGCTTTGCCTTTTAATGGTGATTTACTATTTGGTCCGGATTTGGACAGAATAGTGGATACTTTGGCTAAGTCCAAGTCGGCTTTTCTCCCTTCGGCCTCTGCGCCGGCTAAGGTGAGGAGCTCTGCCTTTCGGTCCTTTCGGGTTCAGGGTAAGGCCAAGGGCCAGTCCTTCCCGAGACATTCGGCGACCAAGGCCGCACCCAAGCCCAAGAAGCAGGCATGGAGTGCTCGGCGCCCTTCTTCCAAGCAGGAGGATAAGCCTGCTGCCTGATGGGACGGGCCTCTCTCTGGGGGACCCCAGAGTGGGAGGCCGACTTCTCCAATTCGCCCAGTGTTGGCACAATACCACCACGGATGCCTGGGTTCGAGAAGTAGTCTCTCAGGGGTACGCCCTGTCTTTTCGGTTCAGGCCGCCCCACCAGTTTTTCTGTACGAGTCCTTCTCTGGACAAGACCAAAGCTGGTCAGATTCAGGTAGCTATAGAATCCTTGCTACAAGCAGGGGTCATTGTTCCCGTTCCGCAGTCTCAGCGCGGGACGGGGTACTATTCTACTCTGTTTCTGGTACAGAAACCCAATGGTTCTCATCGCCCTATCCTGAATTTGAAGTCTCTGAACAGATACCTCAGAGTTCCCAGGTTCAGGATGGAAACGTTACGTTCCATCATTCTGGCGATGGAACCCGGGGATTATATGGTCTCCCTCGATATCCAGGACGCATATCTCCATGTGCCCATAGCACCGGCACATCAGCGGTATCTGAGGTTTGCTATCCTGAAACATCACTACCAATTTTGGGCGTTGCCTTTTGGCCTTTCCACGGCTCCGAGGGTGTTCACCAAGGTGATGGCGGTTATGGCTGCCCACCTTCGGGGTCAGGGTCTACGTCTGTTGCCGTACCTGGACGATCTTCTGCTGCTGGCGAGCTCCCCGGAGGTGCTTCTTCGACATCTCCACCTGACCATTGCTTGTCTTCAAGCACACGGGTGGTTGATAAACTGGAAGAAGTCCTCCCTGATTCCATCACAGCGGATGGTTCATTTGGGAGCCCTGCTGGATTCTCGTCAGCAGCGGATTTTCCTGACTCCAGAGAAGGTCTCCTCCCTGCAGCTGCGGATACACAGTTGCCTGAGCAGTTGCCGCCTGTCGGTCCATTCAGCTATGAGAGTTCTGGGGTCCATGGTGTCGACATTCGACATGGTGGAATTTGCCCAGTTCCATTCCCGGCCCCTGCAGGGGCTGATTCTATCGGAATGGAACGGGTTACCTCACCGGATCCGCTCTCAGATGCTGGTGTTGTCCGCGGAGGTTCGGCAGTCTTTGGCTTGGTGGCTTCAGACGGTGCATCTGGTCGAGGGGCGCCCCTTTTGGATCCCGGACTGGGTCCTGCTCACGACGGATGCCAGTCTTCGGGGTTGGGGGGTAGTGACCGGCTCATTATCGCTTCAAGGTCGTTGGTCCGCGGAAGAAGCACTTCTCCCCATCAACATCCTGGAACTGCGGGCTGTGTACAGGGCCCTGCAGTCGTCCGGCCCCGCTCTTCACGGAAGGGCGGTTCAGGTGCAGTCCGACAACGCCACCACGGTGGCGTACATCAACCACCAAGGGGGAACTCGCAGTCGGGCAGCAATGTCGGAGGTGTCTCGCATTCTTGCTTGGGCGGAGTGTCATGTTCCAGCGATCTCGGCAGTCTTCATTCCCGGAGTCCTCAATTGGGAGGCGGACTTCCTCAGCCGTCACGATGTGCATCCCGGGGAATGGTCGCTTCACCCAGAGGTGTTTCAGCTACTCGTGGACAGGTGGGGGCTGCCGGAGCTGGACTTGATGGCCTCCCGTCACAATCACAAGTTGCCCGTTTACGGGTCAAGGACAAGAGACGCAGGCGCCTGTCTGGTAGACGCTCTGTCGGTGAAATGGACGTTTCACCTGGCGTATCTGTTTCCTCCGATATCCTTACTTCCTCGGGTTCTGCGGAAATTCAAGCAGGACGGCGGCACGCTCGTGCTGGTGGCTCCGGCGTGGCCCAGACGTCCTTGGTACTCCGATCTGAGGTGCCTCTCCATCGACGCTCCGTACCTTCTTCCTCAGCGTCGGGACCTGTTGTCTCAGGGGCCCTGCCTTTACCCGGATCTGGGTCGGCTGTCTTTGACGGCGTGGCTCTTGAGACAGCCGTCTTGAGGTCTAGGGGTTTCTCCAGTTCAGTGATTGGTACCATGCTTAGGGCACGCAAGCCTGCCTCCGCGCGGATTTACCACAGGGTGTGGCGCACTTATTTTCAATGGTGTGAATCCAGAAACTATGATCCGCAGGTGTTCCGGGTTTCCAGAATCTTGGAATTTCTTCAATCGGGTTTGGACCTCGGCTTACGCCTGGCCTCTCTGAAGGTTCATGTGTCTGCTTTGTCCGTGTGGTTTCAGCGACGGATTGCTACACTGCCAGACGTTCACACCTTTTTCCAAGGTGTTCTCAGGATCCAGCCTCCCTTCGTGCCTCCGGTGGCTCCGTGGGACTTGACGGTGGTACTGAGGGTCTTGCAGGGTCCTCCTTTTGAGCCGCTTGAGTCGGTGGAGCTCAAGTGGCTGACGTTTAAGACCATTTTTCTCCTGGCAATTGCTTCGGCCAGGAGGGTTTCAGAATTGGGGGCGCTTTCCTGTCGCCCTCCTTTTCTGATTTTTCACCAGGACAGGGCAGTGCTCCGCACGCGTCCTGAGATTTTGCCCAAAGTGGTTTCAAAGTTCCACATTAATCAGGAACTTGTTGTGCCAGCTTTTCAGTCACCTGATCTTTCGGCTGGTGAGGCTTCCTTGGATGTGGTCCGGGCACTTAGAATCTATGTGGACCGGACTGCTTCGGTTAGGAAGTCGGATTCTTTGTTTGTCCTCTTTGGTTTTCACAAGAGGGGTTGGCCTGCCAACAAGCAAACGATAGCCCGTTGGCTTCGTTCAGTTATTTGTGAGGCTTATGCGCAGGAGGGTTTAACTGTGCCAGCCTCTGTTAAGGCTCATTCCACTCGTTCTGTGGGTCCCTCTTGGGCTGCTAGACGTGGCGCCTCCGCTGTTCAGCTGTGTAAGGCGGCTACTTGGTCTTCAATTCAGACGTTTTTTAGGTTTTATGCGTTTGACACCTTCGCCTCTCAGGATGCATCCTTTGGGCGCCGGGTACTCCTTTCAGCACAGGAGCGTCCCCGCCCTTAGTTGAACTGCTTTGGGACATCCCCAAGGTCAACCCTGTGGACCCCCTATGGACCCTGAAGTAGAAAACAAGAGATATGGTAAGAACTTACCTTTGTTATCTCTGTTTCTACGAAGTCCATAGGGTCCACAGGGCGCCCGCCCTGACGCACCTGGCTTCAAATGGGCTGTGTGGCTGGTCACCGGTTTTCCGTCTCCCATTTCTGTGAGTATGGTTTCTTGTGTGTTCCAGTCTTCCTTCTCTCTGTTTAGTCTCCTCCTCCGGCCTTAGCTGCTTACCAACTGAGGTGCCTGTGGCCGGGGCGGGGTATAGAGGAGGACGGACCCAAGTGCATCCTGGGAGCAGCAAAGCTTTAACTGCGTGGTGCCCGTGGATCCAGATCCAGCTATACCCCCAAGGTCAACCCTGTGGACCCTATGGACTTCGTAGAAACAGAGATAACAAAGGTAAGTTCTTACCATATCTCTTGTTATATCTCTGGGTTTATTGTTACTGTGTTATATGTATATGATCTGGTATAACCAATTATCCTCACTCTGATTGGAGGACTTATTACAGCTGGTGTACGTGTACAATATGTATGAGTATAATTACGTGTACACTATGTATGGTTTTCTACTTCAGGGTCCATAGGGGGTCCACAGGGTTGACCTTGGGGTATAGGTTGGGAACCAAATCCGGGCACCACGCAGTTAAAGCTTTTAGCTCCCAGGATGCACTTGGGTCCACTCTCCCTATAACCCCACCCCCAAGCCAGAGGCACCTCAGTTTAAGTTGGTGCCCGGCTGATTAGCAGCCCCTAAGCTTTATTTTTTCTAAAGTACAGAGTTTTTTATTTTTCCTTTGGATTCTTCAGAGCGGCAGCGTCAGACTGTCCATAGGACGTCTAAGCTGCCGCTCCGTCACCCCGCTGGCGCTGAGACGCCAGTACAGATCTGGGGATCTCAGCGGGACCCCAGAGTCTGTACTAGCCGGACTCTGCGGGCACCCTGGACTGCTGCCGGATCCACGGGGAGCAGGTAAGGTCGCTGATCACCGCTTGCGGTGATCCGCGCATTTGAAATGCAGTCCTGTGCCTCCGGTCTCTGGGGACCCAGAGACCGGAGGCGCCGGCAGTGGCGGCGGGCCCCCCATACCCCGTGTGTCCACTAGACCACCAGGGACTTAGTGTTCGGTGCAGGGAGCCGGCGTCCCGGGGGTTAATAGCCGGCCAGGGGAGACAGCCTTCCCTGTTACAGCGGCTCCTCCCCTCAGCTCAGCGCGCCTTTCAGTATCCATAGTCTGGCGTCGCTGAGCTGCTTCCTCCGCGGGCCGCGCTTCTTCTGAGGTCTCCAGCGGCCATTTTCTCTGTGGTGCAGCAGAGATCTCCGGAGATGGCAGTGAGCCCAGTCCCCCTGCGTACCTCACCATCAGGTCAGTGTACACAGCGCTGTAGCCTTCCCAGACACTGACTCTGGGTAAGTTGCATGCAGTGTAATAGTGCAGTATATTATATGACATGTTTATGTATATATGTATATATATCTGCATGGTATGTGACATAATGCTAGTGCTGACTGTCTGTACTTTATTCTCTCACCTGTCAGTGTATATCTATCCCTTTCCTTATCTGCCCTAATACAGCTGTACTTAGGGTGGTTCTGAGACCTCACATTTATATACTTGTTGATATTTGTGAGGTTTGTCACATACTGTTGCGTGCTGCTCGTTGCCATATTTTGAGTGGAACTGTGTGTTGCATACGCTGAAAATGGGTCCCTGCAGCTAATCTTAGCATCAGTCAGGAACAGTATAGCGCTGCTTGATATTTCCGCCAAGCTTGGTCAGATATGTCTGACCAGGAGATGGAGCGTTATACTGCGCCCATTTCTACTTCAGGGTCCATAGGGGGTCCACAAGGTTGACCTTGGGGTATAGGTTGGGAACCAAATCCGGGCACCACGCAGTTAAAGCTTTTAGCTCCCAGGATGCACTGGGTCCACTCTCCCTATAACCCCACCCCCAAGCCAGAGGCACCTCAGTTTAAGTTGGTGCCCGGCCGGAGTCGGGTCACCGTTAGCGCAGGGGGAGCTGATTAGCAGCCCCTAAGCTTATTTTATTTTTTTAGGGACAAAGTTTTTTCATGGACTTTGGACTCTTCAGAGCGGCAGCGTCGGACTGTCCATAGGACGTCTAAGCTGCCGCTCCGTCACCCCGCTGGCGCTGAGACGCCAGTACAGATCTGGGGATCTCAGCGGGACCCCAGAGTCTGTACTAGCCGGACTCTGCGGGCGCCCAGGACTGCTGCCGGATCCACGGTGATCCGCGCATTTCAAATGCAGTCCTGTGCCTCCGGTCTCAGGGGACAGACCGGAGGCGCCGGCAGTGACGGCGGGCCCCCCATACCCCGTGTGTCCACTAGACCACCAGGGACTTACGATCGGTGCAGGGAGCCGGCGTCCCGGGGGTTAATAGCCGGCCAGGGGAGACAGCCTTCCCTGTTACAGCGGCTC
This sequence comes from Taudactylus pleione, assembly GCA_031769625.1. NCBI lineage: Eukaryota > Metazoa > Chordata > Amphibia > Anura > Myobatrachidae > Taudactylus > Taudactylus pleione. The sequence continues at coordinate 153,846 of JAUIMM010001256.1, read as the reverse complement.
CTCCCCTCAGCTCAGCGCGCCTTTCAGTATCCATAGTCTGGCGTCGCTGAGCTGCTTCCTCCGCGGGCCACGCTTCCTCTGAGGTCTCCAGCGGCCATTTTATCTCTGTGGTGCAGCAGAAATCTCTCAGGATGGCAGTGAGTCCAGTCCCCCTGCGTACCTCACCATCAGGTCAGTGTACACAGCGCTGTAGCCTTCCCAGACACTGAATCTGGGCAGTTGAATGCAGTGTAATAGTGCAGTATATTATATGACATGTTTATGTATATATGTATATATCTGCATTATATGTGACTTATGCTAGTGCTGACTGTACTTTATTCTCTCACCTGTCAGTGTATATCTATCCCTTTTCTTTATCTGCCCTAATACAGCTGTACTTAGGGTGGTTCTGAGACCTCACATTTATATACTTGTTAATATTTGTGTGGTTTGTCACATACTGTTGCGTGCTGCACGTTGCCATATTTTAGATGGAACTGTGTGTTGCATACGCTGAAAATGGGTCCCTGCAGCTAATTTTTGGCATCAGTCAGGACCAGTATAGTGCTGCTTAATATTTCCGCCAAGATTGGTCAGATATGTCTGACCAGGAGATAGAGCGTTATACTGCACCCATTTTTACTATCCTGCAAGTCATGTGCTGCAGGTGTTAGTGCTGAGGATTTGACTCATAAAGGGTTCTGTATGTGGCGTCATCTGGTGCCGGCCTCTTTCACGACCCCCTTGGGCGGTTTGTTTTCTCGGGATCCTCTCAATTGCGGATCGCCGGGCGGGCCCCATTGTTGTACCTCACTTGGGGTTACTTCACCATACTGCCCTTTTCATCTCAGGGTATCTCGCAGCTTCTTGCACTCTTCCCCTGTGACACAGACTACCGCTCCCTACAGGGGTTTTTCGCAGTATATGAATTCCCCCTGGTGCCACAATAGTCTGTCATTCCCCTTGCAGGGATTACCACAACAGCCACCCTGGGTGGATGTTGTTTTCTACGAAACACTAATTGGCGTGGTTGACGCCCTGTGGTTACTTCCCAGTTGGCTCTGCCGTGAACTGGGTACTGTTCGGGGCTCTTTCCCTCTTACACGGGGGGAAGCCTATTTCAGGTATTATTATCCCTGCTTTAGGGCTGGTAGCAGGTCCATTCTGTTTAGAGTGAATGTTGACCTGCACCTGTATCATACACCCTCAGTATTGCGTGCCTTCGGGTTACCTGTTGCTGACTAGCGGGTGGATCGCATAGCGGGACTCTGGCTGTTGCCAGATAGGAGGTGTTACAACAGTGTTTGGCCTCCTGTCCCAAATTCCCTGAGGGTCATCACGAGCCCCTCCTGGGGGGGATGGGCGTGTTACTCGTCTGATTACAGACGTTACTACGCCTCCCATTCCTGCGTGGTCGGATTCTTCGTATCCGTAGGTGGTAACTCTGCCTGAAATCAGTATACTTGCTTTCAGGAGTTGTTACCCATCCTACCATGGCTATAGCATGGTTGGTTAATACTATTGCATATTGGGTTGATGCATTTGTAACGTTTTTTCCCCTCCAACACGTCGGGGGTTCAAATGTATTTGGTCGCTCTCGTAATATATGCTGTTGTCATAGGTGGAAATGCCTATATTGGATACCAGTCTCCTAACTTTCAGAGTTCCGGCTGCGACTGTATCCTCCGTAATACCCTATGGCTGCGCTCTGGGAATGCAGAGGTGCAGATACCATCTTTAGGGTTGATATTGTTTGGTCCTGACCTTGACAAGATTGTAGTAACATTGGCAGTATTACTAACGACAAGTTTACCGCTTTCAGCTATGCCCACTACAAGGCCTCAGACTAAGTCTGTTAAGTCTTTTTTGTCCTCTGGGTCAGCCTAAAGGTCTGTTTCTTCGTAGACTGTCGGCATCTACAAGGGCCGACATATCCAGTACCGAGCAGGCCTGGACTGCCAGCCGATCCTGCTTCTGAACCTACGGATATCTCTTCAGTCTGACGGGACAGGCCTACAACTGGGAGATACCGATTTTCTCAGTTCGCCCGGTATTAGTGTCAAGTTGCCGCAGCTACGTGGGTAGGAGGGTACGCCCTCTTTACAAGGGCCTTACAGATCCAGAAAGCTATGCAGTTGTTGCGGTAAGCGGAGCTAATTAGGCCATCCCCACTATCTCAGTGAGGGACTGGTTGTTCTGTTTTCTTTCTGGTGCGGTGGCTGAATGGTCCTCTTTGGCCTATTCTCTGTCTCAATTCCCTGAACCAGTTCCTAAAGCTACCTGGGCTCAGGAGGAAATCCCTATGCTCCATCATACAATGTTTGGAACCTGGGGACTTTAGGGTATCACTGGATATACAGGACGCGTGCCTACGGGTACTTACAGAGACCTTTCCTCAGCATGGGCTGAGGTTTGCTGTATCACAGCAACACTTACAATTTTTCGGGCTCTGCCTGTTGGGACTGTCCTCAGCCCCACAGGGGTTTACCAGCGTTTTGGATTTTCTGACAGTTCTTCTGTTCAGTATATCCCAATGCTCCTGTACCTGGACGGCCTCCTGCTCTTAGCGGGATCACCGGGGTACTTTACGGCCAGGTCAGGATGACTGTGGCTTCTTCAGGGTGCAGACGTTTAATCAACGGGGAAAAAGTCCTCCCTGCATCCCTCTCTGGGTATTCTTCATCTAGGATCCCTGCTGGATTCTCAGAATCTGAGAATTCTTCTGGCGTAAGACGGAATCTCCTCTCTTCCATTAGGAGTACATGGTTGTCTGCGCAGTCGACAGATGTCTTTACACTCTGGGATGCATGGTGGAATGGGCTCAGTTCCATTCCAGGCCTTTCCATAATTGGTTCATCTCCAGATGGAATGAGTTTTTTCTGTCGGATAACTGTTCAAACGATGATGCTCTCTCCGGAGGCAAGTCGGTCCCTGTCCGGGTGGCTATGGCCATCTCGTCCAGGGTTTTCTTTGCTAGGGACAGTGTCTGGATCGAATCCTTTTCAGTGCAGTTGGACGTCTGTCGATTCCACCCTGTCAATTAACTTACTCTGGCATAACTCTTGTTTCCCGGTGAACCTGAAAAGGTTCAGTCCGACAGGGTCAGGACAGTGGCTTCCTTTTTAGCAACACTGTTCGTTGGGTGGCAATGACAGGTATGTCACATATTCGGACATGGTCGGGAGGAGACCCTCGGACTATCTCGGCAGCGTTCATTTCAGGAGCTCTCCATTGGGAAGCGGGAGTCCTCAGCCGTCACGGCGTGCATCCCGGGGACTAGTCTCTTCCCCAAGAGAGGTTTCATCTCCTGGTGAGCAGGGGGGGCCCCCCTGAGGTGACCCTCATGGCCTTCTGACTTTATCACACTATGGTGTTACAGTTCAGCTCTGGGGATTCTGAAGCAAACTTCAGCGACTCTTTGTCGGTGAAGTGGTCCTTCCACTTTGTGTACCTGTGTTCTCCGGTCTCCCTTCTTCCTCGAGGTCTTTGGAAGTGTTTTCAATCGAGACGGAGATGCTTTCCTGCTGGTGGCTCCTGATTGCCCCAGATGTCAGGGGTACTTGGATCTTCGGAGTCTCTACATCGATACTCCATCCCTGATGCTTCACTGCCCGGACCTGTTGTCTCAGGGTCCTTGGTTTTGCCTTGGACCTGGGTCGTTTGTCTTTGACTGTGTCCTTACAGTGGTCTTACGGCTTCCCTGGCTTTGTCATCGTTGGAATGATTAGAGCACATGGATCAGCTTTTGCTGGGACCTACCACAAACTGTGGCAGCCATAATTCTTATGGTATTATACCTGTCGATACAATCCTCCGGTGTCCAGGATTTCCAGATATTCTGGCATTCCTTCCGGCTGGCTTGGGTTTCACACTTGGCCTGGTCTTCCTGACAGTGCGGATCTCTACACTGTCAGTATGGTTAAGATATGGAATTGCTTCACTCTGGTATCCAGTTCATCCTTTGGAGTGTTTTCTTGATTATGCCTCCATTTGTCCTCCCTAGGGACTCCTTGGGAGTAAGTAGTGGTTCTTCGTTACCTCCGGGGACAGTCAATGGAACCGCTGGTTGTGATAGCCATTACATGGTCTATTGCTTAGGCTCTCTCTTTCTCTCAGGGTGTTTATATCAACCAGGAGAGTGTCTGAATTGGGAGCGTTCTCAGGTGGCTCCCTCTTCTGGAGGGCATCATGTCAGGGTGGGAGTTGCTCTCGCCCTGTGTTTCTTCTTAGTGGTTTTCAGGTTCCATATTATTCTGGAACTTATGGTACGGCCATTCTGTCCCCAGTCCTCTCGGCTGGTGTGGCCTCATTGACTGTGGTCTGGCCTCTTTGGATTTATGTGATCCGTTCAGGTTCCTTACGGAAATCGGACTCCTTATTGGTGGTCTGAGATTTCTGGTTTTCACAGGAAAGGATGGCCGGCCTATAACCAAATGTTGGCTTGGATGGCCTCGTAGGTCTTCCTCAGGGGCCTACCCATGGGTAGGCCTTCCTGTTGTTGATGCTTGTTTTTTCTCGGGCCATGTGACCCTCGTGTGCGGCTCGCTGTGGCGCCTCGGCTGTTTTGCCTTACTAGGTGGCCACGTGGTCTTCTGTCCACACCTTTTTAAGGTTCTAGGCATTGGTTTCCTTTGCCTCTCAGGATGCTTCCTTTTTGGCGACGGATTCTCCTCTCAGCACAGGAGCGTCCCCACCCTTGGTTGAACTGCTTTGGGACATCCCCAAGGTCAACCCTGTGGACCCCCTATGGACCCTGAAGTAGAAAACAAGAGATATGGTAAGAACTTACCTTTGTTATCTCTGTTTCTACGAAGTCCATAGGGTCCACAGGGCGCTCGCCCTGACGCACCTGGCTTCATATGGGCTGTGTGGCTGGTCACCGGTTTTCCGTCTCCCATTTCGGTGAGTATGGTTATTGAGTGTTCCAGTTTTCTCTCTCTTTTTCTCTCCTCCTCCGGCCTTTGGCTACTTACAAACTGAGGTGCCTCTGGCTTGGGGGTGGGGTTATAGGGAGAGTGGACCCAGTGCATCCTGGGAGCTAAAAGCTTTAACTGCGTGGTGCCCGGATTTGGTTCCCAACCTATACCCCAAGGTCAACCCTGTGGACCCTATGGACTTCGTAGAAACAGAGATAACAAAGGTAAGTTCTTACCATATCTCTTGTTTTTTACTATCCTGCAAGCCATGTGCTGCAGGTGTTAGTGCGGAGGATTTAACTCTTAAAGGGTTCTGTATGTGGCGTCATTGGGTGCCGGCCCCTTTCACGACCCCTTTGGGCGTTTTGTTTTCTCGGGATCCTCTCAATTGCGGATCGCCGGGCGCGCCCCATTGTTGTACCTCACCTGGGGGTTACTTCACCATACTGCCCTTTTCATCTCAGGGTATCTCGCAGTTTCTTGCACTCTTCCCCTGTGACACAGACTACCGCTCCCTACAGGGGTTTTTCGAGGATATGAATTCCCCCTGGTGCCACCATATTCTGTCATGCCCCTTGCAGGGATTACCACAACAGCCACACTGGGTGGATGTCGTTTTTCTATGAAACACAAATTGGCGTGGTTGACGCCCTGTGGTTACTTCCCACTTGGCTCTACCGTGAACTGGATACTGTTTTGGGCTCTTTCCCTCTTACACGGGGGGAAGCCTATCTCAAGTATTATTATCCCTGTTTTAGGGCTGGTAGCAGGTCCATTCTGGTTAGAGTGAATGTTGACCTGCACCTGTATCATACACCCTCAGTATTACGTGCCTTCGGGTTCCCTGTTGCTGACTAGCGGGTGGATCGCATGGCGGGACTCTGGCTGTTGCCAGATATGAGGTATTACAACAGTGTTTGGTCTCCTGTCCCAAATTCCCTGAGGGTCATCATGAGCCCCTCCTGGGGTGGATGGGCATGTTACTCGTTTGATTACAGACGTTACTACGCCTCCCATTCCTGCGTGGTCGGATTCTTCTGATCCGTAGGGGGTAACTCTGCCTGAAATCAGTATACTCGCTTTCAGGGGTTGTTACCCATCCTACCATGGCTATAGCATGGTTGGTTAATACTATTGCATACTGAGCTGATGCATTTGTAATGTTTTTTCCCCTCCAACACGTCTGGGGTTCAAATGTATTTGGTCGCTCACGTAATATATGCAGTTGTCATAGGTGGACATGCCTATATTGGATACCAGCTCCTAACTTTCAGAGTTCCGGCTGCGACGGTATCCTCCGTAATACCCTATGGCTGCGCTCTGGGAATGCAGAGGTGCAGATACCATCTATAGGGTATATCTTGTTGGGTCCTGACCTTGACAGTGGCAGTACAAATTTCCCGCCTTCAGCTATGCTCACTATAGGGCCTCAGACTATTAAGTCTTTTCTACTTCAGGGTCCATAGGGTATCCACAGGATACCTTGGGGTATAGGTGTGACGTCAGTCGCAGGGCACCAAAGAGTTAAGCTTTCAGCCTCCCAGGATGCACTAGGTCCCCCTCCTATACCCCGCCCCCGGGCCAAGGCACCTCAGTTTAGTTTGGTGCCCGGCCGGAGTCGGGTGCACCTGTTGGAGTGGGGGCTAGAAGAGCCCCTGAAGCTTTTTCTTCATGCAGCTGTGGCTGCACATCTGGATGAACAGCATGGACAGTCAGTCCTGACGTCCATGCTGTCTTCCCTACACCCCGCCGGTACCAGAACGCCGGTACTGATCCGGGGATGCTGGTGGGCGTCTGGGGTCACAGCTAGCGGTGACCCCAGATGCTCCGGACCATGGCCGGATTCAAGGGGGACAGAGGTAAGCAGCGGGGTCCCGCGGTGGGTCCCCGCTGATCACATGGTCCTAAGTCCCCAGGCAGGGGGCTCCCTGGGGACTGGCTGCAGCGTGGAGCCAGGCGACCAACCTGCGCTTCCACTACCCCCTGGGACAGCGGACCGCAGCAGAGCGGTAGCGCTGCGGCGTCCCAGGGGTTAAATGCATGCCAGGGGAGCGCGCCTTCCCTGTCTCACAGCCGGCGCCTCCCCCGCTGCACACAGCCCTCTCTGCACTGTGCTGACTGGTCCTGTGTCAGCGCTCCTCCCCCAGGCCAGCTTCTCTCTGCTCCTCGGCGGCCATCTTCTCTGCAACGCATGGTGAACGCTGCTGGAAGTCTGGAAGGAAGCATCGTGGTCTGGGTCCCCCCGCATACCTCTCCTCCGCTGTGGCTCAGGTCTGTGTATGCAGCGCTGTGTCCTACCAGGCCCTGTGTCTGTGTAGTTGAGTGATCAGCGCTGTTAGTGCAGGAATTGTTATTTCTCTGCATTGTATGTGACTGTGCTAGCGCTGCCTGTAACTATTCTTCTCTAAACTGTCAGCTTTATTACTGTCCCTGTTCTTTCTGCTAAAGCCCTTGCGGTGCGGTGCTGCAGGGTGGTCTCTCGCCTATTTAATACTTAATTGGTGAGAGAGGTCACATACGTGGTGCCATCATGTCTGAAAGTGATTTTCCCCTCCGGCTACAGTGTACCACGTGCAAAGTACCGTTAGCGGAGGGGGAGGGTAGCGCGGAGGGCCTTTGCCGGCAGTGTTTGTCCATGGCGCGGCCTATTACGGTTACAGCACCGGTACAGGAGCCGCCCTGGGCTTGTTTCGCTCAGGCGTTAACAGCTTTAGTGGGCCAGTTAGCTCCGCAGCCCGCGTTTACTCCGATGGGTTTGTCCCAGCAGTCTGTGGTGTCGTCACCCATGCAGGGGTTCCCACGACAATTGGTGGTACCCCACAGTCTCCCTATTTCCCCGCTCCCGGGTTCTCAGGAGCCAGCGTGGGTTAACTCCCTGACGAGTTCTTTACAGCACTTGTCGGATGTGTTGCAAGGGGAGTCTGTGATGCGGCCTCATAAAAGGCCGGTGGCGTCTCTGACCGCTCCTTATGAGGATGACGAAGGGACGTCTGATGATGGGGAGATTCTGGATCCTTACGATCAGGAACCTTTCCATACTAAGGACGCTGATGCTAAGTCCAAAGTATATATTCCTGGACTTATTCGGGCGTTCCGCACAGCCTTTGTGATTGAGGACGAAGTTCCCCCAGCGGCTAAATCTAAGTATGCCTTTTTCAAAGATGTGAAGGGCGATGCCACAGTCTTTCCTCTTTCGGGTCAGTTGGTGGACCATTTAGAGGAGGCGTGGAAACAACCTGGCAAAAGATACCAGCCGCAGAGACGCCTGGCGGTGGCTTATCCGTTAGCGGATAATTATTTTGCTAAGTGTGAATCCCCTCCACAGGTGGATTCTCACGTGACCCGTCTTGTCCGTAGTGCCACATTGCCGATGCCATCCATGTCCTCCCTTAAGGATGCTACGGACCGCAAGGTAGAAATCTGCCTGAAGTCCGCTTATTCCCTTGCAGGGGGGGCAGCACGGCTGGCTATGGCCATTTGCTGGGTTGCCAGAGCGATGGAGCGCTGGGCGGACTCATTAGAGGCTTCTTTTGAATCCGACTGTCCGGCCGAACAAGCGGAGTTGATTGGCAATCTCCGTGATTCGGCCACCTACATCAACGAGGCGGCTCTAGACATTAGTACTCTGGTGTCTAGAATTTCTTCAGCAGCGGTAGCTGCTCGTCGCACCTTGTGGCTGCGATTCTGGAAGGCGGACGCAGATCCAAGAAAGGTCTGGAAGCGTTGCCGTTTACCGGAGAAGTTCTCTTCGGTCCGGATCTGGATAAGATTGTTGCCACGCTGGCGGCAGCCAAATCTGCTTGTCTCCCGTCGGCCGCTGCTCCTTCTGGTTCTGGCCCATCGTCCTTTCGGTCATCTAGGGCCCAGGGCAGGCCCAAACCACAGTCGTTTCCTCGACAGGCTGGCCCTAATAAATCGGTCAAGCCCCGGAAACAGGCATGGAGTACCAGATGTCCGGCCCCCAAGCCAGATGACAAGCCTGCGGCCTGACGGTCCGGGTCTCCCCTTGGGGGATCCCAGGGTGGGAGGCCGCCTGCTGCAGTTCTCCCGGTGTTGGTCGTTCACTACGACAGACACTTGGGTTCTGGAGGTGGTCTCTCACGGGTACGCCTTCTCCTTCCGGCACAGACCCCCGGCTCGATTCTTCACCACGGGTCTACCATCAGACCGGAACAAGGCTACGGAGCTGCGGAAGGTATTGCACACTATGCTCCAGGCTGGAGTTATAGTGCCTGTTCCATTCTCCCAGAGGGGCCAGGGTTTCTATTCAAATCTATTTTTGGTACAGAAACCCAATGGGTCATATCGTCCGATTCTCAACCTCAAAGCACTCAACAAGTCTTTGCGGGTCCCGAAGTTTCGGATGGAGACCCTACGGTCCATCATTCTGGCGCTGGAACCTGGGGACTACATGGTGTCATTGGACATACAGGACGCTATGGCGGTCATGGCGGCTTCTCTGCGGCTGCAAGGAGTCCGCATGTTGCCGTACTTGGACGACCTGTTATTGGTGGCAGGATCTCCAGAGCTCCTGTTACACCACTTGGACCTGACCATTGCACTGCTGCAACGGCACGGCTGGCTAATCAACTGGCAGAAGTCCACTCTAATCCCGTCTCGGAGGATTCTGCATCTTGGAGCCTTATTGGACTCGGGACAGCAAAGGATCTTCGTGACGGAGGACAAGATCTCTGCTTTACAGTCAAGGGTGCGCAGTTGTCTGCACAGCCGCCGGGTGTCCTTACACTCGGCGATGAGGTTACTGGGCTCCATGGTGTCGGTGTTCGACATGGTGGAATACGCCCAGTTTCACTGTAGACCTCTGCAGCACCTGATCCTGTCCAAGTGGAACGGGCTGCCTCAGTCTCTGAAGTTCCAGACGATTGTGCTCACCCCGGAGGTTCGCCTGTCCCTTGCGTGGTGGTTAAAGACGACCCACCTCAACAAGGGACGTCCGTTCTGGGTTCCAAATTGGGTCCTGTTGACAACGGACGCCAGTCTTCGGGGCTGGGGAGCAGTTTCGGGTCCACACTTGTTCCAGGGCAGGTGGACACCGACAGAAGCGGAGCTTCCAATAAATATCTTGGAACTCCGTGCGGTCTTCAATGCTCTCCTGCAGGCACAGCGGTTTCTCCAGGGTCACCCGGTGCAGGTCCAGTCGGACAATGCTACCACCGTGGCCTACATAAACAGGCAAGGAGGAACTCGCTGTCGGGCGGCTCTCGTAGAGGTCTCTCGGATCCTGGTTTGGGCGGAGCGCAATCTTCCGGCCATATCAGCGGTCTTCATCCCGGGAGTGCTAAATTGGGAGGCGGACTTTCTAAGTCGCCAGGACGTTCATCCAGGGGAATGGTCCCTGCACCCGGACGTTTTTCAACTACTGGTGGACAGGTGGGGTCTTCCAGAAATCGACCTCATGGCGTCCCGGCACAACAACAAGTTGCCGGTGTACGGGTCTCGCACAAGAGACGAAGGGGCGTCTCTGGTGGATGCTCTGTCCGTCCGGTGGACGTTCAGGTTCGCATACCTGTTCCCTCCGGTCTCCCTTCTTCCACGGGTAATCCGGAAATTCAAACAGGAAGGAGGGACGCTTCTGTTGATAGCTCCCGCGTGGCCCAGACGGCACTGGTTCTCAGACCTTCAGGGTCTGTCCGTGGACAGTCCTCTGCGGTTGCTGCTACGACCGGACCTTCTGTCTCAGGGTCCTTGTCTTCACCCGGACCTGACTCGGCTGTCTTTGGCGGCGTGGCTGTTGAGACGGCCATGCTGAGGTCCTGGGGGTTTGCCAGCTCTGTGGTGCGTACCATGTTACGAGCTCGGAAACCGTCTTCCGCGAGGATATACCATCGCGTGTGGCATACGTTCTTCCAGTGGTGTCGACCGAGAGGTTATGCACCGCGGGAGTTTCGTCTGTCTCGGATTCTCGCCTTCCTGCAAGCGGGACTAGATCATGGGCTTCGCCTTGCTTCTTTGAAGGTACAGGTTTCGGCCCTATCTGTCTGGTTTCACCGTAGGATTGCTACAATCCCGGATGTGCGCACCTTTGTGCAAGGTGTTCTCCGTATTCAGCCGCCCTTTGTTCCACCTGTGGCGCCTTGGGATTGGGCTGTGGTCCTGAGGGCTCTCCAAGGACCGCCGTTTGAACCACTGGGCTCAGTGGATATTAAATGGCTAACAGCTAAGACTGTTTTCCTTCTGGCCGTTGCTTCAGCCAGACGTGTTTCTGAGTTAGGGGCTCTTTCTTGTAGACCCCCTTTCTTGGTTTTTCATGGGAACAGGGCAGTGCTCCGCACTCGGCCCGAGTTTCTTCCCAAAGTTGTTTCCCAGTTTCATGTTAACGAGGAAATAGTTGTTCCGGCCTTTAACTCACCGGGTCTTTCCGTGGGTGAGGCCTCTTTGGATGTTGTGCGGGCCTTAAGGACTTATGTTGACCGCACTTCTTTGTTTAGGAAGTCGGACGCTTTGTTGTCCTCTATGGCTTCTGTAAAAAGGGTTGGCCTGCTTCAAAGCAAACTTTGGCAGCCTGGATCCGTATGGCTATTTCTGAAGCTTATCTTCATGAAGGCCTACCGGTCCCTCCTTCTCTGAAGGCTCATTCCACTAGGTCTGTGGGTCCTTCGTGGGCAGCTCGACGTGGTGCCTCGGCAGTTCAGATCTGCAAGGCTGCTACGTGGTCTTCTGTCCATACCTTCGTGAGGTATTACAGGTTTGACACCTTCGCCTCTCAGGATGCTTCCTTCGGGCGGCGGATTCTCCTTTCTGCACAGGAGCGTCCCCACCCTTAAAGGATACTGCTTTGGGACATCCCCAAGGTATCCTGTGGATACCCTATGGACCCTGAAGTAGAAAATATGAGATATGGTAAGAACTTACCCTTGTTATCTCTATTTCTACGAAGTCCATAGGGTTCCACAGGACTCCCGCCCTGTCGCACCTGTGCTGCAGATGGGCTTTGCTCTGGTCACCGGTTTTCCGTCTCCCTCTGGTGAGAATGTGATTCTTGTATGTGTCCAGATCTTTGTTCTCTCTCTTCCTTCTCCTCCTCCGGCCTATGGCTTGGTAACTAACTGAGGTGCCTTGGCCCGGGGGCGGGGTATAGGAGGGGGACCTAGTGCATCCTGGGAGGCTGAAAGCTTAACTCTTTGGTGCCCTGCGACTGACGTCACACCTATACCCCAAGGTATCCTGTGGAACCCTATGGACTTCGTAGAAATAGAGATAACAAGGGTAAGTTCTTACCATATCTCATATTTTTGTCCTCTGGGTCAGCCTAAAGGTCTGTTTCTTCATAGACTGTCGGCCTTTACAAGGGCCGACATATCCAGTTCCGAGCAGGCCTGGACTGCCAGCCGATCCTGCTTCTGAACCTACGGATATATCGTCAGCCTGACGAGACAGGCCTACCACTGAGAGATGGCGATTTTCTCAGTTTGCCCGGTACTAGTGTCTAGTTGCCGCGGCTACGTGGGTAGGAGGGTACGCACTCTCTTTGCTCAGGCGGCCTATTTCCATGTGATGGTACTCAGGCCCTTATTCGGAACAGGGCCTTACAAATCCAGAAAGCTATACAGTTGTTGCGGTAAGCGGAGCTAATTGGGCCATCCCCACTTTCTCAGCGAGGGACTGGTTGTTCTGCTTTCTTTCTGGTGCGGTGGCTGAATGGTCCTCTTTGGCCTATTCTCTGTCTCATTTCCCTGAACCAGTTCCTAAAGCTACCTGGGCTCAAGAGGCAATCCCTATGCTCCATCATACTATGTTTGGACCCTGGGGACTTTATGGTATCACTGGATATACAGGACGCGTGCCTACGGGTACTTACAGAGACCTTACCTCAGCATGGACTGAGGTTTGCTGTATCACAGCACTTACGATTTTTCGGGCTCTGCCTGTTGGGACTGCTCTCAGCCCCACAGGGGTTTACCAGCGTTTTGGATTTTCTGACAGTTCTTCTGTTCAGTATATCCCAATGCTCCTGTACCTGGATGGCCTCCTGCTCTTAGCAGGATCACCGGGGTACTTTACAGCCGGGTCAGGTTGACACTGGCTTCTTCAGGGTGCAGACGTTTAATCAATGGGGAAAAAGTCCTCCCTGCATCCCTTTCTGGGTATTCTTCACCTAGGAGCCCTGCTGGATTCTCAGAATCTGAGAATTCTTCTGGCGTAAGACGGCATCTCCACTCTTCCATTAGGAGTACATGGATGTCTGCGCAGTCGACATATGTCTTTACACTCTGGGATGCATGGTCCACTATTCAGTGTCTGCCTTTGGAAGGGTGGAATGGGCTTAGTTCCATTCCAGGCCTTTCCATAATTGGCTTATCTCCAGATGGAACAAGTTTTTTCTGTCTGATCACTGTCCAAACGATGATGCTCTCCCCGGAGGCAAGTCGGTCCCTTTTCGGGTGACTATGGCCATCTCGTCCAGGGTATTCTTTGCTAAGGACAGTGTCTGGTTCGCATCCATTTCAGTGCAGTTGGATGTCTGTCGATTCCACCCTGTCAATTAACTTGTTGGAACTTTAGCCTGTCTTGGGCCTTCACTCTGGCATAGCCCTTGTTTCCCGGTGAACCTGAAAAAGTTCAGTCCGACAGGGTCAGAACAGTGGCTTCCTTTTTAGCAATACTGTTCGTTGGGTGGCAATGTCAGGTATGTCATACATTCGGACATTGTCTGAGGGTCTCCTCCCGACCATCTCGACAGTGTTCATTTCAGGTGCTCTCCATTGGGAAGCGGGAGTCCTCAGCCATCACGACGTGCATCCAGGGGACTAGTCTCTTCCCCAAGAGAGGTTTCATCTCCTGGTGAGCAGGGGGGGGGGTCCTCCTGAGGTGACCCTCATGGCCTTCTGACTCTATCACACTATGGTGTTACAGTCCAACTCTGGGGATTCTGAAGCAACCTTCAGTGACTCTTTGTCGGTGAAGTGGTTCTTCCAATTTGCGTACCTGTGTTCTCCGGTCTCCATTCTTCCTCGAGGGAAGTGTTTCAATCGAGACGGAGATGCTTTCCTGCTGGTGGCTCCTGATTGCCCCAGATGTCAGGGGTACTTGGTCTTTCGGAGTCTCTCCATCGATACTCCATTCCTGATGCTTCACTGCCCAGACCTGTTGTCTCAGAGTCCTGGGGTTTGCCTTGGACCTGGGTAGTTTGTCTTTGACTGCGTCCCTACAGTGGTCTTACGGCTTCCCTGGCTTTGTCATCGTTGGAATGATTAGAGCACATGGATCAGCTTTTGCTGGGACCTACCACAAACTGTGGCAGCCATAATTCTTATGGTATTATACCTGTCGATATGATCCTCTGGGGTCCAGGATTTCCAGATATTCTGGCATTCCTTCCGGCTGGCTTGGGTTTCACCCTCGGCCTGGCCTTCCTGACAGTGCAGATCTCTACACTGTCAGTATGATTAAGATATGGAATTGCTCCGCTCTGATATCCAGTTCATCCTTTGGAGTGTTTTCTGGATTATGCCTCCATTTGTCCTCCGTAGGGACTCCTTGGGAGTTAGTAGTGGTTCTTCGTTGACTCCGGGGAAAGTTAATGGAACCGCTGGTTGTGATAGCCATTACATGGTCTATTGCTATATGTGTGGTTATAATGAATGAGTAGAATTACGTGTACAATATGTATGGTTATAATGAATGAGTATAATTACGTGTACACTATGTATGGTTATAATGAATGAGTAGAATTACGTGTACACTATGTATGGTTATAATGAATGAGTAGAACTACGTGTACACTATGTATGGTTATAATGAATGAGTAGAATTACGTGTACAATATGTATGGTTATAATGTAGGAGTATAATTACGTGTACAATATGTATGGTTATAATGAATGAGTAGAATTACATGTACAATATGTATGGTTATAATGAATGAGTAGAATTACGTGTACAATATGTATGGTTATAACTTATAATGAATGAGTATAATTACGTGTACACTATGTATGGTTATAATGAATGAGTATAATTACGTGTACAATGTGTATGGTTATAACTTATAATGAATGAGTATAATTACATGTACAATGTGTATGGTTATAACTTATAATGAATGAGTATAATTACGTGTACACTATGTATGGTTATAATGAATGAGTATAATTACGTGTACAATATGTATGGTTATAATGAATGAGTAGAATTACGTGTACACTATGTATGGTTATAATGAATGAGTATAATTACGTGTACAATATGTATGGTTATAATGAATGAGTATAATTACATGTACAATATGTATGGTTATAATGAATGAGTATAATTACATGTACACTATGTATGGTTATAATGAATGAGTATAATTACATGTACAATGTGTATGGTTATAATGAATGAGTATAATTACGTGTACACTATGTATGGTTATAATGAATGAGTAGAATTACGTGTACAATGTGTGTGGTTATAATGAGTATAATTACGTGTACAATATGTATGGTTATAATGAGTATAATTACGTGTACAATATGTATGGTTATAATGAATGAGTATAATTACGTGTACACTATGTATGGTTAGAATGAATGAGTATAATTACGTGTACACTATGTATGGTTATAATGAATGAGTATAATTACGTGTACAATATGTATGGTTATAATGAATGAGTAGAATTACATGTACAATATGTATGGTTATAATGAATGAGTAGAATTACGTGTACAATATGTATGGTTATAACTTATAATGAATGAGTAGAATTACATGTACAATGTGTATGGTTATAACTTATAATGAATGAGTATAATTACATGTACAATGTGTATGGTTATAATGAATGAGTATAATTACGTGTACAATATGTATGGTTATAATGAATGAGTATAATTACGTGTACAATATGTATGGTTATAATGAATGAGTATAATTACGTGTACAATATGTATGGTTATAATGAATGAGTAGAATTACATGTACAATATGTATGGTTATAATGAATGAGTATAATTACGTGTACACTATGTATGGTTATAATGAATGAGTAGAATTACGTGTACAATATGTATGGTTATAATGAATGAGTATAATTACATGTACACTATGTATGGTTATAATGAATGAGTATAATTACATGTACAATGTGTATGGTTATAATGAATGAGTATAATTACGTGTACACTATGTATGGTTATAATGAATGAGTAGAATTACGTGTACAATGTGTGTGGTTATAATGAGTATAATTATGTGTACAATATGTATGGTTATAATGAATGAGTATAATTACGTGTACACTATGTATGGTTATAATGAATGAGTAGAATTACATGTACAATATGTATGGTTATAATGAATGAGTATAATTACGTGTACACTATGTATGGTTATAATGAATGAGTAGAATTACGTGTACAATATGTATGGTTATAATGAATGAGTAGAATTACGTGTACAATATGTATGGTTATAATGAATGAGTATAATTACATGTACACTATGTATGGTTATAATGAATGAGTATAATTACATGTACAATGTGTATGGTTATAATGAATGAGTATAATTACGTGTACACTATGTATGGTTATAATGAATGAGTAGAATTACGTGTACAATGTGTGTGGTTATAATGAGTATAATTACGTGTACAATATGTATGGTTATAATGAATGAGTATAATTACGTGTACACTATGTATGGTTATAATGAATGAGTATAATTACGTGTACACTATGTATGGTTATAATGAATGAGTATAATTACGTGTACACTATGTATGGTTATAATGAATGAGTAGAATTACGTGTACAATATGTATGGTTATAATGAATGAGTAGAATTACGTGTACACTATGTATGGTTATAATGAATGAGTATAATTACGTGTACAATATGTATGGTTATAATGAATGAGTATAATTACGTGTACAATATGTATGGTTATAATGAATGAGTAGAATTACGTGTACAATATGTATGGTTATAATGAATGAGTATAATTACGTGTACAATATGTATGGTTATAATGAGTATAATACGTGTACAATGTGTGTGGTTATAATGAGTATAATTACGTGTACAATATGTATGGTTATAATGAATGAGTAATTACGTGTACAATATGTATGGTTATAACTTATAATGAATGAGTAGAATTATGTGTACACTATGTTTCTACTTCAGGGTCCATAAGGGGTCCACAGGGTTGACCTTGGGGTATAGGTTGGGAACCAAATCCGGGCACCACGCAGTTAAAGCTTTTAGCTCCCAGGATGCACTTGGGTCCACTCTCCCTATAACCCCACCCCCAAGCCAGAGGCACCTCAGTTTAAGTTGGTGCCCGGCCGGAATCGGGTCACCGTTTAGTGCAGTGGGGAGCTGATTAGCAGCCCCTAAGCTTTATTTTTTCTAAAGGACAGAGTTTTTTATTTTTCCTTTGGATTCTTCAGAGCGGCAGCGTCAGACTGTCCATAGGACGTCTAAGCTGCCGCTCCGTCACCCCGCTGGCGCTGAGACGCCAGTACAGATCTGGGGATCTCAGCGGGACCCCAGAGTCTGTACTAGCCGGACTCTGCGGGCGCCCAGGACTGCTGCCGGATCCACGGGGAGCAGGTAAGGCGCGGGTCACCGCTTGCGGTGATCCGCGCATTTGAAATGCAGTCCTGTGCCTCCGGTCTCTGGGGACAGACCGGAGCCGCCGGCAGTGGCGGCGGGCCCCCCATACCCCGTGTGTCCACTAGACCACCAGGGACTTAGTGTTCGGTGCAGGGAGCCGGCGTCCCGGGGGTTAATAGCCGGCCAGGGGAGACAGCCTTCCCTGTTACAGCGGCTCCTCCCCTCAGCTCAGCGCGCCTTTCAGTATCTATAGTCTGGCGTCGCTGAGCTGCTTCCTCCGCGGGCCACGCTTCTTCTGAGGTCTCCAGCGGCCATTTTCTCTGTGGTGCAGCAGAAATCTCTGGAGATGGCAGTGAGTCCAGTCCCCCTGCGTACCTCACCATCAGGTCAGTGTACACAGCGCTGTAGCCTTCCCAGACACTGACTCTGGGTAAGTTGCATGCAGTGTAATAGTGCAGTATATTATATGACATGTTTATGTATATATGTATAAATCTGCATTATATGTGACTTATGCTAGTGCTGACTGTACTTTATTCTCTCACCTGTCAGTGTATATCTATCCCTTTCCTTATCTGCCCTAATACAGCTGTACTTGGGGTGGTTCTGAGACCTCACATTTATATACTTGTTAATATTTGTGAGGTTTGTCACATACTGTTGCGTGCTGCACGTTGCCATATTTTGAGTGGAACTGTGTGTTGCATACGCTGAAAATGGGTCCCTGCAGCTAATTTTTAGTTTGTCAGGACCAGTATAGTGCTGCTTGATCACAAGGCTTGGTCAGATATGTCTGACCAGGAGATAGAGCGTTATACTGCACCCATTTTTACTATCCTGCAAGCCATGTGCTGCAGGTGTTAGTGCGGAGGATTTAACTCTTAAAGGGTTCTGTATGTGGCGTCATCGGGTGCCGGCCCCTTTCACGACCCCCTTGGGCGGTTTGTTTTCTCGGGATCCTCTTAATTGCGGATCGCCGGTCGGGCCCCATTGTTGTACCTCACTTGGGGTTACTTCACCATACTGCCCTTTTTCATCTCAGGGTATCTCGCAGTTTCTTGCACTCTTCGCCTGTGACACAGACTACCGCTCCCTACAGGGGTTTTTCGAGTATATGAATTCCCCCTGGTGCCACAATAGTCTGTCATGCCCCTTGCAGGGATTACCACAACAGCCACCCTGGGTGGATGTCGTTTTTCTATGAAACGCAAATTGGCGTGGTTGACGCCCTGTGGTTACTTCCCACTTGGCTCTGCCGTGAACTGGATACTGTTTTGGGCTCTTTCCCTCTTACACGGGGGGAAGCCTATCTCAAGTATTATTATCCCTGTTTTAGGGCTGGTAGCAGGTCCATTCTGCACCTGTATCATACACCCTCAGTATTACGTGCCTTTTGGGTCCTTGTTGCTGACTAGCGGGTGGATCGCATGGCGGGACTCTGGCTGTTGCCAGATATGAGGTATTACAACAGTGTTTGGCCTCCTGTCCCAAATTCCCTGAGGGTCATCATGAGCCCCTCCTGGGGTGGATGGGCGTGTTACTCGTCTGATTACAGATGTTACTACGCATCCCATTCCTGCGTGGTCGGATTCTTCTGATCCGTAGGTGGTAACTCTGCCTGAAATCAGTATACTCGCTTTCAGGGGTTGTTACCCATCCTACCATGGCGATAGCATGGTTGGTTAATACTATTGCATACTGAGCTGATGCATTTGTAATGTTTTTTCCCCTCCAACACGTCTGGGGTTCAAATGTATTTGGTTGCTCACGTAATATATGCAGTTGTCATAGGTGGAAATGCCTATATTGGATACCAGCTCCTAATTTTCAGAGTTCCGGCTGCGACGGTATCCTCCGTAATACCCTATGGCTGCGCTCTGGGAATGCAGAGCTGCAGATACCATCTATAGGGTATATCTTGTTGGGTCCTGACCTTGACAGTACAAATTTCCCGCCGTCAGCTATGCTCACTACGGGGCCTCAGACTATTAAGTCTTTTTGTCCTCTGGGTCAGCCTAAAGGTCTGTTTCTTCATAGACTGTCGGCCTTTACAAGGGCCGACATATCCAGTTCCGAGCAGGCCTGGACTGCCAGCCGATCCTGCTTCTGAACCTACGGATATATCGTCAGCCTGACGAGACAGGCCTACCACTGAGAGATGGCGATTTTCTCAGTTTGCCCGGTACTAGTGTCTAGTTGCCGCGGCTACGTGGGTAGGAGGGTACGCACTCTCTTTGCTCAGGCGGCCTATTTCCATGTGATGGTACTCAGGCCCTTATTCGGAACAGGGCCTTACAAATCCAGAAAGCTATACAGTTGTTGCGGTAAGCGGAGCTAATTGGGCCATCCCCACTTTCTCAGCGAGGGACTGGTTGTTCTGCTTTCTTTCTGGTGCGGTGGCTGAATGGTCCTCTTTGGCCTATTCTCTGTCTCATTTCCCTGAACCAGTTCCTAAAGCTACCTGGGCTCAGGAGGCAATCCCTATGCTCCATCATACTATGTTTGGAACCTGGGGACTTTATGGTATCACTGGATATACAGGACGCGTGCCTACGGGTACTTACAGAGACCTTACCTCAGCATGGACTGAGGTTTGCTGTATCACAGCACTTACGATTTTTCGGGCTCTGCCTGTTGGGACTGCTCTCAGCCCCACAGGGGTTTACCAGCGTTTTGGATTTTCTGACAGTTCTTCTGTTCAGTATATCCCAATGCTCCTGTACCTGGATGGCCTCCTGCTCTTAGCAGGATCACCGGGGTACTTTACAGCCGGGTCTGACTGACTGACAGGGGGGTTGACTGCAGACGTTTAATCAATGGGGAAAAAGTCCTCCCTGCATCCCTCTCTGGGTATTCTTCACCTAGGAGCCCTGCTGGATTCTCAGAATCTGAGAATTCTTCTGGCATAAGACGGCATCTCCACTCTTCCATTAGGAGTACATGGATGTCTGCGCAGTCGACATATGTCTTTTCACTCTGGGATGCATGGTCCACTATTCAGTGTCTGCCTTTGGAAGGGTGGAATGGGCTTAGTTCCATTCCAGGCCTTTCCATAATTGGCTTATCTCCAGATGGAACAAGTTATTTCTGTCTGATCACTGTTCAAACGATGATGCTCTCCCCGGAGGCAAGTCGGTCCCTTTACGGGTGACTATGGCCATCTCGTCCAGGGTATTCTTTGCTAAGGACAGTGTCTGGTTCGCATCCATTTCAGTGCAGTTGGATGTCTGTCGATTCCACCCTGTCAATTAACTGGTTGGAACTTTAGCCTGTCTTGGGCCTTCACTCTGGCATAACCCTTGTTTCCCGGTGAACCTGAAAAAGTTCAGTCCGACAGGGTCAGAACAGTGGCTTCCTTTTTAGCAATACTGTTCGTTGGGTGGCAATGTCAGGTATGTCATACATTCGGACATTGTCTGAGGGTCTCCTCCCGACCATCTCGACAGTGTTCATTTCAGGTGCTCTCCATTGGTAAGCGGGAGTCCTCAGCCGTCACGACGTGCATCCAGGGGACTAGTCTCTTCCCCAAGAGAGGTTTCATCTCCTGGTGAGCAGGGGGGGGGGTCCTCCTGAGGTGACCCTCATGGCCTTCTGACTCTATCACACTATGGTGTTACAGTCCAACTCTGGGGATTCTGAAGCAACCTTCAGTGACTCTTTGTCGGTGAAGTAGTTCTTCCAATTTGCGTACCTGTGTTCTCCGGTCTCCATTCTTCCTCGAGGGAAGTGTTTCAATCGAGACGGAGATGCTTTCCTGCTGGTGGCTCCTGATTGCCCCAGATGTCAGGGGTACTTGGTTTTTCGGAGTCTCTCCATCGATACTCCATTCCTGATGCTTCACTGCCCAGACCTGTTGTCTCAGGGTCCTGGGGTTTGTCTTGGACCTGGGTCGTTTGTCTTTGACTGCGTCCCTACAGTGGTCTTACGGCTTCCCTGGCTTTGTCATCGTTGGAATGATTAGAGCACATGGATCAGTTTTTGCTAGGACCTACCACAAACTGTGGCAGCCATAATTCTTATGGTATTATACCTGTCGATATGATCCTCTGGTGTCCAGGATTTCCAGATATTCTGGCATTCCTTCCGGCTGGCTTGGGTTTCACCCTCGGCCTGGCCTTCCTGACTGCGGATCTCTACACTGTCAGTATGATTAAGATATGGAATTGCTCCGCTCTGGTATCCAGTTCATCCTTTGGAGTGTTTTCTGCATTATGCCTCCATTTGTCCTCCCTAGGGACTCCTTGGGAGTTAGTAGTGGTTCTTCGTTGACTCCGGGGAAAGTTAATGGAACCGCTGGTTGTGATTGCCATTACATGGTCTATTGCTTTGGCTTTCTCTCTTTCTCTCAGGGAGTTTATATCACCCAGGTGAGTGTCGGAACTGGGAGCGTTCTCATGTGGCTCCCTCTTCTGGAGGGCATCTTGTCAGGGTGTGAGTTGCTCTCACCCTGTGTTTCTTCTTAGTGATTTTTAGGTTCCATATTATTCTGGAACTTATGGTGAGGCCATTCAGTCCCCGGTCTTATCGGCTGGTGTGGCCTCATTGACTGTGGTCCGGCCTCTGTGGATTTATGTGATCCGTTCAAGTTCCTGACGGAAATCGGACTCCTTATTGGTGGTCTGAGATTTCAGGTTTTAACAGGAAAGGATGGCCGGCCTATGGCCAAATGTTGGCTGGACGGCCTCGTATGTCTTCTTCAGGGGCCTACCCATGGGTAGGCCTTTCTGTTGTTGATGCTTGTTTTTTCTCGGGCCATGTAACCCTCGTGGGTGGCTCGCTGTGGCGCCTTGGCTGTTTTGCCTTGCTAGATGGCCACGTGGTCTTCTGCCCACATCTTTTTAAGGTTCTAGGCATTGGTTTCCTTTGCCTCTCCGGATGCTTCCTTTTTGGCGGCGGATTCTCCTCTCAGCACAGGAGCGTCCCCTCCCTTGGTTGAACTGCTTTGGGACATCCCCAAGGTCAACCCTGTGGACCCCCTATGGACCCTGAAGTAGAAAACAAGAGATATGGTAAGAACTTACCTTTGTTATCTCTGTTTCTACGAAGTCCATAGGGTCCACAGGGCGCCCGCCCTGACGCACCTGGCTTCAAATGGGCTGTGTGGCTGGTCACCGGTTTTCCGTCTCCCATTTCTATGAGTATGGTTATCGAGTGTTCCACTTTTCTCTCTCTTTTTTTCTCCTCCTCCGGCCTTTGGCTACTTACAAACTGAGGTGCCTCTGGCTTGGGGGTGGGGTTATAGGGAGAGTGGACCCAAGTGCATCCTGGGAGCTAAAAGCTTTAACTGCGTGGTGCCCGGATTTGGTTCCCAACCTATACCCCAAGGTCAACCCTGTGGACCCTATGGACTTCGTAGAAACAGAGATAACAAAGGTAAGTTCTTACCATATCTCTTGTTATGGTTATAATGAATGAGTAGAATTACGTGTACAATATGTATGGTTATAATGAATGAGTAGAATTACGTGTACACTATGTATGGTTATAATGAGTAGAATTACGTGTACACTATGTATGGTTATAATGAATGAGTAGAATTACGTGTACAATATGTATGGTTATAATGAGTAGAATTACGTGTACACTATGTATGGTTATAATGAATGAGTATAATTACGTGAGTCTCTCGTTCCCTATATGTCGGTGCCCATCTCTTTTTCCTTTGGCAACTAGGGCTGGCACATACCTCCGTGTCACTGCTGCAGACTATTACATTACAGCTCTCCATCCCCTGGCGCCTAGTATCTATTTAGAAGCGGCGGGTGAACGCGGTTGAATACACTACTCCGTATTTTGCTGCAGCCGCGACTATCTTTATACTAATTCTGCAGCCGATGACCTTCCTACCGGCTGCGGAGCTAATCAGTCGCTGTGCTTATTAAGATGCGTCATCCGAGATTGCACCAACTCTATGGAGGCGCTGACGCTCCATCTGAACACGGCCGCCTGAGTCAGCGCTGACTGCGACGCACCCGTGTCTGGCTAGTCCATGGTATGTCCTAGGCACGCTATACACAGCTTTTGCATTCAAATTGGTTCTGCGTCTTAGAACAGTAACCATTTGCGCAGTTCGACTGACACGTGCGCAGACAAACCATGGTTACTGCGTTCTCCTTTGTATCAGGCCCTGCGGGTGGCGCCAGCGCCCATGCCGGGTACAACAGCTGATACTGTGACTTCCCTTGCTCTCCGCAGGACGGCTGCAGCTTATCTCACCTGGCGCTCTCCTCCAATAACCTATCGGATGACTGTGTGCGGGATCTGGCCAGGTAATGTCTCGTTTCCTCCTCGCTGTAGCGTTATAGTGGTACGTCTCTCCAATAATGACGCTTCCTTCTCAGGTGTCTCCCCGTCTGTCCCTCTCTGACCGCTCTCGATCTGTCTGGAAATCCCAGAGTGGGAAATAATGGATTTGAATATCTTCTGAATGGGATTTGGGAGAGAAATTGTGAAATGGCAGAACTCAACCTCACGGGTAAGACCTCCAGGGAAAAGCTACCGGGGACCCCGGAAATATGGTGTCTGGTGTAACACAAGTCCTCATTCATTGGTCAGCGACTAAGGGCTTTATATGTAAGGGTGAAGAGGTTGTGCTGGATTGTAGGAGGTTACAGAGGGGGGACTCACATGCTGCGCGGTGAGAGAAGGATGATACGAGTGATGAGGATGGGTTGGAGAGTGGAAAGATGACCATGTGCAGATGGTAGTCCAGGGGGGAGAGAGAAGGAGATGATACGAGCGATGAGGATGGGTTGGAGAGGGGAAAGGTGACCATGTGCAGATGGTAGTCCAGGGGGGAGAGAGAAGGAGACGATACAAGCGATGAGGATGGGTTGGAGAGGGGAAAGGTGACCATGTGCAGATGGTAGTCCAGGGGGGAGAGAGAACGAGATGATACGAGCGATGAGGATGGGTTGGAGAGTGGAAAGGTGACCATGTGCAGATGGTAGTCCAGGGGGGAGAGAGAACGAAATGATACGAGCGATGAGGATGGGTTGGAGAGGGGAAAGGTGACCATGTGCAGATGGTAGTCCAGGGAGGAGAGAGAAGGAGATGATACGAGCGATGAGGATGGGTTGGAGAGTGGAAAGGTGACCATGTGCAGATGTTAGTCCAGGGGGGAGAGAGAAGGAGATGATACGAGCGATGAGGATGGGTTGGAGAGTGGAAAGGTGACCATGTGCAGATGGTAGTCCAGGGAGGAGAGAGAAGGAGATGATACGAGCGATGAGGATGGGTTGGAGAGTGGAAAGGTGACCATGTGCAGATGTTAGTCCAGGGAGGAGAGAGAAGGAGATGATATGAGCGATGAGGATGGGTTGGAGAGGGGAAAGGTGACCATGTGCAGATGGTAGTCCAGGGGGGAGAGAGAACGAGATGATACGAGCGATGAGGATGGGTTGGAGAGTGGAAAGGTGACCATGTGCAGATGGTAGTCCAGGGGGGAGAGAGAAGGAGATGATATGAGCGATGAGGATGGGTTGGAGAGGGGAAAGGTGACCATGTGCAGATGGTAGTCCAGGGGGGGAGAGAGAAGGAGACGATACAAGCGATGAGGATGGGTTGGAGAGGGGAAAGGTGACCATGTGCAGATGGTAGTCCAGGGGGGAGAGAGAACGAGATGATACGAGCGATGAGGATGGGTTGGAGAGTGGAAAGGTGACCATGTGCAGATGGTAGTCCAGGGGGGAGAGAGAACGAAATGATACGAGCGATGAGGATGGGTTGGAGAGGGGAAAGGTGACCATGTGCAGATGGTAGTCCAGGGAGGAGAGAGAAGGAGATGATACGAGCGATGAGGATGGGTTGGAGAGTGGAAAGGTGACCATGTGCAGATGTTAGTCCAGGGGGGAGAGAGAAGGAGATGATACGAGCGATGAGGATGGGTTGGAGAGTGGAAAGGTGACCATGTGCAGATGGTAGTCCAGGGAGGAGAGAGAAGGAGATGATACGAGCGATGAGGATGGGTTGGAGAGTGGAAAGGTGACCATGTGCAGATGTTAGTCCAGGGAGGAGAGAGAAGGAGATGATATGAGCGATGAGGATGGGTTGGAGAGGGGAAAGGTGACCATGTGCAGATGGTAGTCCAGGGGGGAGAGAGAACGAGATGATACGAGCGATGAGGATGGGTTGGAGAGTGGAAAGGTGACCATGTGCAGATGGTAGTCCAGGGGGGAGAGAGAGAAGGAGATGATACAAGTGATGAGGATGGGTTGGAGAGTGGAAAGGTGACCATGTGCAGATGGTAGTCCAGGGGGGAGAGAGAAGGAGATGATACGAGCGATGAGAATAGGTTGGAGAGGGGAAAGGTGACCATGTGCAGATGGTAGTCCAGGGGGGAGAGAGAAGGAGATGATACGAGCGATGAGGATGGGTTGGAGAGTGGAAAGGTGACCATGTGCAGATGTTAGTCCAGGGGGGAGAGAGAAGGAGATGATACGAGCGATGAGGATGGGTTGGAGAGTGGAAAGGTGACCATGTGCAGATGTTAGTCCAGGGGAGAGAGGGAAGTGCATGGATATAGGTTTTAGTGGCTCTGGGATGAGGAATCCTAGCGATGATCGGACTGAGAGTGACCTGAAATGAGCTGTAATTCTATTACACCCCACTAGAGGGCACCACAACCTCGTACACTGATTCCATTTGTTCCCTCTGACAGGTTGCGGTATCCGAGGACCCCTAAATAGCGCCTCCCTGGATGTGCTCTCATCCCTCCTGCGGGAGCTACGGCTGGGCTCCCACTGCTTCTCCAAGAAGGACGGAGGGACCCTTGCACAGGCGTGGCCTGCGGACTCTGCGGTTCTGTGTCGCCAGCACAAGCTGTTCCTTAAGAGACTGACCTGAAGCTCCAGCTGTATATGCCCATGTTCCACTGGAAGAAGGTGATGGAGCTTCCATCCATGGTCATGTCTGCTGCCCATGTGCTGGAGACCCTGGATCTGCCCTGGAAGAGACTGGGATTAGTATCAGCCAGCAGGAGCATTCATCTACAGAACATAGACCTTTATTCTACGGAGCGTCCTCAGACTATGGGACATGACTTCCCCTCATAGCACCACCATGTGCAGTTACTAGTAATGTCCCCACCATTCATCCATCATTCTGGATTCGTGTCCTGTCTTATGTAACAGCTGTGACTATTGGTGGCACTTGGTAACGTGTCTGTGTGATGATCCTGGAATTGGGACCCCCCCCCCCCCCCCAATCTGGTCACATGCTGCTACTCTCTGTGACTGGTGCAGATGCAGGAGGGACTCCCGTTACCATCCAGGGACGGAGCTGCACCAATCAGGAGGCGGCTCAGTCTGCAATAAGAAGCTGGCTGCATACACTGCTCACTTGGATTGGTCAGTGAGATTGTCCGTCAGCCTCATTTATATTCCTCCAACCAATGATTGGACGGAGCAACTCTCGGGTATTTGCCCCCAGTATGACCTGTGTGTCCAGTAAGACGTGGTATGGAATCTCCGTATGCGACCGGAATCCACACTCTCCCTGGGGTGGACGGGAGGAATATTAACCTTCATAATTGTAGTGTTTTTAATCATTATAGTGCAGTCCCTGTGCTAACGTGTTTTACCGGATATTTTATGCCTAAGGGTCTATGATGCAGATGTGCAGGAATATATAATATGCTATAATTATTTCTATTGTATTTCTCTGTATTAAAGGGATATTCTCTGGCTCCGCATCAGTGCTGAATGATTTCATGAAAGATTTTCTACAGTAGCCAATTGCCCGTAGCCAGAAAGCGCAGGGAGGTCCCCGGATCTAGAGGCCAGAAGGTGCAGGGAGGTCCCCGGATCTAGAGGCCAGAAGGCGCAGGGAGGTCCCCGGATCTAGAGGCCAGAAGGCGCAGGGAGGTCTCTGGAGTTAGAGACCACAAAGCACAAAGTTTCCCGCAACTAGAGGTTCCAAAGTGCAGGGAGGTCCTTACGCCAGAGCCCATAATAGAATTAGGAGCAGATTGCTCGTTGTTTGTGGGAGCGACGTTCCCTGCCTTTTCCCAGGACAGGACCAGCCGTGTATTGGGGTCTGTAGGTGTTACAGAGGTTTCTCGTTGTTTTGCTTTATGTATATATAGTTTTATTAGTGCTGAATTTGTCTCCATGTGCTACAAACAGTTTGTCTTATTCTAAGAATGTGCCCATAGAGCTTACACTCTAGCAGTGTTACCTGTTATCTATAATAGCTCCCAGGATGCATTTGTCCATCCTCCCTATACCCCGAGCCAGAGGCACCTCAGTTATAGTTGGTGCCCGGCCGGAGTCGGGTCACTGTTTATGCAGAGGGGGTGATTAGCAGCCCCAAAGCTAATTTTATTTGATGATTTTTTGGTTCTTTTTTCTTCTATCTTCAGAGCGCACAGCAGCAGCATACTGTCCACAGGACATCTGCGCTGCCGCTCCATCACCTCGCCAGTGCCACGACGCCAGTAATGATCTGGGGATCTCAGCGGGCCCCGAGGGATAACCCAGACTGCAGCTGGATGCATGGGGACACGTAAGGTGGGTCACCGCAAGGGCATAGAGACCGGAGGAGCTGACCATGGAAATACCCTGCGCTCCACTAGACCACCAGGGAAATGTTTTTTGGTGTGGGAACCAGCGTCCCAGGGGTTAATAGTCAGCCAGGGGAGACAGCCTTCCCTGTTTAGCGGGTCCTGCCCTCAGCTTTCGGGTCCCATTACTTTTGGCCCCTTAAAAAGTGGGAGGCACATATAGAAACAGTTGTAATTCCTACACCGTTCACCTGATTTGGATGTAATTACCCTCAAATTAAATCTGAAAGTCTGCAGGTAAAGCACATCTTGTTTGTTTCATTTCAAAGCCATTGTGGTGGTGACTAGAGGCCAAAATATGAAAATTCTGTCACTGTCCCAATATTTATGCACCTGACTGTGTGTGTGTGTATATAGATAGATAGATAGTTGCAATCCTCAGTCCGGCACTCCGTGAGTCATAAAACTTAAATCAATATGTCCAATAGCGCTGCGGTGCCCTCCTTGAATCCAAAAAATGGAAACCATATATCTCAAAGCAATAGGTGGCACTCGTCAGACTTGTACAAATATAAAAAACTTCCTTTATTCCAACATGTTTTGGGGACAACCCCCATCCTCAGGGACAAATGTATAATGAACATACAACACATACAAACATATATAGACACTCCCATCCCAGTCTGTGTAAAAACTGCCTAATGCACACACCTGTGTCTGATCAGCCCAAGAGAGATCGTGGGGCATGTATCACACATCCCGCTGAACCCTCCCGGCCATATCCCACAGGTGTGTGTGTCATAGTAACCATCATTGCTAATGACATAAACCTACACCCAGATATCACAACGAAATATGTTAACATATGCTTTCCATAATGTAATTTGTCACTGTGTATTCCATAATCTGTAAACAGAATTATACACATTTGTATTGCTAAACTTTAAAAAGATGTTACAAAATTGCATCACATAATGCTATGTATATACAACAGTGAATATATTTCAAGAACTTCCTGTAAACAGTAATTGCTGCAAATAAGAGTATATAGTGCAAATAATGGAAATGGGTTTAAAGGCACCTATTCACAGATAACATTGGATAACATCTTTTTAAAGTTGTGCAATACAAATGTGTATAATTATGTTTACAGATTATGGAATACACAGTGACAAATGACATTATGGAAAGCATATGTTAACATATTTCGTGTGATAACTGGGTACACACACACACACATAAATGACTCACGACTCCAAAGGATCTGCGTTCAACGTTTCAGTCGGTGTGACTTGTCAAGAACAACAGTGAAATGACACACAATATACCTAAATACCCAATGACATCCCATAATGTCCATGCTTGCCATCCGCCGAGTAAGTGACGTCATGGGCGGGACCGGCGCATCCATGCTGACGCGGCTTCTGAGAGCTGCAGGTGCCGCATGTTGGTTCCCAAGGCAACCCGGCCCTAAGTAGGAACTGTGTGTTATGACGCGGCTAATACGAGCGTCGGGTGCTACTGTGGATCACCATGGCAACCCGGCTCTGTACGAACGCTGCGTTAAGGGAAAACAAACCAGCAATCTGAGTAACACATGCTCAGTACAGGTCAACGTGTACATATCATAATATATGAATACATGTAAAATGGTCACAGTCAAATCAGTATGAGTTCAACAGAAATAAATACAGAGATGTACCGGCAATGGAATAGATTTACTAACAAGACAAACTGTAAAGGAACAGTGAGAGGACAGACCTGAAAGGTGAGTGAACAAAAAACAGATATACAGCAGGTGGTGCGTAAATTAATAAAATAAGAATAGAAACCAAAATGTGAGAAACGTGCTGTAGCCAGGCTATGATGGAAACAAAGAAATATGGAATGTAAGTAACTATAGCACGTCCATGGCCAGGTGAGTGGTGCTATGGGAACAGCACCTGAAGACTGACATACTGATATAAGAACAGAAGTAAGCACGAGCATCTATATAAAGTAGCCGTGGGCTAGCAGGTAAGTGGCTATGAAACACTAACATGGAAAAGACTGAGAATAAATATATAAGGCATCCAGAAAATAAATAGATGGGCGATAGGGAAAGTGTAACCATGGATCCTGCCATCTTACAGCACCAGGTACCCGAGGAGCTGCCCATCCAAGTACTAGCCCGGCCGACACTGCTTAGCTTCAAAAATCGGACACTATAAGGCGTATCCAATGTAGACTGGCTGTAATCCAGGTGTGAGAGTCTATAATAATTTATAGTGTTTATGTAAAATATACTGTATGATTTATCAGAAAAAGCCATTTTCCTTTACACAAATATCATGAGATTGAAGCACATTACGGTATACTGGGCGAGCAGCTGAAGGATCCCAGAATAGGATACTAAGTCTGGACACTGAAAAAATGACAAACTGAAGACGCAATGACACATCCTATGTACTTGTTAAACCAATCATATGTATTCTATTCTGTCACAACCATTTTTGGCAAATGTTTGTGACAGCAGTTTTCTGAACTTATAAAAGTTGGCTCAAAGAGGATGTACCTCTGAGAGCTGAGTGGATTCATCACAGTGTGTGTTGAGTTTCCTTATCTTCCCAGCCGGCTGTATGGAGAATTGATAAAGCACAGGAGTAGTGTTTTGCATACCGTGATCCAGGGGTAGGAAGCCTCGTCACCCCAACATTTCTGGGGGACTCGTCTGGGATCCCCAACTGCCTGTCTGTACTGACGAATATCCACTTAAAAATTTGGAACTGCAGAAGCAAATTCCGATCGGTGACTATTGAGAAATATGCGCATTTGCACTTTTCAATGCTCTCTTCTGCGCTTCCTAATTAGTATTGGGTTCAGTATGGATGGGCTAATCGGGGATCTATGAATATATTGTATGCCAAACCTGCTCTTTTAAAGTATAAGTTGTCTTGTCTTGAGGTGAGTGAAAGGAGTGTGATTGTATGTGTGCTAACTGTGAGATGTATATAAAGGAACCAGATCTTTAAATGGTCAACCAAAGACTGCACCTCTCATCTGCTATTAGAGGCTTGTCCTGTCTTTTGAGACGTGTGATCCCTGGGTTGAGACATTCACTGATCTCCTTGCTCTCATAGTAGCTGTAAAAAGTGACACCTAGTGCCTAAACATGGCAAAAGTGTTTAGGAGTGCAGAGAAAGGTGCCCATTGATTCAGGATAAGGTCCTTCACGTTTCCCCATTGGTACCCCTAGGGGGTGCCTGGGGCTGAAGGGTTGTACATATTATTCATCTGTGTAGCATGCCAGAAGGATTAGAACAGTGGGTCATAATCTGTGGGAGTGTTATAGTGACATTGAGGACCTGTTATCCCTGTCCTTAAAAAGACAATACAGTATTCCCAGAGTCTGATATATGAACCACATATAGCTAAAGTGTGAGGGGTGTACTTGTGTAGTGATATTACAGTAAACCAGATCATTTATAAGTCCTGATCTAATAGCTGTAATAAATCAGAGGATCCCTGTGGCATATATTTGCCTTAAAGGGTGTCAACATATTTGGCTACCAGGATAGATAAGGACTGGGCTGGACTAATAAATTAGCTACCCAGTAATTTCTGCAGGGATAGTTCAGTAGTAGCTTGTCCAGTTATTAGGGGGTTGCCAGCTGATGGGCATTTGAAGCTGATAAGACAGGTTTTGTTGTATAGTTACCCAGTAGGAACGCAGGAATAAGTGAATGTTCTTTTGAATAAAATAAAGATTCCTCAGGGGATTCAGGAAAAACTAGGAGCGGTAACCCATAATAGGGGCTCAGGGCAGTACAGGCATGGTAAGAGAATTACCATGTGCTCCTGCGGATCTAGTCGAATCCAGGGAGGGGAAAAGTGCACATAAAGATATTCAAAAGATACTACAGAAAGCAGGGATGCCCAGTGTGGGTTCCATGGATCCTGTAAGGTGGGAACCTCTGCAAAAGAAAACAAGGCTTGGATAGAGTGTAAGAAAGTAGGCAGCAAGTACAGGCCTGGTTAGAGGTAGCCAAAGACATACATAAAGAACAGGAGGTAACACAAGACACTGAGTTTATGGAAGATTGTGGTCCAAATACTGTGAGGCCTGTCCCAGTGATCCCTTTTGTGAATCAACAGGCATCACTAACAGCCCCTGATTTAAGCCCAAAATACCCAAGTTTGGCTCCACTTACCACACCAGTAAGGGATGGCAGGAAATGCCCAGGATGTGGTAAATGTGTACCTAATGCTAATTGTCCATTTTGTGGGAATCAAGTGCTCTGGCCAGGGGAACCCTGTGATCAACAAGGCTTAACCAGATCACCTCATAATCCATCACCTCCACACTTATCACCAGTTACACCACCAGCTCCTCCACTGCCTTATGCAGGAGGAAATTTCAGCCCCATTCCCATACAAGGGTGGGCAGGTACCTTAATGCCTTGGATGTTTAATAAAAACAGACACAGGACACAGGTGTGCAAGAAGCCACAGGCAATAATGATGAACCTTGCGGCTGTGAACACTGTGGGGGTGAACAGATGTGTTTTGGTATGGGGGTGGACCTGTCCCTTTCTGAAAATACATCTATAGAGGCTTATTCTGTAACTACACAGGAGGTGTTTGAACCAAATCCCCAGAATGCAGCAGTTATGATAAGAGTAAGAACCCAAATTCAGTATAGACCCTAGACCAGGGGTTCCCAACCACGGTCCTCAAGGTACACTAACAGTCCAGGTTTTAAGGATAGCCATAGTTCAGCACAGGTGACTTAATTAGTAGCTTAGTTATTTTGATTTAACCATCTGTGGTTAAGCATGGATATCACTAACACCAGGACTGTTAGTGTGCCTTGAGGACCGAGGTTGGGAATCACTGCCCTAGACAGACCAGAGCTAATAGGATATTATCTCCAGAAGAAGCAAAAAGGAAAGGGTTATGTTTCTTCTGTCATAAAGCAGGGCACATGAAAAGGGATCGTCAGAAATATAAGTAATGGGCAGAGAAAAGGGAGCAATTTGGAGTAAGGGTTCAAACAGCACATAGCCCATAGGAAACAGGCTGTCCAGTGTCAGGTCCCCCACAATCCATTATTAATACCTCAGGTCCCAAGGGAATAATACAATTGACACTACCTGGGGGGAACAAATTGACTGTAGAATAGACGCTGGCACAAGCCGTACCGTTTTAAGGGCAGAAGATGTTCCCAAGAAATATGTAACAAATCAGACAATTCCTTGAACAGGACTAACAGGACATACTGTATCCTTACATGTTAGTAAAGCCCATAAAAGTTGCAGTGGGGTCAGAAGAAATTAAAGTCCCTGTAGAATTCCTGACCTCCACATCCTGTCCAGTTAATTTGTTAGGAGCAGATATCCTTAATGAATTACAAGCTACCATTGAGTACAGGGATGGCAATGTAATACTGAAAGGAATCACAGGGCAGGATCTTCAATGTCAGCTAGCAGCAGCAATATATTTGCTGCAACACCAGACACAGATAGAAGTGATGATCCCTGACTGGCTTTCAGGAGTCTCTAAAAAAATTATGGTCTAAAGGTAAAACAGATGTGGGATTACTGGATGTACAACCGGTTACACTCACCTTAAAACCAGGTGTAGTGCCAGTAAAGATTAAATAATACCCATTAACCAGAGATCAGGGAAAGGCCATACAGCAGCAGATTGCTGCATATCAGAAAACAGGGGTTATAAGAGAATGTAGGTCCCCATGGAGCACCCCTTTATTTCTGGTAAAAAGGAAGGTGGGGGCAGATGGTAAACAGGAATACCGGATGGTGCATGATCTAAGAGAGGTAAACAAATGGTTGGTGGTGGACGTACCTATAGTGCCTAATCCACTCACCTTATTAAACCAAATGCCAGCAACAGCAACTCATTTCACAGTAATAGACTTGGCTAATTTATTTATTTTCTGTACCTCTTACATCAGAGTGTCAGCTTTATTTAGCTTTTACAAGTATGGGCAAAGAGAATTGCTGGACTAGATAACCCCAAGGAGGGGAAACTTCTCCATCTGCATTTACAGAGGCAATGTCCATCATGCTGCAAGGGTGGAGACCACAGTTTGAGACCACCCAGTTGTTGCAGTATGTGGATGATTTGCTCCTGTGTGCAGATACAGAGGGACAATGTCAAAGTGAAACCAAATCATTACTTATTTTTCTGTGTGAACAACATTGCAGAGTGTCAAAAGAAAAATTGCAAACAGCTCAAGCACAAGTCACCTTTTTAGGACATTGTATTTCTCAAGGTACAAGACATTTAACACAAGATAGGATATCAGCTATACAGAAAGTGCCAGAGCCCACTACCACCAGGAGCATTTCTAGTTCTAACAAGGTATTGCAGGGAATGGATTGCCAACGCATCCCTCATAATGCAGTCCCTCCATGATGCATTGACAGATACAAAAGACAAAACAGTAATTAATATCAGATTAGAAGAAAGCTTTTATGCAGATAAAAACTGCAGTTACCCAAGCACCAGCACTAGGATTACCCAGATATGACAGGCCTTTTATGTTATTCTATCATGAAACACAAGGACATGCTGAAGGGGTATTAGTGCAGGAACATGGGGTAAACAACGGCCCCTTGCACATTATTCATTGCAGCTTGATAGGTAAATCAAAGTAGCACCCTCTTGTATAAGAGCAGTAGCAGCTGCAGCTATGCTTAAAGACAAGGCAGCAGATTTAGTGCTGGACCACTCATTGATCATACAGGTTCCCCACTCAGTAACAGAAACACTTAACCAGGCCAGAACTAAGCATCTTTCTGCAGCCAGGTTAACTAAGTATGAGGTAGCCCTACCAGTGTGACCATTAAGAGGTGCACAGTGTTGAATCCTGCTACGTTGTTTCCAACGCAGGATTCAAAAGAGGGGAATAGTGAGGGAGGCATACATACACCTGTTGATAACATACCAGGTAATGGCAATAAGGAACACAACAGTGAGGATGATGAGGGGGATAATGTACTGCAAATACAGTCACATAAAAATACAAATCAAAATTTTTCTGACCATGATTGTCTTGAACTTCTGTAAATGGAAATGAAGAAACTAGAAAATGTGACAGATGTTCCCTTATCTAATCCAGACTGGGAATTGTTTGTAGATGGCTCTAGATATTATCATGAAGGGTCCCCAAGAACAGGGTATGCAGTCACCACCTTGGATGAGGTATTGATTCAGCAACCACTCCCACCTTCCTGCTCAGCACAGGAAGCAGAGTTGAGGGCACTCACTGAGGCATGTATAATGGCTGAAAATCAGACAGCAAACATTTACACTGACTCCAGGTACGCCTGGGGTGTGGCCCATGATTTCGGGCCTATTGAAAGAGTAAGGATTTTACGGGCTTGGCTGGTAAAACCATTAAGCATGCTGAGCTCATTAGATCGTTGTTTGCAGCCTTACAGCTTCCAAGTAGAGTAGCCATTTTAAAGGTGCAAGCACACACCAAGGAGAAAACAGCTGAGCCCAAGGGGAATGCCAAAGCAGATGCTGTGGCTAAGCAAGCTGCCCTGTTACCTATCCCAGCCCTCTATGGTATAGAAACAGACACAAAGAAAGACCCCTTGGACATACAGGCTTTACACCAGTATCAAGAACAAGCCACAGAAGGCAAAAAGAGAGGCTGGGAGAAAGAGGGAGCCACTTGTGTTAATATGCATTGGGCTAAAGCCACCAGGTGGTGCCTCCTAAGGGCCTTATATCCCCTGATGACCCAGCTGGCCCACGGTCCAGTGCATAATTCAAGGGAGGCCATGGTAAACACGGTGCTCCAGCACTGGATAGCACCGGGCTTTAATGCAGCAGCTACAGCATACGTAGCATCATGCCAGGTGTGTGGGAAACACAATCCAGGACAGACCGGAATAGTACCACAAAGACATACACCAAAGCCATTATACCCATTTCAGAGACTGCAGATAGACTATATTCAGTTGCCTAGGGAGGGGACATATGAGTACGCCCTCTTCTGTACAGACCTCTTCTCTAACTGGCCAGTGGCATGTAGATACTAAATGATACAAACTAAAACCAAATACTAAATACTAAATGATACAAACTAAAACCTCAAACTAAAGATACAAAAGATTATGGCACAGGCAGGGAAGACATGGGTGGACTGTCTGCCCATAGCTTTATATTCAGTTAGAATCACGCCCAGTAGCAAACATAAGTTGTCACCTTATGAGATACTATTCTTAAGACCTCCTAAGACAGTTTGTTAGTTCCCCCCAACAGTTGCAGCACAATCATGCAGATTTAACACACTATGTAGCTTCTCTTTGTAATCAAGTGAATAACATCCATTTTTTAGTTTTCTCCTCCCTTCCAGACCCAGAAGCAGTACCTGGTGTACATTCATTGGAATCGGGCGATTGGGTATACACTAAGAGACACGTCAGAAAGTCTCTGGAGCCAAGATTTGATGGCCCATATCAGGATCTGTTGACTACACCAACTTCAGTGAAAATTGGAGGAAAGAGCACGTGGATACACGCCTCACATTGCAAGAAGTTGACGGTCAAGATTGAACTACCATCATGAATCCTTTTTGTGTAATAATGTTGGCTATACTTAGTCTAAGGGTATTGCACACACACCAGGGGACAACAGGAGGACAAATAGAGTACTCTAGGGTAGTCTATGGTAACCAGACTTACCAGTTACACAGATTTAATGTATCCTGGTCAGGAGGTTCGATATATGTAAAAAGTTTGGGACAATATAATATAAGGCATCTCTACTGGGCACCAAGGGAGCATGATAATATTACTATCATAAGTGGAATAAAAATTAAGTGTTGTACTGATAAGTTTACAGGTTATAAAGAATTTAAGAAAATGTGGGCATAGGGTATTCAGTGTGTCAATAGTACAGACCCTGGTATACCCATAGGAAACCCAACAACTATAGAAAGAGGTGTAGTGCTAGTTTGCACTAATACCACACAATTACCAAATAATTCAGTAATAATGACAATGATGTACGTCCTAAGTAGCAAGCCCACTATAAGGAATGACTCACTAGTTAAAGTTCCCTCCACTTGTGTAAATGTGGGTACCCAAAGACAAACCACTATATTAAGATTTAATATTTCTTTCCCTCCAGATCCAAAATGCTATAGCGGACAAAAGAGAGAATGGTATGATACATTGCTAGGAGCATCAGGTACAGGTATAGGGTTACTTAATAGTATAGATACAGAAACTTTAGCCAGCAAAATGAGTAATGCAGGAGAAGATATGAGAAGATTAGTTATAATGCCAGCTACATGGATGCCTACAGTATTTACCCCATTACAGGCCAGTATATCTTGGGATAATGAATATTTACAGGTGTTCAATAGCACATTGTTTAACACACTTTACCTGTCAACAAATGTTTCTGAACTGTTTAATTGGACTAAATGTTCTCTCAGAACCATGCATCAAAATATGCAAAAGGGTAAAACACTGTTAATGACAGGTAACGAACAAGTATACAGAAGGATGTTTAATATATCTTCTTTGTTATGGATACAAATTCAGGGAAAGAAGATGTTGTGTACTGACAACTTTTGCACGGGTGAAGTACATGTGTATAATGTCACACAGAGACAGGTGATGTGTAAGTACTTCATCTTACCAGTCCCCTTATAGACAACTACTGGAGGGACTCAGTTTTGGAATCCCCAGATTAGAGGTACACACAGACACCAGTTATAGGACACATGGCTTATCCCTATGTACTGATACTGATGATGGATTAGTATGTCCTCAGCAAACACAGCTATATGAGCCTTGTAAGTTATAACACTGGGAATTGCATGATAAAGAGGTGGATATGTTTATAGAGGCAGAGCCTCAGGTTGTATGCCTAGTCACATATGATATGAATACCACTTCCCTCTATAATTGACCAAATCCTTTTTCTGGATGCTTATTTAACGTTACACACCTCAGGTAGAAGAACACTACTTATGTGATCTATGCAAAGAGACAAGAAGATGTACAGTTTGGAGATTAACTGTAAGGTTATGGGGAGGTATCTCAGTCACCTGAAATTCAAAGTATCATTAATGCCATCAATAATACAGGAAAACTTGCTCACCACTTACAGAAAGTAACTATTCTGCCATCATGCACAAATGCAGACAGTTGTAGAAGCAGAGAAATTGGTGGAAGTAGCGACACAATTATAAGATAATTTACAGCACCATTGGTGGGATGTGTTCACAGGTAACTCACCTTCAGTCACAAGGATGTTTAGTGGTCTCATTCACCCAGTAATCGTTATAGTCATTGTATTAATTTTGCTCATTATGTGGAATTGCTATCTATCTTATAATATCAGGAAAATGGTAAATAAAGCATCTGCACGGTAGGGACTCTCTCTGTCACACATAAGAAGAGAGCCTCCGAGTGGGAAAAGAGAAACCGAAAGATTGCATAAGAAAAGAGGTGTTTTAAACCTCTAGGATGGGGGCCGGCATGTATGCAAATTACTTGTGGGAGTTAGCCTATGGCAAGCAGGGGCGGGTTTGTAACAGGAACATTATATAGTGGGATAAAAGTGTGGGCCAAAGCCTCTTTGTTCCAGATTCCTCCAGGACAGGGAAGTGCATTTTGTCAGTTGTCATTTTCCTTAATAAAACTCTCTTAGTGCTTCTCCTTCTTCTTCTCTTCTTCTCTCCTCCTTTTCCTTATTGTATTTAGTCTCTTTTCATTTACTTCATATCATTGCTTTTACTTTTCCTTTCTGTCCTCAATCACTGTCTTTTCTGATTTCTTGTTCTGCTGGGGGTGGGTGTAGCTATGTCCTGCCTAGTAATGAGCCTCCCCAGACCCTGGTCCTTGGCTCCACAGTGCCCCCATGTTATTAGGGGCTGCAGGTGTGGTTCCCCTATTGATAGTTCTATCCCCCCTCAGGCTGCAGCAGCTTTGTGGAAGGTGTGCCAGTGTGGGGGAGGGGTGCTTCCCTTCAGTCCTTAATGCCCCTGGTCAATATCATCTTTGTGGCTGCAGTGGCCAGCACCATAGGCAAATGCAGGAGGGGTTTATGAGTGCCTTACCTGAACCCCCCCTCAGCCCACACCATGATGACTACAATAGAAATAGCATATAATACTAAAGTTGCATGTTTTTTAGGATCCCCTCAGTGTCACAAATGAAATAACTAGCACTACAGTCCCTGTTGATCTTTTAAATGTGTCAGCCAGTAGAAAAAGTTAAAAGCCAGTAATGAATATTGTTGTGCACCAACTAGATCTGGAACACATGCACTGTACGGGGTGCACTGATATGGATCACCTATTGGATCAATTATTAATACTGGATAATACACCATCCAGTACATAAGGGGACCAGTCTGTGCATCTATGTCCAGGACAGAGCATGGTTTCTTTTTCTGCCCTCTCCCAGATTCCCCAACTTGCTCATATGATCTGTAAAGGAGCCGGCACATGAAATAAAAAGATTCAGCTCAGACAGGATGGCCCTACTTCTACATATAATTACTTACTGTGTCTGCTGGTCCTGTATATGCCAGAATTATATCATTCAGTACATTCGTATGATGTATTTTATAGATGGTCTAAGTGCTGATTATGGCTCTTAATGGTAGAAAACAGTTGCAGCAAACAGTGTCAGTATTATGCTGGGCATTGAGGTATCATTGGGGGAATAGAATGCTTTAGTGATGCGTTATATGACAGTAAGGGGTAATGGCTTTGACACTGCTTTATTTATCTATAGCACCTAAGATCTAGCTTTTATCTCCTTTGAATCATTATTATCAGCCAATAGAGGAGATTGTATTATATACTGTATTCTGAGCATTTAACTTACAAAATAGACAGAATACATGTGCTACAGTGAATTTCTACAGGGTGCACAGCTTATTATTGCAATCACTGCCCCAAGCAGCTATCACCGGGAAGCTCCATTCTCAGCTATGCTCCTACTTCCACAAATATACATTGCTGGAGGTCACGCAGCCTTCGCGTCCTGCCTATGAGGGGTACAACGCGAGCAAAGCAGCTAGTTCAGTTCGTCAGGGCTAACAGCAGGCGTCTGGGGAAAATGCTTCGCCTTTAATAATTCCACCTGTACGCAGGGACGAAAATGTCATTTTCGTCACCTCTGCTTGCGTTGTGGTGGCAATCACCCAGTTGCCAAGTGTTTCAAGGGGGGTGCCCAGCAGCAGCCTGCACAGCCAGCAAAAGGCACAAGTGCTAAGTAAAGTTCCATCCCCTGTCCGTGTCACAGCGATAGCAAAATGGTTGAGTTGGTACCCGGTTCTGCAGGACGCAGAATTTTCGTTAAAAGGCTTCAGTTTTGGTTTTCGTTTACCTATTTGCAGGGATGTCGACACATATTCGCCTAGAAATTTGAAGTCTGCCTTTGAATTGCCTCACATTCTTAGGGAAAAAGTGGCTGGCGAGGTTAGCGTCAGGCGCATTGCAGGGCCTTTTGCAGAACCCCCATTAGGGATCTTGTGAATTCCCCGGTGGGAGTGGTTCCCAAGAAAATTCCAGGAAAATACAGGCTCATGCAACATCTGTCTTATCCGCCAGGCTCGTCAGTAAATTATGCCATACCAGTTGAGGTTTCCTCGGTGGTGTACCAGTCTTTTGACGATGCTTTGGATGTCATTAGGTGTTATGGTCCGGGCGCACTGATGGCTAAGATAGATGTTGAGTCAGCTTTTCGTCTACTTCCTTTGCACCCAGAGTCATTCCAGTTTATGGGTTTTTAGCTTGGACAACGGATATTGCATAGACAAATGCTTGCCTATGGGGTGTTCTGTGTCCTGTGCGTTTTTCGAGCATTTTAGCACCTTCCTACACTGGTGCGCGGAATTTATTTATTTAATTTTTGCGGTAGTCATGGAATAGCCCACTATCTCGATGACTTTCTGTGTGTCGGCCCTTCCGGTTCAGGCAGATGCAGTTATCTTTTGTTTTCTTTACGAGCGCTGTTTTTTCATTTGGAGTTACCGTTGCTGCGGACAAAACGGAGGGCCCTTCCCCTTGTCATTCCTGGGTATCGAGATCTGTACCTCAGCGGGTTCTTGTCGCATTCCTCTCGATAAGCCTGTCAAGTTGCGTAATGCCATAGCGGAATGCACGGCTTCCAGTAGAATTACCCTGCAGCAGGCGCAATCCCTCCTGGGCCTGTAAAGTAATTCCAATGGGCAGAGCTTTTTCACGTAAATTGGAAAGGGCCACGGCTGGTGTCACTAACCGAGACATTTGCTACGTTTATCCTCAGAGATTAAGCAGGACCTCTCTGTCTGGGTCTCGTTTCTTCGGGATTTTAATGGCGTTCGGTTGTGGATGTCTCCAGCCGCTGACAATTTGCAGCTGCAGCTGTTCACCGACGCAGCAGGCACCACAGGGTTCGGATGTTACCTTGATGGCTCCTGGTGCGTTGGCCGTTGGCTGGAAGAATTGGTGGGAAAGGGTTTGACTAAGGACTTACTCCTTCTCAAACTCTTTCCCATAATGGTTTCCTTGGAAATCTGGGGGGAATGGTTACGCAATCGCAGCATCATTATCAGGTGTGACAACCTGGGCGTGGTCCATGCGATACAATCAGCAACATGCGGCTTCCCTGCTGGTTTTGCGCTTGCTAGCGCAGCTGTGCTCACATGTTTGCGCTGTAACATCATGTTTAAGGCAAGACACGTTCCTGGGGTGGAGAATGAGATAGACGATGCGTTATCACGTTTCCAGTGGGCTAGGTCCCGATCTGTGGCCCCTGGTGCTGACGTTGTGCTTTGCCCCTCTTATGTTTGGCAGGTGATCGAGCCGGCATGGAGGGCTTAGCAGAACAGTCTTTAGCCCCCTCCACGTTGCGAGCATATCGGCAGGCATGGAATGAATGGGAAGATTATTCCCGTAGCAGCAAACAGGCAGGTAAGAGTCAGCATCGTTCGATGCTTTCTTTTATTTGGAGTCTCCATTTGGCTGGCAGATCCAGGGCTTCTGTTGCGCGCTCTTTGGGGGGCATTGCATTTTATTGTAAATTGAAGGGCCAACCTGACTTTACTAAAAGTTTTCTGATTGTGAAGGCTTTAAAGGGTTGGGCACGGGTCTCCCGGCCAGTAGCTGACCTTAGGAGACCTGTGGACGCTCATCTGCTTCCGGCAGTATTAGGGGCGGTTCTCGGAGTGGCTCTTACTGCGTATGAGGCGGTCCTGATTCAAGTGGTGTTTTCAGAGGCTTTTCACGGCACCTTGAGGGTATCGGAGCTGGTGGCATCATCCAAATGGGTTGATGCCGCCATGCTCCTCTCGGATATCCTGGTCAGTGAGAGGTCTGTTCTCTGTAGGATTCGGCGGTCAAAGACCGACCAGACTGGTAGGGGTGGGTGGATCTCGTTGGGTCCATCTAGGTACGAACATATCTGCCCCGTGGCACTAGCTATGCGGTATGAGTTATTGCGGCCGGATGTTCCTGGTTCATGACTCATGCATATGGACAGGACTCCGCTTACCAAATACCAGTTTGGTTGGTTTTTGAAGAGGTGTGTATCAGTTTTAGGCCTCCCGCCTCAAGATTTTGGTACACACTCGTTTCTGATCGGAGCCGCAACTTCGGCGGCAGCTGCGGGTTTCTCGGCATCAGAAATTAAGGCCCTAGGACGTTGGAAATCGGATAGTTATAAAGGTTACATTCGACCTAGGCGTGAAGGCCCTTTGTTTTAAAGTCATTTCACAGTCTGTTCCGGTTACGTTTATATTTTATGCTTGCCTGGTTTTTGTCTTGTCTCATGTACTGTCCTGTCTTGTCTGTTACCCCTGTCCGTCCTACTCGGGATTAGCTACTCGCCATTGCTGGCAATGGGAGTCTTGAGGGATTTTACAATTTTTACCTGAACTGACGGATTCAATTCGGCTATTCTCAATCATTTAATTAGGCCATAGTCCATCCCTCAGCAGGTTTTTATTTTACCTCTTGCCGAGTTCACCTGTTTTTTCCCAATTCCCCCCCACCCATTCTTCCCCTTTGTGTCTTCTGTTTGTCTCAGCCACTTCAAATAGTAAAGTCGGCGACCAATAGAAAATTTTTCTTTTTGGCAGATACTCACTTATGTTCTATCAGATCCCACTAATACACCATAAAATTTTATTGTTTTATGACAATTACTAATTTTTTATTTACTGCTTTCCTCCACCTTTAGGATTGCTCTTTGACACGCAGGAAATTTGGGTTATAGGCCACTCATATATTTTCTGGGCTGCTAGGTTTGAGTTCAGATCAAGCTCCAATTTTTGAATATTCAGCTAGGGTCCGTTGCATAGGTTCCAGAGGTATGAGATGGCATTCCTTTTGTCCTAAACTGTTAGAGTATGCAAGGCTTTTTGGTAGGCCACGTATTTTGGTGGCTTATTTAGGAGGCAACGACTTAGGGCAGAGGTCCACTGTAGAATTACTAGTTGATATTGTCAACGATTTGGCGAGGGTGCTATCGGCCTGGCCCTTGTGTAAATTAATTTGGTCTTGCATTGTACCTCGACAGGTCTGGCGTGGGGTTAGGAGTTTTCCTGCTAATGACGAAGCTAGGAAGAAACTTAATTTCGCAGTTGCCAAATTTGTGATGGCCAATTATGGCCGTTTCATTTACCATAAGAACATTCAATTTCGATTTAGTTATATGTATAGACCTGATGGAGTTCATTTAACAGAGGAGGGTTGGTCATTGTTTATTGGGGATCTTTTTGAGGAGTTGGCGTTATTGGGGTAGTACTTGGTATGGTGGCGGTGCAGCGGTTCTATAAGCAGAACCTTGCTGTGGCGGGAAAGAACGGCAGGTCGCCATTCCGGGTGCAATTATGATTTAAGGGCGCTCCCTTCGTTGACTGGTAGTTGGCTGTACCAACCTAACGGGGGGCAGTATCACCACCTAAACGGGTGGGAAGTCAAGATGGGGGTGAGCGTTACCTTTTGTTGATGATATGAGTTACATGGTTATGTGTATGCACTCTGGGCGATCTACGCCTGCTATGCCTTTTGTTGTTTGTGTGTGGGCATAGCAGATCTGGCTGATTTCTGGCCGTCCTTTCTTTGCCACCATACATCCTTAAATAAATAATAATTATTATTGCTCCAATAAATCGCCATCAAGTTATCTGCCAAATCCACATCTCAGTGTCTTTATTTTATGTTAGTATGATAAGTGGTTTGCACACATGACAACACCTCATCCGATAGAAGGTTTAGAGAAACCGAAAGATTGCATAAGAAAAGAGGTGTTTTAAACCTCTAGGATGGGGGCAGGCATGTATGCAAATTACT
The DNA here is from genome assembly GCA_031769625.1 of Taudactylus pleione. Lineage (NCBI taxonomy): Eukaryota > Metazoa > Chordata > Amphibia > Anura > Myobatrachidae > Taudactylus > Taudactylus pleione. The sequence continues at coordinate 109,562 of JAUIMM010001256.1, read as the reverse complement.
TGTGGGAGTTAGCCTATGGCAAGCAGGGGCGGGTTTGTAACAGGAACATTATATAGTGGGATAAAAGTGTGGGCCAAAGCCTCTTTGTTCCAGATTCCCCACCCTCCCTCCCCTATAAATTTTGTATGTGGTGGGTTTGGTTTTGGGTGGCGGGAAAGAACGGCAGGTCGCCAGTCCGGGTGCAATTATGATTTAAGGGCGCTCCCTTCGTTGACTGGTAGTTGGCTGTACCAACCTAACGGGGGGCAGTGTCACCACCTAAACGGGTGGGAAGTCAAGATGGGGGTGAGCGTTACCTTTTGTTGATGATATGAGTTACATGGTTATGTGTATGCACTCTGGGCGATCTACGCCTGCTATGCCTTTTGTTGTTTGTGTGTGGGCATAGCAGATCTGGCTGATTTCTGGCCGTCCTTTCTTTGCCACCATACATCCTTAAATAAATAATAATTATTATTGCTCCAATAAATCGCCATCAAGTTATCTGCCAAATCCACGTCTCAGTGTCTTTATTTTATGTTAGTATGATAAGTGGTTTGCACACATGACAACACCTCATCCGATAGAAGGTTTAGTGTTCAGCGTGTGAAAGAATTACATTTATCACACCTGAGCAGAAATGTGTTTTCTGTAGTACTGATGTCGGAAGAAACCCTCTTTCTAGGGAAAGATGCGCCGGGATTCTTGGTATTCTAGTGATGAATGATGCTTGTATCTACTTGCATAGGGTGCCTATGGAAGTAATATAGTTACTATGAAAGCCATGACTCCAGTAAGGGAAAGATAGTATGTTTTAATAAAAAGAGGATTGTGACAGTCTATAATAATTTATAGTGTTTATGTAAAACATACTGTATGATTTATCAGAAAAAGCCATTTTCCTTTACACAAATATCATGAGATGGAAGCACATTACGGTATACTGAACGAGCAGTTACAAGACAACAGCAGCTGAAGGATCCCAGAATAGAATACTTAGGCCCTCATTCAGACCCGGACGCAAGTGACCATTCGTACGTTCGGCGTACGTAAAAAAATATTTAAATTCAAGCACACGCTCGTATTTTCGCACGCAGACAAACATCCTCCCCAAACTCAGGCGACCCCTCCTCTAACTAATGAGCGTGCCAAATAGCGAGCGTATATCACCAAAGTGGCTTGAAGGGAACGCACGCACTAGTACTACCCGGAAGTTGGACTGTCAGATTTCGATTACCTGCTCGTTGATTCTGCCTACCTCCCTCCATCGTATCATGCCAATCAATATATCAATTAGCTTAATTGTTTTTTGTTTTTTTGTTTTTTTTTACACAATGCAATAAACTTTATTCATGTCCGTGTTTGTTTTTACCCGCAGAATACGTACGGCTGAAACCTTCGCTTTTAATTGTCAAAATACATGTTAGCCCCAATTAAACAATTTTTCTATTTCTTTGGATCCCTGCATATTTCCCGGGGTTCATTTCTTTATGTAAATTAGCTTACGCATGTCACTGCATCAAGCCTATCATAAGTCTCAACAGATTTCTGGCCCTGTCGAACACATGACTCATACACTAACCAATAGAATTGCTCCTGTTAATTTCCCAAATACATTAGCCAATCATTAAATTTGGGTGCACTTTATCAAAAATGATTTTTATGAAAAACACCATTGCCATCATGAGAGCCTCCGCATTCACCAGGCGCGAGCTGCTGGTGCTTATGGAGGTCTTGGATAGGCGGATCACCAGCCAGCCTCCACCCATCACCAACCGCGAGAAGCGTTCCGCATATGCGGAGGTACGGGCCCGCCTGCGCTCCTTCGGCACACGCCGCCATATCGGGCAGCTGGACTGCAGGTGGTCGGACCTGCAACGGCGGACGCCCCGCTTGCTGGCATGCTTTCGAATGCAGATCGCAGAAAGTAAGTTTTATGGACTGTGGTTTTCATGTTTGTCTTTGTGGCCCTAACTGCGTGTGCATGTTTTCCCTGTATTTCATATTTATTCATTCTCCTCATATCTGCATGGCCATGTTTTCCCTGTATTTCATATTTATTCATTCTCCTCATATCTGCATGGCCAGGTTTTCCCTGTATTTCATATTTATTCATTCTCCTCATATCTGCAAGGCCATGTTTTCCCTGTATTTCATATTTATTCATTCTCCTCATATCTGCTTTTTTTTTTTTTTTTGGGGTGGATTTGAAATTGTTTTGTGGCGCGGATTTGTGTTGAAACGAACCACAATTTGTTTCACATCTTTTAGGGGCCCAGCGAAGACTACGCCGTCAGCGTCCGGCCAGACGTCGATCACGGCCACTCTCCCCAACCCCCAGCCAACACTCCAACTCCAGTCATTCCCCTATTCCCCACTCCTCCCCAGCCTTCCTAGACCCTCAGCCTGAAATTTTGGGCCTCCTTCCCCTCCGTCCCAACCCCATTCCCCCTCTCCTCCAACCACCCCTCTTAGAATGACCCCGTCCCCGGAGTCGGTCATTACCCCGCCCCGATCTTTGGGGAATGGAGCCACCTCCGAGGAGGACGATGGAGGGCCTTCCGTAGCTGGCGTTGGGTCTTCCGGTATGTTTTTCTTTGTGGTTTTTTATCGACACAAACTGTTTGTATGTAATCATGGGTGGTTCCTTTTTTGGGGTTTTTTGGCTAAACTTTTGGGGATTTTGGCGATTGCCTTTACCTGTTACTGCTGTTTTCCACATACACATATCACACCTGTCGGAATTTGTACATAGGCCTTGTATTTTTGGCCTACACCATTTTAGTTTGATGAGTTTTAATGCTGTTTTTTTTTTTTTTTTTTTTTTTTGGTGGAGTTTGGATTTGGCTTTTTTTTTAATGTGGTTTCACTATTGTTGTATTAATCCCCACACTTTTCTCACCCACAGAGGAACAGAGGCGTCGGGCCGAATTATCCGCCTGTGTGGCCCAGATGCACAACAATATCATCGGGGTGCTGGTGGTCCTTGACCGTATGTCGGTCCTCCTTAGGGATTAGTTGTTTTTTTTTGGCCCATTATGTAAATAAATTGTTATTTTTGAAGTAACGTTCTGGCTCATTCGTTTTTTCTAAATCACAGATTGTTTACCCTGACATAAGTAGACTGTTCCAGCAAGGATTTCCATTTTTTTACACTAAGATTGTGTGTTGTATTTTTATGTCAAACAGCCACAAGAAACACCTAACAGTAACAATCTGATTTCCCTTTTTTGGTGTAGTCACAATTAGATATTTCTACATTTTACAGGTTCCTAGTTGGGGTGCAAGCTGCTTAGGCCAATCTTACGAAGCAAAATGATTGTACAGGCTTCCTTTTGGTGTTGGTTTGGACCCTGAAAAAAAATTAAATTTTAGCTCAACTGGCGTCAGTACTGGATTACCCCTTAGTCAAATGTAACGTGTGTGAACCTGGTTACACTTGCTGGTAACGTTCCAAAAAAGGTACAACATTTCACTCTCAAAACATTTATTATCAACATAACTGAAAAATCAAAGTGGTCACTCACAAACAAAACACACAGTGATAATCTCAAATACAACACATACCAAAAAAACCACATCACAAAACAAAAAATCAAGAACTGGTTGACGAAGGACCATGCCAACATGATTCCACAAATATGGCGTTGCAATAAGGGTTCCAGAATATATCCCCAAAATGTCCACATACAGGTTTTGTAAGGGTAGCAGGAAGTAGTCATCGTTGGAGTGCCAAAGATTATGTTAAAAAACAGAAGATGGAGAAAAAAAATTATCAAAAAATTAGATGTTCTCAAACAAACCCAACCACATTAGGTATCAACACTGTTTTTTTTCAAATAATTACCTAAAAAATCTGGCCACCACATCATCGCGTATGGCCCCCCCACATACTGACCTCCGACCAACCTCGGGGGGGCCATCCTCAGGTAAGGCATCCTCTGGCTGCATTGGGACACCACTCCTTATGGCGATGTTGTGAAATATCCCACACAGGACCACAATTTTCGAAACCATATCCGGCAAATGCATGAGTTCGCCACCAGAGCGGTGGAGGCATCTGAATCGGCCTTTTAAAAGGCCGATACAGCACTCCACCACTTGCCTGGTGGCTGTAAGTGCGGAATTATACTCACTTTGTGGCCCTGGTGTGGGAGCCAAATAAGGAGCTTAACATTGTTATGTACTAAAGGTCTCCACTTACCCAGAAGCCATGCATCACCAGCTTGTAGGTTGGTTAATTTGTGCCATATCCCTGATTGCCGAAGGAGTCATGTGCACTTCCTGGTAATTTTGCATTCAGGGACAGGATCTGGAGGGAGGCATCACATACCACCATTACATTGAGGGAGTGATCGTGTTTCCGGTTTCTAAATATTGCCTCCAGCCATGCTGGAGGCTGAAGTGGTATGTGAGTACCATCCACAACCCCTATGATGTGTGGGAAGCCAGCTATTTGGTAAAAATTGGCCTTGGCCACACTAAGGGCACCCATATCCAAAGGCATTTGAATAAAATGATGGAGGTGCTTGAAAAGTGCCTCCATCACTGCCCTCAGGATCCGGGAAAAGGAGGATTATGAGATGCCCGCCACTATTCCCACCGTTGTTTGGAACGATCCTGAGGCACAGAAATGTAACACCGCCATAAATTGCGCAAGTGGTGGAATTGCTGTAGGACTGTCAAGTTGCCGCTCAAGATCACTCTCTATTAATGAGAGAGTGTCTATGATGATTTTTGGAGGAAGACGGTATCATCTTAAAACCTCATCATCTGGCATTCCAAAAAGGGTGACACGTGTTCGAAATATCTGGGGCCTTGCACGCCTACGATGCCTACGCCTGGGACGAGATTGAGGTTGGTCGGCTTCCGGGAGCAGGGCGAGAACAATCCGACCCATATCAACCTGAAATGACAACATTGGAATGTCAGGCTTTTTACCCCACCCATTAAAAATAAATTTTACTTAGCTTGAAAATACAATCCATTGATGCTTACATGCCGGGGTATTGTCATGATATGTTGTAACTGCAAATAATCACAACAAAAATATACATCATTTTATGCTGGCCATGTCATTATCAAAAATTTAAGCAAGAAAAAACAGAAAAGGGGGGACACACACATTTGGGCAAAGAGCAAAATGACGTTGCGCACACTACGTCAAATTGAGGCCAAATGTAAGCAACCAATGCTCCCGAAAAAACACAAACAATTTTAAGGGATGAATAAACATTTCACAAAGCGCTAATTAGTTCGCTAATACAAGTCACAATAGTAAGTAGTAAAAATGCGCTAATTAGTTCGCTAATACAAGTCACAATAGTAAGTAGTAAAAATGCGCTAATTAGTTCGCTAATACAAGTCACAATAGTAAGTAGTAAAAATGCGCTAATTAGTTCGCTAATACAAGTCACAATAGTAAGTAGTAAAAATGCGCTAATTAGTTCGCTAATACAAGTCACAATAGTAAGTAGTAAAAATGTGCTAATTAGTTCGCTAATACAAGTTACAATGCCGCCGCGTAAATAAAAATGTAAAAAACACAGTTCGATTTTGCAGAAACAAACGTTACATGTGTAAGGCCAACCAAAGTTGCGTACAGACAAACAAGAACATTTCCAAAACAGTTTAACAAATGAACTTACCAAGAGATAATATATAAGAATCCGGATCAAAAGGTCTTTGGGGCAGAGCCAAAATAAAAGCTAAGAGAGATGAAATGACGGGAAAAACTTATTAGAAAAATCGACACCAGAATGAGAGACAAATTGACCCAAAGTTAGACTTCCCCAAACTTACCAAAACTGGAAACGACCCAAAAAATTAAAAAGGGAAAAAAAACGAACGGAAATCAAAAAAAGAATAAATCCCCCCAAAAAATGCTATCTCCTACACCAGCCAACAATCAACTCCAACCAACGTAACCTCCAACATTCAATAAACGCCACCTCGATTCGAGACGCCCCAAGCCATAAATAGTGTTTAGTTTCCCGCACAAATTAAGGAGGGATCATAGGAACGCACAATCAATGATGTGGCCGCAAAATAAGGACGCATGTATAAATACGTCACGAGACAAAAACACAATTCTGGTGTATTTCTTGTTTGAAGCTCACACATGGCTACAGACCAGGGAAACAATGGACAACAGTCTGGCGGTAAGTATTTCAGGCATTTTGACTCAATGATTAATTAGAAACATAATATTGTGCAAGTTGTGAAGTTGAGAATTCTCCAAATTTACACAAATAGGTGAGGAGGATGACATGGAAGAGGCTGCTGGGCCCAGTATTCCGGGCAAAGCTGCCAAAAAGAAAAGGCAGCCACAATTCACAAGAAAGGAGATGGAGGTTTTGATTCAGAAATGTGTGGACATCCTGCCACAGGCAGACAGGAATATGAGTGCTAGCCAGAAGTGGAGAATGTGGGAAGAGGTAGCCGTGGATGTCAATAGGGTGGGTGATTATGTCCGTCTAGCCCGGGATGTCAAACGGCGGTAAGTAAACACTTGACCACCCTAAAACCAAAAACCAAATAAAAAAAAAAGTAATGGTTCCAATTTCATCCCACAGATGGGCCGACTTCAAATATCGCCTGAAGCAAAAACTGGCGGACAGGGCTAGGCATGCAAGGGGGACAGGTGGGGGTCCCACCCCTATGTCATTGGAGTTGACTGATTTAGAAGAGCTGGCACAGGGGTGTGTGCAGCCTGTGGAGGTGTTTGGCGTGTCCAACATGGATACGGACATGCCAGACTTTGCGGCTCTTCATGTTGTCCCAGGTAAATGTTGTGATGTCACCAACTCTGAAATGTTATTGTGCCAATATGTAGATTCTAATGTGAGTCTTTTCTAATTTTTCCAACAGAGACACAGGCGGATGAGTCTGCTCCAGAGGGGAGCCTTGGCCGCAGAATTTCTGCTGGCTCTGCAGGGGAGGAACCAGAACATCCGGCTGAGGACCCTGCAGAAGCCAGTCCAGGGCAATCCCCCTCGCAGGCAGTGTCCCTCCTCACAGAACTCAATTTTAAATCGGATTTCCATACGGAGATTCTGCAGAGGATGGACGCCAGTCTGGTACGGGTGGCTGAGGCCCTGGAGCAAAATGCTGTGGCCAACGTGACCATTGGTCAGGCCCTGGCGGAAAATACCAGGGCCAACATCCGCATCGCCACTGCCCTGGAGCAGCTCGTTCGCCAGCACATGGTGGAGCCGACCTCCCTTCCTGCCGGAACATCAGGATCCTCCACCTCTGGCACAACATCAGCCAATCCTCCAAATGTGCCTAGCCCTGTGCCTAGTCCAGAGGCCACAACATCTGCCTCTGGACAGGCCAGCCCGATGACATCCCGAACCCGGTCTGGCGCCCTCCCTCCCCCAGCCAAACGGGCGAAAAAACGGTGACACCATTGGCTACTTTTCCCACACTCCTTCTGTGTTTGCCTCATATTCCTTTCTGGCCAAAACTTCCCTCTCCTTTCTTGTGAATTGTTTTTAATTTTTGAATTTTCGTTTACCCAAAAATTATTGTTTGCACAATTAATAAATATTGTGGAATGAAAAATGTTTTAGTTAAATATGTGCATTTTTTTTGTGGGATACCAATAAATTTACCACAAATGTACGACTTTGTATTCTGACATTATTGTAAAAATGGGTTACATTTAATCCGGGCCCACAAGCCAACAACGTTCAACCGAAAAAATTACAAATTGGAAAAAAAGGGCTCGTTAAGGAACGTTTAAAACATTACCTAAGGAGGAAAAATCACCTTGCAAACACAAAATGAGGGACCAAACCTAAACATGATGACATTATTGTTACAATAGTCCAAAAACGAACACATTGCGGCCAAAATACACCCCCACAAATGTACGCTAATTGATTGTGTAATCCAGACATTAGCAGCTATGATTTCCACCTGCGTTCGGTTTTGTGCTATCCAAAAAAACTGCTTTCCAAACACATACCAAGCCAGTTTTCAATCCAACACTAATTGAGTTTCTGACAAGCCGTGATTAATCGATGCTACATCGTGGAGTGCCGGGACGGAGGAGAAGGCCATCGCCACTGTGGTCGAGTTATCCAGCCCCTAAGCTGTGCGAGCATTTTGAAGGGAAAGAGGATCATCCAGTGACGTATGAGTTGGTACGAACACATTTGACGTTCGCATTTGTTAATGTATGTACGCCCAAAAAACGCCTCGCCACGCCTGCGTTTCTCCATCTCCACCCCCGTCAACGCCCAAAAACGGCCTGTTCTGTCAATCACATTTGACATGTCACTTCCTGTACGCTATTTGACGAACGAGACAAAAAAACCTCGCAATCTGCCGTACGCACATGCGCAGTGTAACACCGACGCGTGCGCGGTTACTCGACATCGGAACGCAACGAGCGTACTGCTGTTAACGAACGGCTCTGAATCAGGGCCTAAGTCTGGACACTGTGAAAAAACGACAAACTGAAGACGCAATGACACATCCTATGTACTTGTTAAACCAATCATATGTATTCTATTTTGTCAAACTATTTTTGGCAAATGTTTGTGACAGCAGTTTTCTGAACTTATAAAAGTCGGCTCAAAGAGGATGTACCTCTGAGAGCTGAGTGGATTCATCACAGTGTGTGTTGAGTTTCCTTATCTTCCCAGCCGGCTGTAAGGAGAATTGATAAAGCACAGGAGTAGTGTTTTGCATACCGTGATCCAGGGGTAGGAAGCCTCGTCACCCCAACACAGGCGTGTATAATCCAGAGTATAGGTACGGCCTGATTGAGACAAAAACATCCACAAGGAACGGGAAAGAATGACAAGGGAATGATCAGTGACCAAAAGCAATGAGACAATAATAGGCATGAGGTAAAAGTATCAAATCCAACCATGGCGGTAATTCATAGCCAGTAAGTAGTATTAGAGCAATATTGCTCCAGCCAGAGATAAAAACGCACTTTAGTAAAAGCATGAAAAAGATAATTGTTCATTGAGTCCGAATGGGGAAACTGTATTCATTTTATAAATCCAAAATGTCTCAAGTTGGAGGTCTTTTCTCTCTATCACCGCTTCTTGTCTGGAGGGATGTGACCGATGACTTTATATATACCAAAGTGGATAAAGAGTGTCGTAGGTTCTTGAAATGGCGTGCCACAGGCTGGTCTACATCTTTTCCTTCCAATGCTTGTCCTATTGCTGCTCGGTGTTGGGCTATACGAATGGGGCCATGCAGGTGGTTTTTCCCATGTAGACCAGGCCACAGCGGCAGCGAATCATGTAGATAATGTACTTGGAGGTGCAGGACAGAACATGTTTGATGGGTATGCGTTTTCCGGAGTGTGGATGTACAACATCAGGGCCTGTTTCTAAATAACCGCAGGTGGCACAACCTGTACAATGATAACATCCCGGTTTGTACTTCAGGGTCCATAGGGGGTCCACAGGGTTGACCCTGGGGTATAGCTGGATCTGGATCCACAGGCACCACGCAGTTAAAGCTTTAGCTGCTCCCAGGATGCACTTGGGTCCGTCCTCTAAACCCCGCCCCCGAGCCACAGGCACCTCAGTTTAAGTTGGTGCCCGGCCAGAGTCGGGTCACCCTGCGGGGGGGGCTGCAGGAGCAGCCCCTAGAAAGCTTTTTTATTAGGAGTCATTTTTTTTTTTTTTAACATATTTGGCTCTTTAGAGCGGCAGCAATGGACTGTCTATATAGACGTCCATGCTGCCGCTTGTACTCCCCGCTGGCGCCATGACGCCAGTACTGCACTGGGGATCGCGGCAGATGGCCAGAGTCCGTACTAGCCGGACTCTGGGGACCTCTCTGGACTGCTCCCGGAGATGCCGGGGAGAAGGTAAGACGCGTGTCGCTGATTAGTGGCAGCTCGGGGGTTCCCTTAAATGCAATCCTTGGCCCCCAGTTCTAGGGGACAGACCGGGGAGTGTTAGCGGTGGCGGTGGGCTCCCCCTCCTCGGAGGTATACCCTGTGAGACCACTAGGGTATAATACGCAGCAAGCGGGAAGCTGGCACCCTGGTGTTAATAGCTAGCTAGGGGAGGAAGCCTTCCCTGTTTAGCGGCTCCTCCCCTCAGCTCAGCGCTCCTTTCAGAACGTAGTCTGGCGTCGCTGAGCTGCAGATTCCTTGGCCACTCCTCCTCTGAGGTCTCTGGCGGCCATTTTCTCTGTGGCAGCGCAGATCTCTCAGGGAGCACGCGGACCGGTCCCCCTGTGTACCTCTCCCCTGACAAGGACAGTGTACACAGCGCTATAGCCCTCCCAGACACTGAATCTGGGAGGTTGATTGTAGCGGAAGGTGCAGTGAGTATAACTTCTCTGCATGGTATGTGACTATTGCAAGTGCTGCTGTCTGTGCTAATTTCTACTTCCTGTCAGCTTATACCTATCCCTTTCCTTCTCCTACAAGCCCTACAGGTGTGCGGGGGAGGGGTGTTTCTACTGACCTCACTTATATAGATCACGTATTTGTGAGGTCCGTCACATACAGTTGTGTGCTTCACAGGGCCATATTGTGGGCTGTTGTTCAGCACATGGGTGAGTGCGCTTGATTCGGCTCTGTTGCCAGATATATTTATTTATATAATATATTTTGTCATGTCGGAAGAGGAGATTGAGCACTCCGTGGCTCCGGTGTTGGTCTCCTGCGAACGCTGTTCTGCAGGAGTGGACAGGGAGGATTTGTCACAGGATGGCCTGTGTAGACTGTGCCAGGTGGTTCCTGGCCCATCAAAACCTCCTATGATGCAGGAACCACCATGGGCGATGTTTTCTCAGGTGCTGGTGTCTATTGCAGACCGTCTGTCGGTCCCGACTGCTGTCCCTACTAGGGCGTTGCCCCAGCCAGCTATCCCCCATTCCCCGGGTGTCCCGCAATTATTGCGGAGCCCCCCCGGGTCTCAGTCTGTTGGTCCTTATGCGGGGTTACCTATGTATATACAGGCTTCTCCTGTGACGCAGTAGTCTGTGGTGCCCTTCCAGGCCCCTCTGGCGACTCCTCCTCCCTGGGTGGATGTGCTCTCCAACTCAGTACAAAATTTGGCGGCAGCGTCTTCGGCTTTTCAGTCAATGTTGCAGAGTGACATGCCTTCAAGGGCGTCAGAATGTGCACTAATGGTGCAGGCGGCGCATTTATCCGATAGGGGCACTTAGATGATGGGGAGGTTCATGAAGACACTGACTCTGACACCTCGGTCCAGGAGGTAGATACCACGTCGTCCATTAATGTGCGAGCACTGGTTACGGCGGTGCGAGCCATTCTCCTAATAGAGGATGAGGCACCAGCTCCTAAGTCGAAGTATCCTAGTTTAAAAAAAACTAAGGTGGCTTCTGCTGTGTTTCCCCTGTCTGATCAGTTGACGGATCACATGGCGGTGGCTTGGCAGGCGCACAGTAAGATTCCTACCACAGAAGTGGTTGGCTTTTAATTATCCTTTTCCTGATGCACATTGTAAAAAATGGGAAACTCCACCGGCGGTGGATTCCCATGTCACCCGTTTAATAAGGAGCGCTACTTTGCGGTTACCGTCTATATCCTCGCTGAAGGATCCCACGGACAGAAAAAGTTGAGACTTGCTTAAAGTCCATTTACTCCCTCTCAGGGGCTGTGGCCCGACCGTCCATGGCCATCTCCTGGGTGGCCAAGGCCATTGAGGGTTGGGCCAACGCATTAGAGGATACCTTTCCGGACGACGCTCCGGATGTCCAGAGGGCGTTGTTAGAACAGATGAGAGACGCTGCTTCCTACATTGGAGAAGCCTCTTTGGATGCTAGTCTGCTGACCTCCCGAGTATCGGCTGCAGCCCTGTCTGCCCGCCGATCCTTATGGCTGAGGTCCTAGAGAGCGGACTCTGATTCAAAGAAAGGTCTGGAGGCCTTACCTTTCAATGGAGAATTGCTATTTGGTCCGGACTTGGACAAATTAGTGGATACCCTGGCTAAATCCAAGTCAGCTTTCCTCCCTTCAGCAGCAACACCTGCCCAGTTCCGGAGCTCGGCCTTTCGTTCCTTTCGGGTTCAGGGTAAGGCAAAGGGTCAGTCCTTCCAGAGGCAGTCGGCAGCTAAGACCGCCTCTAAACCCAAGAAGCAAGCCTGGAGTGCTCGGCGCCCTTCTTCCAAGCAGGAGAATAAACCTGCTGCCTGATGGGACGGGCCGCCCTCTGGGGGACCTCAGAGTGGGAGGCCGACTTCTCCAATTCGCCCAGTGTTGGCACAATACCACCACGGATGCCTGGGTTCGAGAAGTAGTCTCTCAGTCTTTTCGGTTCAGGCCGCCCAACCAGTTTTTTTGCACGAGTCCTTCTCTGGACAAGACCAAAGCTTCCCAGATTCAGGTGGCTTTACAATCCTTGCTACAAGCAGGGGTCATTGTTCTCGTTCCCGCAGTCTCAACACGGGACAAGATACTATTCTACTCTGTTTCTGGTACAGAAGCCCAATGGTTCTCATCGCCCTATCCTGAATTTGAAGTCTCTGAACAAATACCTCAGCGTTCCCAAGTTCAGGATGGAAACGTTACGTTCCATCATTCTGGCGATGGAACCCGGGGATTACATGGTCTCCCTGGATATCCAGGACGCCTATATCCATGTGCCCATAGCACCGGCACACCAGCGGTATCTGAGGTTTGCTATCCTGCAACATCACTACCAGTTGCATTTTGGCCTTTCCACGGCTCTGAGGGTGTTCACCAAGGTGATGGCAATTATGGCCGCCCACCTTCAGGGCCAGGGTATACGGCTGCTGCCGTATCTGGATGATCTTCTGCTGGCGAGCTCCCCGGAGGTACTTCTTCAACATCTCCACCTGACCATTGCTTGTCTTCAAGCACACGGGTGGTTGATAAATTGGAACAAGTCATCTCTGATCCCATCGCAACGGATGGTCCATTTGGGAGCCCTTCTGGATTCTCATCAGCAGAGGATTTTCCTGACTCCAGAAAAGGTGTCCTCCCTACAACTGAGGATACACAGTTGCCTGAGCAGTTGCAGGGTGTCGGTCCACTCGGCAATAAGTCCTAGGGTCCATGTTGTCGGCATTCGACATGGTGGAGTTTGCCCAGTTCCATTCCAGGCCCCTGCAGGGGCAGATTCTGTCCGAATGGAACGGGTTACCACACCGGATCCGATCCCAGACGCTGGTCTTGTCCCTGGAAGTGCACCAGTCTCTAGCTTGGTGGCTTCAGACTGCTCATCTCATCGAGGATCGCCCCTTTTGGATCCCAGATTGGGACTGCTCACAACAGATGCCAGTCTCCGGAGTTGGGGGGCAGTGACTGCCTCGTTGTCTCTTCAGGGCCGTTGGTCTGCAGAGGAAGTGGTTCTTCCCATAAACGTTCTGGAGCTGCAGGCCGTGTATAGGGCTCTGCTGTCATCCGGCACCGCTCTTCACGGAAGTGCGGTACAGGTGCAATCAGACAACGCCACCACGGTGGCATACATCAATCACCAGGGAGGAACTCTCAGTCGAGCGGCGAGGTTAGAGGTGTCTCACATCCTGGCTTGGGAAGAGTGCCACCTTCCTGTGATCTTCGCAGTCTTCATCCCAGCAGTCCTCAAATGGGAGGTGGACTTCCTCAGCCATCACGACGTGCAACCAGGGGAATGGTCGCTTCACCCAGAGGTGTTTCAACTTCTCGTGGACAAATGGGGACTGCCGGAGTTGGACCTGATGGCCTCCCGTCACAACTACAAGTTACCCATTTACAGCTCAAGGACAAGGGACGCGGGCGCAAGTCTGGTGGACGTGCTGTTGGTGAAGTGGACATTTCACCTAGCGTACCTGTTTCCTCTGCTCTCCCTGCTGCCTCGGGTACTAAGAAAAATCAAACAGGATGGAGGCACATTTCTGCTGGTGGCCCCAGTGTGGCCCAGACGTCCTTGGTACTCCAATCTCAGGAGCTTGTCCATCAACGTTCCATACATTCTACCTCAGCATCGGGACCTGCTGTCTCAGGGGCCCTGCCTTTACCCGGATCTGGGTCGACTGTCTTTGACGGCGTGGCTCTTGAGATTTTCAACCTCTGTCATCCGTACCATGCTCAGGGCGCGTAAACCTGCCTCACAGGGTGTGGCACACTTCCTTTCAGTGGTGTGATTCCAGAAACTTTGATCCTCAGGTGTTCAGGGTTTTTAGGATTTTGGCATTTCTCCAGTCAGGTCTTGACCTGGGCTTACGTCTGGCTTCCCTGAAGGTTCATGTGTCAGCTCTGTCTGTGTGGTTCCAAAGTAGGATCGCTACACTGCCTGATGTTCACACCTTTTTCCAGGGTGTTCTTCGAATCCAGCCTCCCTTTGTGCCTCCAGTGGCTCCGTGGGACTTGGCGGTGGTTCTTCGGGTCCTGCAGGGACCCCTGTTTGAGCCTCTTGAGTCAGTTGACCTCAAGTGGTTAACACTTAAGACTCTTTCTCCTGGCTATTGCTTCAGCCAGGAGGGTGTCTGAGTTGTGGCGCTTTCCTGTAGTCCCCCCTTCTTAATTTTTCACCAGGACAGAGCGGTGCTTCGCACTAGTGGAACTTAGAGACAACTTTAGGCAAAAATTCAGGACATCAATCAGGAACTTGTGGTGCCAGCTTTTCAGTCACCTGACCTTACAGCTGGTGAGGCTTCGTTGGACGTTGTCCATGCTCTCAGAATTTATGTGGACCGGACTGCTTCTGTTAGAAAATCCGATTCTTTGCTTGTTCTCTTTGGTTTTCACAGGAGGGGTTGGCCTGCCAACAAACAAACTGTTGCCCGTTGGCTTTGTTCTGTTATTTGTGAGGCTTATATACAGGAATGTTTACCTGTCCCAGCCTCTGTTAAGGCTCATTCCACGCGGTCCGTGGGTCCTTCTTGGGCTGCTAGATGTGGTGCCTCCACTGTTCAGCTGTGCAAGGCAGCCACTTGGTCTTCAATTCAGACGTTTTTTGAGGTTTTATGCGTTTGACACCTTCGCCTCTCAGGATGCATCCTTTGGGCGCAGGATTCTCCTTTCTGCACAGGAGCGTCCCCGCCCTTAGTTGAACTGCTTTGAGACATCCCCAAGGTCAACCCTGTGGACCCCCTATGGACCCTGAAGTAGAAAACAAGAGAGATGGTAAGAACTTACCTTTGTTATCTCTGTTTCTACAAAGTCCATGGGTCCACAGGGCGCCCACCCTGACGCACCTGGCTTCAAATGGGCTGTGTGGCTGGTCACTGGTTTTCAGTCTCCCTTTTCTGGGAGTATGGGTTTCTTGTGTGTTCCAGTCTTCCTTCTCTCTGTTTAGTCTCCTCCTCCAGCCTTAGCTGCTTACCAACTGGGGTGCCTGTGGCTTGGGGGCGGGGTATAGAGGAGGACAAACCCAAGTGCATCCTGGGAGCAGCTAAAGCTTTAACTGCGTGGTGCCCGTGGATCCAGATCCAGCTATACCCCAAGGTCAACCCTGTGGACCCTATGGACTTTGTAGAAACAGAGATAACAAAGGTAAGTTCTTACCATATCTCTTGTTTTTTTTGGTTAGTAAGTGATCAGTGTTTGAAGGCCCACAACTGACATCATTGTGTATGAGCCAGTCCTTTAGATTTCTTCCACGTTTATAGCCAAGCATGATCTTTGAGTTGATTAGGGGTTTGATGGTGTTGTCTGTATTAACAATAGGCCATAAACGTTTAGAGGTGGCATTGATGAATTTACTGGCCACATTGTGTTGGTTCACAAATAACATGGTGTTGGTGTTCTTAAGTACGGAGTTGGTTGGCCTGATTGCTGGTTTGTATAGGAGAGGGCCCGATGCATCCTGAGATGAAGAATTTAACGGTGTGGTGCCCATGGGCGAAGCCCAACCTAAGGACTTCGTTGAAAAATGAGATAAAGGTAAGTTCCTACCATATCTCTTGTTGTCAGTCAGACATGGCTGACCAGGATATCAAGCACAAAACTGCACCCACTCTGCTGTCCCGCGGGCTCTGTGCTGCACCCACTCTGCTCTCCCGCGGGCTCTGTGCTGCACCCACTCTGCTCTCCCGCAGGCTCTGTGCTGCACCCACTCTGCTCTCCCGCAGGCTCTGTGCTGCACCCACTCTGCTCTCCCGCAGGCTCTGTGCTGCACCCACTCTGCTCTCCCGCAGGCTCTGTGCTGCACCCACTCTGCTCTCCCGCAGGCTCTGTGCTGCACCCACTCTGCTCTCCCGCAGGCTCTGTGCTGCACCCACTCTGCTCTCCCGCAGGCTCTGTGCTGCACCCACTCTGCTCTCCCGCAGGCTCTGTGCTGCACCCACTCTGCTCTCCCGCGGCCTCTGTGCTGCACCCACTCTGCTCTCCCGCGGCCTCTGTGCTGCACCCACTCTGCTCTCCTGCGGCCTCTGTGCTGCACCCACTCTGCTCTCCTGCGGCCTCTGTGCTGCACCCACTCTGCTCTCCTGCGGCCTCTGTGCTGCACCCACTCTGCTCTCCTGCGGCCTCTGTGCTGCACCCACTCTGCTCTCCTGCGGCCTCTGTGCTGCACCCACTCTGCTCTCCTGCGGCCTCTGTGCTGCACCCACTCTGCTCTCCTGCGGGCTCTGTGCTGCACCCACTCTGCTCTCCTGCGGGCTCTGTGCTGCACCCACTCTGCTCTCCTGCGGGCTCTGTGCTGCACCCACTCTGCTCTCCTGCGGGCTCTGTGCTGCACCCACTCTGCTCTTCTGTGGGCTCTGTGCTGCAGGGGTGAGTAAGGGGAATTTAACTCAGGATGAATTATGTGTGAGGTGCTATCAGTTGCCTGGCCCCTGAAACCCCCCAACAATGGGATAGGATCCCCCTTGGGCATTTTTTTCTCAAGTCCTGGCCTCCATTGCACGGTGCCTGGCAGTCCCGGACGTTTTGCCCCATGTGGCATTCCCTCCACAAACCATCCTTCCTTCTCGGGGTATTCTGCAATTTTTGCAGTCTACTCCTGTATCACAGTCTGTCTCTCTCCCTCCCAGGGGTTACCGCAGTACATGCAATACCCTCCGGTACCACAACAGTCTGTCGTTCCCTTCCAGGGACTACCACAGGTTTTACAGCCGCCCTGGGTGGATGTTTTATCTAATTCAGTTCAGAGCTTGGCAGCTTCATCTACGGCCTGTCAGACCATGTTACAAAATGAAAGACCTAAGAGGCATCTAAACGCCCTGTATTGTCATCCCGGTCTACACAACTCTCAGACACAGACGTGTCCTCTGATGATGGGGAAGTGGATGATGCATCTGACTCAGGTTCCCCTCCACAGGAAGTGGAGCCTAAATCAAGTATTAATGTCCCTACTTTGGTGCGGGCGGTCAGATCCATATTAGTTATAGAAGATGATGAATCTGCACCTAAATCTAAACACCCTCGGTTTAAACAGGTAAAGGTGATGTGGCAGTTTTCCCCCTCTCTGACCAGCTGGTAGACCATATGGCAGAGGCCTGGCAAGCGCCTGGTAAGAGGTATCAGCCACAAAAGCGCATGGCCTCATGTTATCCATTCTCCAAGATTCATTACAAGAAATGAGAATCACCTCCTGCGGTGGATTCTCAAGTTACTCGCTTGATAAAAAGTGCCACACTACCCATGCCTTCCATTTCTTCCTTGAAGGATTCTACAGAAGGAAGGTGAAGACGTTCCTGAAATCAATGTACTCCATCCATGGCTGTCTCATGGGTGGCCAAGGAGAGCTGGGCAAATGTTCTGGAGGACTCCCTCACCAAGGAGGCTCCTGAGGCCCAGAGGTCTCTGGTGGGCCCCATTAGAGATGCGGCTGCTTATATTGGTGAGGCTGTTTAGGATGCCAGTCTACTCACCTCCAGAGTCTCAGCCGCGGCCAAGTTTGCCCGCCGTTCCCTGTGGCTGTGCTCCTGTAGGGCAGATGCTGATTCTAAGACTGGTCTGGAGGCCTTGCCCTACAATGGGGAGATATTGTTTGGCCCGGACCTAGACAAGATTGTGGACACACTGGCGAAATCTAAAATCAGCATTTCTACCATCAGCATCTGCGCCTTTAATGTCTAGAACTTTTTCCTTTTAATTCTCAGGGAAAGCCCAAAGGACAGTCTTTTTTCCTAGACAGTCAGCTGCCAAATCTGCCACCAAGCCTAAGAAACAGACCTGGAGTGCCAGACTCCCTAGTTCCAAGGCAGATGATAAACCCTCAACCTGATGGGACGGGCCTCATTCTGGGGGATCCCAGGGTGGGAGTCAGACTTCTTCAGTTCGCCCAGTGCTGGTGTCAAACCAACATGGATGCTTGGGTAAAAGAAGTGGTCCCTCAGAGGTATGCCCTCTCCTTCCGTCGAAGACCTCCCCAGCAGTTTTTCTGTATGAGCCCTCCTTCCAACAAGAACAAGACCTTGCAGATCCAAGAAGCCATAGAGTCCTTGCTGAAAGCAGGGGTAATTGTACCAGTTCCACTATCTCAACGAGGGACTGGTGGTTATTCTACTCTGTTTCTGGTTCAGAAGCCGAATGGGTCTCATCGACCTATCCTCAACCTCCAAATCTCTGAACAAGTTCCTCAGGATGCCCAAGTTCAGGATGGAAATTTTACATTCCATCATACTGGCTGTGGAACCTGGGGATTACATCGTATCCCTGGACATTCAGGATGCTTACCTGCATATCCCCATAATGTCTTCTCACCAGCATTATCTACA
Organism: Taudactylus pleione; assembly: GCA_031769625.1. NCBI lineage: Eukaryota > Metazoa > Chordata > Amphibia > Anura > Myobatrachidae > Taudactylus > Taudactylus pleione. The sequence continues at coordinate 90,962 of JAUIMM010001256.1, read as the reverse complement.
GTTTGCTATTCTGCACCAACACTTCTAGTTTCCGGCGCTGCACTTTGGCCTATCGACTGCTCCAAGGGTCTTTACAAAAGTTATGGCTGTCATGGCAGCCCATCTGCGGAGTCAGGGTATACGACTCCTGCCATACCTGGACCACCTCTTGCTGGCAGGGTCTCCGTAGGTGCTTCACCACCACCTATGCCTGACAATCGCTTGTCTACAAGTGCACAGGTGGTTGTGAGGGAATTAGGGAGAACTTTTCCCAATTAATCAGAGGATGGTTCATTTGGGAGCCTTTCTGGATTCTCACCAGCAGAGAAACTTCCTAACTCCGGAGAAGATCTCCACGCTGCAACTGCAAGTGCGCAGATTCCTCCATAGTCGTCGGATGTCAGTACACTCGGCAATGCAGGTTCTAGGGTCCATGGTGTCCACATTCGACATTGTGGAATAAGCTCAGTTCCATTCAAGACCCCTGTAGGGGCTGATCCTCTCCAGATGGAATGGCTTAACCCACTGGATCGAGGTTCAGATGATGGTGCTCTCTCCAGAGGTGCACCTGTTTCTGTCTTGGTGGCTCCTGACATCTCATATTACCAAGGGTTGCCCCTTTTGGATCCCGGACTGGGTACTCCTAACAATGGACGCCAGTTGCTGGGGCGCAGTGAACAATCTGCACTCATTTCAGGGACGTTGGACAGCGGTCGAAGCAATCCTTCCAATCAACATATTGGAACTTCGGGCTGTGTACAGGGCCCTTATGTTGGCAAAACACATTCTTCAGGAAAAGCCCGTACAGATTCAGTCAGACAACTTCACCACAGTGGCTTACATCAACCATCAAGGAGGCACTCAAAGTCGGGCAGCAATGACAGAAGTGTCCCGCATTCTGACATAGGCAGAGTGTTCATTCCGGAAGTTCTCAATTGGGAAGCGGACTTCCTTAGCCGTCACGATGTGCATCCCGGGGGAATGGTATCTTCACCAAGAGGTATTTCAACTCCTAGTGGACGAATGGTGTCTCCCAGAGGTGGACCTCATGGCCTTCCGTCAAACTCACAAATTACCAGTGTACAGGTCCAGAACAAGTGATGCCAAAGCAAGCTTAGTGGACGCTCTGTCAGTGAAGTGGACCTTCCAGTTCGTGTACCTGTTTCCTCCAGTATCCCTGCTCCCTCTGGTTTTTCGGAAGTTGAAGCAAGATGGAGGCACGGTCCTGTTGGTACTCCAGCTTGGCCCGAATGTCAGTGGTACTCAGATCTTTGGAGTCTCTCCATCGACACTCTGTTCCTGCTCCCTCAACGTCCGGACCTGTTGTCTCAGGGTCCTTGCCTTTACCCGGAACTGGATCATCTGTCTTTGACAGTGTGGCTCTTGAGACATCCATCCTAAGGTCCAAGGGATTCTCTAGCTCAGTCATCAGCACGATGCATAGAGCACATAAACCTACCTCCACCAGGATCTACCACAGAGTGTGGCATACATATTTCCAGTGGTGACGCTCAAGGGATTACGATCCTCAGGTCTCGTATTTCCAGAATACTGGCATTCCTTCAAGCTGGATTGGACCTAGGCCTATGCCTGGCCTCGCTGAAGGTGCATGTCTCTGCACTGTCAGTGTGGTTCCAACGAAGGATAGCTCCGCTCCCGGATAGCCACACCTTTCTACAAGGTGTTCTCCGGATTCAACCTCCCTTTGTCCCCCAGTAGCTACTTGGGATTTGGAGGTTGTTCTTTGGGCCTTCCAGGGTCCTCCATTTGAACCACTAGATTTGGTGGATCTCAAGTGGTTAACACCTAAGACTCTCTTTCTCCTGGCTATTGCTTCTGCCAGGAGGGTGTCAGAATTGGGGCTGCTTTCCTGTCATCCTCCCTTTCTAATATTTCACCTGAAGAAGAGAATTACAAGTGCACACCTCCAACATTACTAATTATATATAATATAATACATTTTGCAATAAATGAATAGAGGTTTTGGCATAATCATGGCCATGGTTATGGGCCTACCCACCACGCCCAGGTAACCTCTGAGGGTAGGTCCCTAACATACTGGGGTTGAAATCTAGAATGCAGGACACCCCCAAACAGGCCCAGCTGAGCCACCACAGGGCATCACTCTAATGAGGAGAGGTGACGTGTGAAAAGGTGCTAGATAGGAGCAACTGCTGCATATAGTAAGGAGATAAATAAGGTCTTTATTTTTCTTCTTACTATATGCAGCAGCTGCTCCTATCTAGATGGCTTCATATGACTATCTCAGAGGCCTACACGCAGGCAGGCTTGCCTGTTCCAGCTTCTGTTAATGCTCATTCTACTCTGTCTGTGGGCCCCTCATGGGCGACTCGCCGTGGCACCTCGGCTGTTCAGCTTTGTAAGGCGGCCACGTGGTCATCTATCTAAACCTTTCTAAGGTTCTATGCATTTGATACCTTTGCCTCTTAGGTTTGGGTGCCGGATTCTCCTTTCTGCACAGGAGCATCCCCACCCTTAAAAGAACTGATTTGGGACATCCCCAAGGTCTCCCTGTAGAGCATATGGACCCTGAACAAGAAAATGAATTATGGTAAGAACTCACCTTTTGTTAACTTTCTTCGAGGTCCTTATGGTCCACGGGGCCCTGACGCACCTGGCTTTATACTATAGTGCTGGTCACCGGTTTCCCGTCACCTTATCTGTGATTCTTGAGTGTATCAGTTTTCCTTCTCTCCGGCCTTTGGTTACTTACCAACTGAGGTGCCTCTGGCTCGGGGGTGGGGTATAGGGAGGATGGACCAGTGCACCCTGGGAGCTAAAGCTTTAACTGCGTGGTGCCCGGGATCCAGATCCAACCTACACCTCAAGGTCTCCCTGTGGACTTTGAAGAAAGAGCGTTAACAAAGGTAAGTTCTTATCATAACTCATTTATTATAATGCAGCCCCTATTATAATGACTGATGTACAATGTTTATGGGTTATTGTCTTTGGTACATCCTCATAGCTCAGAACATGTATTATTAGGCTTTATGATCTAGGATACATCTGACTGTGATTTGGAGGGGGATGGGGGTTGTGGTGCCCACATGGATTCTGGTCAGGGCTTGATTCTCCTGCAGTGTTATAGGCAGGGTGCAGATCCTGAAGCTTGCAGCCTTCTGCGTAACACGGCAGGAGAGAGCCAGAAGCTTGCAGCTTTCTGCGTAACACGGCAGGAGAGAGCCGGAAGCTTGCAGCCTTCTGCGTAACACGGCAGGAGAGAGCCGGAAGCTTGCAGCCTTCTGCGTAACACGGCAGGAGAGAGCCGGAAGCTTGCAGCCTTCTGCGTAACACGGCAGGAGAGAGCCGGAAGCTTGCAGCCTTCTGCGTAACGCGGCAGGAGAGAGCCGGAAGCTTGCAGCCTTCTGCGTAACACGGCAGGAGAGAGCCGGAAGCTTGCAGCCTTCTGCGTAACACGGCAGGAGAGAGCCGGAAGCTTGCAGCCTTCTATGTAACACGGCAGGAGAGAGCCGGAAGCTTGCAGCCTTCTATGTAACACGGCAGGAGAGAGCCTGAAGCTTGCAGCCTTCTGCGTAACACGGCAGGAGAGAGCCGGAAGCTTGCAGCCTTCTATGTAACACGGCAGGAGAGAGCCGGAAGCTTGCAGCCTTCTATGTAACATGGCAGGAGAGAGCCGGAAGCTTGCAGCCTTCTGCGTAACACGGCAGGAGAGAGCCGGAAGCTTGCAGCCTTCTGCGTAACACGGCAGGAGAGAGCCGGAAGCTTGCAGCCTTCTGCGTAACACAGCAGGAAAGAGCCTGAAGCTTGCAGCCTTCTGCTTAATATTCTTTTTTCAAACAAAATTGAAGGAAAATAATTGGCTAATTTTCCTTTTGTGCCAGTTTCCCTGATCTTCCACCTAGTAGAGTGTTGTAATAAAACTCCATTTATAGGGCACCACAAGTGGCCGGCTGCTCCATACAGAGGACAAAACAATAACACCGTACAGGGCAAAATAGTACAGTACAATACATTAGACCAGTGGTTCTCAAACTCAGTCCTCAGGACCCCACACAGCTCATGTTTTCCAGGTCACTCAGCAGGTGCACAGGTGTATTCATTACTCCCTGACACATTTTAAAAGGTCCACAGGTGGAGAGAATTACTTCACTTTTGATTATGTGAAGAGACCTGGAAAACATGCACTGTGTGGGGTCCTGAGGACAGAGTTTGAGAACCTGTGTATTAGACAAGTAACAAACAGCACTACAACACCCAGCACAGCCACTGCTGCAATGGAAATATTCAGCATTAGCTGAGAGCTGTAACTATTAGCGTGGGCACAGATAATGGTTCTAGGCCATCGGAAGAAACAAAGTGGAGAGGAGACTGGAGGCAGAGACCCAGAGGAGGAGGTGTAGCGGGTGTGCAAGGGTACGATGGAGGAGGGCCCTGCTCATGGAGCTGTCTAAAGCAGAGGTTCCCAATCATGGTCCTCAAGGCTCCCCAACTGTTCAGGTGTTAGAGAGAGCCGTGGCTGAGCACAAGGTGTTAGAGAGAGCCGTCGCTGAGCACAAGGTGTTAGAGAGAGCCGTGGCTGAGCACAAGGTGTTAGAGAGAGCCCTGGCTGAGCACAAGGTGTTAGAGAGATCCCTGGCTGAGCACAAGGTGTTAGAGAGATCCCTGGCTGAGCACAAGGTGTTAGAGAGATCCCTGGCTGAGCACAAGGTGTTAGAGAGATCCCTGGCTGAGCACAAGGTGTTAGAGAGATCCCTGGCTGAGCACAAGGTGTTAGAGAGATCCCTGGCTGAGCACAAGGTGTTAGAGAGATCCCTGGCTGAGCACAAGGTGATTTAATTAGTACCGCAGTCAATTTGACTTAATTACTTGTGCTTAACCAAGGATCTCTCTAAAACATGTACTGTTTGGGAGCCTTGAGGAGTGCGTTTGAGAACCACTGCTTTAGACCAGCGGTTCCTAATCTTGGCCCACAGGACCCCACACAGGTCACCCAGCAGGTGCACAGGTGTGTTCATTACTGACTGACATATTTTAAAAGATCCACAGGTGGAGATAATTATTTCACTTGTGATTCTGGCAGGAGACCTGGAAAACATGCACTGTTTGGGGTCCTGAGGACAGAGTTTGAGAACCTGTGGTCTAAAGGGAAGGGAGAGAGAAATTATAGATGGGGGAGGGGTGGCAATGCTCAAACACTTATTATTTATTTTTAAAACAAGGATTGAAGTTTCTGTACGTCTTGGATATCCCTGAATATATATCTAAAAATTAGGTGCAAATGTCCTTTAGAATGTGAGATTGTGGCTGATGCAGGATCTAATACAGACAGATGGCATAGTCTACCTTCATCTGTCTGTCAGAAGTGGCCTGAACCATACAGACACCCCAATCAGCAGTATCCGCTCAGGGTAACCCACCTGCTTACAGCGTGGGGTCAGCTGCTTCTTACACCAACAATAATCCTCCCCATAACATTTCTTCCTTCGCTCAGTAGATGGTAGAAGCTGGCAGACTCGGCTGAGGGCAGAGCTGAGGGACTATTGGCGTTTAATACTCTGGACTATAAAGTGGGTTACAAAGCAACAAACGAAGAGAGAGTAAGAATTGGTCTGTTCTGCCGGTGACCCAGCGCTCTGCACCTAGTATCTCAGTGTCAATCACCGGTACATATAAAGACGCTCTGCTACCGAGTCACATGGAGCTCCCGCGTTGTGTAGCGCTGTAAGAATGTCCGCTATGACCAATCCACCCAGAGTGCAATCAGTGCAGGAGGTGCAGCACTAAGCACAGACTCGTTCCGAAGTCATTATCGGCAGTAGACTGTCAGTGTTTCTGGACTGCTTAGGTGACCGGTCATCAGGTATAGCCATGTGTACTGTGTATCCCTCTGTTATTCAAGTCACTCACCATAGAGTTATGCTTAATAATACAGAGTGTAAATGCATGGGCAACAGAGCACTACTCATGGGGAAATGCGTGGGAGCCACAGCACTGCTCATGGGGAAATGCATGGGGAACAGAGCACTGCTCGTGGGGAAATGCGTGGAGAACAGAGCACTGCTCATGGGGAAATGCGTGGAGAACAGAGCACTGCTCATGGGGAAATGCATGGAGAACAGAGCACTGCTCATGGGGAAATGCGTGGAGAACAGAGCACTGCTCATGGGGAAATGCGTGGAGAACAGAGCACTGCTCATGGGGAAATGCGTGGGAAACACACAGCACTGCTCATGGGGAAATGCGTGGGGTACAGAGCACTGCTCATGGGGAAATGTGTGGGAGACACACACAGCACTGCGCATGGGGGGGAGGGATGTAAAATGTGCAGGGAACTTTTTGTTTTTTTAATGTTTATTGGATCTATATAATCAGTGTATTCTATCTAACTAAAAGAAAGATTAAAGGAAAAAGGAAATAAATTGTACAGTAATATCATGATGATTCTTTACCAGTGCAAGCAGAGATCGCACTCAGCAAAATAAGACACTGAGTCTTAACACTATTTATGTTCTTGACATCACTAATACATACATTGCCTTCATCTCCCCATATCCCTCCACCAGGGGGAGTCAGCGCAAACATCACTAATACGTACATTGCCTTCATCTCCCCATATCCCTCCACCAGGGGGAGTCAGTGCAGACATCGCTAATACGTACATTGCCTTCATCTCCCCATATCCCTCCACCAGGGGGAGTCAGCGCAGACATCACTAATACATACATTACCTTCATCTCCCCATATCCCTCCACCAGGGGGAGTCAGCGCAGACATCACTAATACATACATTACCTTCATCTCCCCATATCCCTCCGCCAGGGGGAGTCAGTACAGACATCGCTAATACATACATTGCCTTCATCTCCCCATATCCCTCCACCAGGGGGAGTCAGCGCAGACATCACTAATACATACATTACCTTCATCTCCTCATATCCCTCCGCCAGGGGGAGTCAGTACAGACATCGCTAATACGTACATTGCCTTCATCTTTCCAAATCCCTCCACCAGGGGGAGTCATTACAGACATCACTAATACATACATTGCCTTCATCTCCCCATATCCCTCCGCCAGGGGGAGTCAGTGCAGACATCGCTAATACGTACATTGCCTTCATCTTTCCAAATCCCTCCACCAGGGGGAGTCATTACAGACATCGCTAATACATACATTGCCTTCATCTCCCCATATCCCTCCACCAGGGGGAGTCAGCGCAGACATCACCAATACATACATTGCCTCCACCAGGGGGAGTCAGCGCAGACATCACTAATATGTACATTGTCTTTTATCTCCCCATATCCCTCCACCAGGGGGAGTCAGTACAGACATCACTAATACATACATTGCCTTCATCTCCCCATATCCCTCCACCAGGGGGAGTCAGTACAGACATCACTAATACATACATTACCTTCATCTCCCCATATCCCTCCACCAGGGGGAGTCAGCGCAGACATCACTAATACATACATTACCTTCATCTCCTCATATCCCTCCACCAGGGGGAGTCATTACAGACATTGCTAATACATACATTGCCTTCATCTCCCCATATCCCTCCACCAGGGGGAGTCAGCGCAGACATCACCAATACATACATTGCCTCCACCAGGGGGAGTCAGCGCAGACATCACTAATATGTACATTGTCTTTTATCTCCCCATATCCCTCCACCAGGGGGAGTCAGTACAGACATCACTAATACATACATTGCCTTCATCTCCCCATATCCCTCCACCAGGGGGAGTCAGTACAGACATCACTAATACATACATTACCTTCATCTCCCCATATCCCTCCACCAGGGGGAGTCAGCGCAGACATCACTAATACATACATTACCTTCATCTCCTCATATCCCTCCACCAGGGGGAGTCATTACAGACATCGCTAATACGTACATTGCCTTCATCTCTCCAAATCCCTCCACCAGGGGGAGTCATTACAGACATCACTAATACATACATTGCCTTCATCTCCCCATATCCCTCCACCAGGGGGAGTCAGTACAGACATCACTAATACATACATTGCCTTCATCTCCCCATATCCCTCCACCAGGGGGAGTCAGCGCAGACATCACCAATACATACATTGCCTCCACCAGGGGGAGTCAGCGCAGACATCACTAATATGTACATTGTCTTTTATCTCCCCATATCCCTCCACCAGGGGGAGTCAGTACAGACATCACTAATGCATACATTCCCTCCACCAGGGGGAGTCAGTGCAGACATCGCTAATACGTACATTGCCTTCATCTCCCATATCCCTCCACCAGGGGGAGTCATTACAGAAATCACTAATACATACATTGCCTTTATCTCCCCATATCCCTCCACCAGGGGGAGTCATTACAGACATCACTAATACATACATTGCCTTCATCTCCCCATATCCCTCCACCAGGGGGAGTCATTACAGACATCACTATTACATACATTGCCTTCATCTCCCCATATCCCTCCACCAGGGGGAGTCAGTACAGACATCGCTAATACATACATTGCCTTCATCTCCCCATATCCCTCCACCAGGGGGAGTCAGTACAGACATCGCTAATACATACATTGCCTTCATCTCCCCATATCCCTCCACCAGGGGGAGTCATTACAGACATCACTAATACATACATTGCCTTCATCTCCCCATATCCCTCCACCGGGGGGAGTCAGTGCAGACATCACTAATACATACATTGCCTTCATCTCCCCATATCCCTCCACCAGGGGGAGTCATTACAGACATCGATAATACGTATATTGCCTTCATCTCCCCATATCCCTCCACCAGGGGGAGTCAGTACAGACATCACTAATGCATACATTCCCTCCACCAGGGGGAGTCAGTGCAGACATCGCTAATACGTACATTGCCTTCATCTCCCATATCCCTCCACCAGGGGGAGTCATTACAGAAATCACTAATACATACATTGCCTTTATCTCCCCATATCCCTCCACCAGGGGGAGTCATTACAGACATCACTAATACATACATTGCCTTCATCTCCCAATATCCCTCCACCAGGGGGAGTCAGTACAGACATCACTAATACATACATTGCCTTCATCTCCCCATATCCCTCCACAAGGGGGAGTCAGTACAGACATCACTAAGACGTACATTACCTTCATCTCATATAGCCAACAGGTGCAGTGCGGGGGGCAGAGAGGGGGTAAGGGCAGGCAGCAGTTGGAACAGTGCTCGGGGCAGGTGGCAGCTTGGTCAGTGCTGGGGGCAGGCAGCAGTTAGGGAAGAGAGGGTTAAGGGCAGGAAGGGAATGCGGGTGGTTCTGGCAGCCAATAGTTGAGGCAGTATGGGGGGCAGGTAGCAGTTGGGGTAGAGGATGGTAAGGGCTTGTGGTAGTTGGGGGCTGTACTTGGGGGGGCATAAAAGGGGGTAGGTTAGATAGCAGTCCCTATAGATTGTAAGATTGCAAGCAGGGCCCTCTTACTTCTATATCTGTCTGTGTGTTATTACCCTGTTTTGTTCTATGAAGCGCAACGGAATATTCTGCGCTATATTAGAAACTTAATAAAATAGCAGTTGGTTCAGTAGTAGGCAAAGAAGGGTTTAGGGGCAGTAGTGTCCTCCTGCTGGGAGCCCCCAGTCGGGTCACCAGATCCATCTCCTCATCCAGCACCACCGCTATATCCTCCACAAAGGTGGCACCTGGAATATTTCTGTCTGCCTCTAATTTGATGAGCTGCAGCCTCAGCACCCAAGTGTAGAGAACCCTCCTGCCCCTGGCAGAGTCTACCTCCCCGGCCTGCATGCAGAGAGCCTACTGGCTGATGGAGCACACAATGGAGGCTGCCAGCACCACCAACATGAGGGTAACAATGCTGCTGCAGCCAGGAGAGTCACAGGGTGGCCGGTGGGAAATGGGTGCAGAGCCCGAGGAGATGGGGAGCAGAGGCTGGAGGCAAATTGGATGGTTGGTGGCTTTCAGAGGGAGGGAGGCCGGCCTCAGGCAGCAATTGGATGGGAGGTGGCTTTCAGAGGGAGGGAGGCCGGCCTCAGGCAGCGATTGGATGGGAGGTGGCTTTCAGAGGGAGGGAGGCCGGCCTCAGGCAGCGATTGGATGGGAGGTGGCTTTCAGAGGGAGGGAGGCTTCAGGCTGCGATTGGATGGGAGGTGGCTTTCAGAGGGAGGGAGGCCGGCCTCAGGCAGCAATTGGACGGGAGGTGGCTTTCAGAGGGAGGGAGGCCGGCCTCAGGCAGCGATTGGACGGGAGGTGGCTTTCAGAGGGAGGGAGGCCGGCCTCAGGCAGCGATTGGATGGCAATACATTGCAGGATTGCTATTGGCTGCAGCGCACAGCCAGATCATCACAGTCCGTCCTGTGGGACCCAATTATTTTCCAGATGACATTTGGGAGCTGATTGACTGGAGCATCATTTATCATACGCAGCGCGTTTTATCCCACGTCCATAAATGAGGCCCATAGTACATAATTGTGAGCGCTGCCCGAGCAATCACTAAGAAATCAGATTGTTCCATGAAAAACGTATCCTGTCCCTGTACTCAGCCGTAACTACACTTTTTGGTGCCCCCCCATTTTTTTTTAAGTAAGGACATAATATAGTGCACCTGAGAGAGGGCCATGGCCTCATGGGGAAGGGCCAGGGAAGAGATAGGGGAGGCCAGGAGATGCTGGGGATAAATAGGGACATAATATAGCGCACCTGAGAGAGGGCCATGGCCTCATGGGGAAGGGCCAGGGAAGAGATAGGAGAGGCCAGGAGATGCTGGGGATAAATAGGGATATAATATAGTGCACCTGAGAGAGGGCCATGGCCTCATGGGGAAGGGCCAGGGAAGAGACAGGGGAGGCCAGGAGATGCTGGGGATAAATAGGGACATAATATAGTGCACCTGAGAGAGAGCCATGGCCTCATGGGAAAGGGCCAGGGAAGAGATAGGAGAGGCCAGGAGATGCTGGGGATAAATAAGGACATAATATAGTGCACCTGAGAGAGGGCCATGGCCTCATGGGGAAGGGCCAGGGAAGAGATAGGGGAGGCCAGGAGATGCTGGGGATAAATAGGGACATAATATAGTGCACCTGAGAGAGGGCCATGGCCTCATGGGGAAGGGCCAGGGAAGGGATAGGGGAGGTCAGGAGATGCTGGGGATAAATAGGGACATAATATAGTGCACCTGAGAGAATGCCATGGCCTCATGGGGAAGGGCCAGGGAAGAGATAGGGGAGGCCAGGAGATGCTGGGGATAAATAGGGACATAATATAGTGCACCTGAGAGAGGGCCATGGCCTCATGGGGAAGGGCCAGGGAAGAGATAGAAGAGGCCAGGAGATGCTGGGGATAAATAGGGATATAATATAGTGCACCTGATGGGGAAGGGCCAGGGAAGAGATAGGAGAGGCCAGGAAATGCTGGGGATAAATAGGGACATAATATAGTGCACCTGAGAGAGGGCCAATGCCTCATGGGGAAGGGCCAGGGAAGAGATAGGGGAGGCCGGGAGATGCTGGGGATAAATAGGGACATAATATAGTGCACCTGAGAGAGGGCCATGGCCTCATGGGGAAGGGCCAGGGAAGAGATAGGGGAGGCCAGGAGATGCTGGGGATAAATAGGGACATAATATAGTGCACCTGAGAGAGGGCCATGGTCACCACATCCCTGTCCTCACCACATAACTGACCCTAAGGATGACAGGTCACCACATCCCTGTCCTCACCACATAACTAACCCTAAGGATGACAGGTCAGCACATCCCCGTCCTTACCACATAACTGACCCTAAGGGTGACAGGTCAGCACATCCCCGTCCTTACCACATAACTGACCCTAAGGGTGACAGGTCAGCACATCCCCGTCCTCACCACATAACTGACCCTAAGGATGACAGGTCAGCACATCCCCGTCCTCACCACATAACTGACCCTAAGGATGACCGGTCACCACATCCCTGTCCTCACCACATAACTGACCCTAAGGGTGACAGGTCAGCACATCCCCGTCCCCACCACATAACTGACCCTAAGGATGACAGGTCAGCACATCCCCGTCCTCACCACATAACTGACCCTAAGGATGACAGGTCAGCACATCCCCGTCCTCACCACATAACTGACCCTAAGGATGATAGGTCAGCACATCCCTGTCCTCATCACATAACTGACCCTAAGGATGACAGGTCAGCACATCCCTGTCCTCACCACATAACTGACCCTAAGGGTGACATAAAAGCACAATTTGCTTAATTTGATCATTTTTGCTGTATTCCACAAAATACATATTTGGCTGCGATATAAGAAATTTGGCTGCGATATAAGAAAGTTTGGGGACTATTGTCCTGAGGCTGCTGTACTGTGTCCCAAACATCAGGGTTCTGCAGATTGCTCATTTGCAGCAAAAAAAAATAAAAAATTCCCTGAATTAAATTCCATTTCCTCTTCCATCCCGTTCCTCCTACGCTGTCTCTTCCCCTCACAGAGGACGTTAGACGCTCTCCAAAGCGGAGTTACCAAGCGTGGCCTGCATACAAAGCAAAGCCTGGGCCTTTGGTGACACAACCTCGCCACAGTCAGTCCCAATACCCTCCCCAAGTTCAGAGACATGTACAGAACATCAAACCTAAGCCTCATGCTGGCGGCACTCGCTCTCTGCGATGGAGCTCTGCGATGGAGCGCCGGCGGCACTGTGGACACTGTCTTGTACGTAATGTGGAATCAGACACCCAAACATAAAACCATTGCCTGCCCCAGCTGTGGTAAATCTAGTGCCCATTACATCCAAAGCCCCTGCCCACTCTGTTACATCCAGACCAAACAAACTTCACCCCAGGAAGGGAAACCTCACATCGTACCATCGTATGACTCTGTAGAGCCCAACCACCATTCTGGAGACCCGCTGGTGCCGCCCGCAGTCGGTGCAGGATAACGGGCGTTATGGATCGGGTACTGAAGCAAATGGACACTCTCTCTACATTGTATCAGTCTCTATGTTCCCAGCGCCCGGCAGGCACTTTATATCTGCTCTCTGCCCTAATCCTCTTCCCACAAACACCTAAAACCCTAGAAAGCATCGGGAAATTATGGCAGTGATTCTAAGCCGCCATCACACCGGGGACAAGGGTATTTAGAACAGCAGTGGCCAAACTCTGGCCTTAGGGACTGCTATGGGTTCTTGAGTTTGGCCACCCCTGATATAGAAGATTTGGACACCACCTTCATTCAGCCATCAACCTAGGAAAGACGTATCTACTGGTTATAAGCACCCGTCACAGAGCACAGGGACCTAGCGTGACCCCCAACTCAGCCAGCTCGGCAAAATAGACTTTGTAATGGAACAGCCTCAACCACTTAGTACGATTCACCAGCATTAGTTTTATTATAAAACAAGATACAGGTGTAATCAGAAAGTGCAAGTTAATAAATCAGGTCTAAAAATGTGTTCACACAATAAAACGGCAGGAAAGGGGTTGGGGGGGCTGAAGCAATATCTGGTGTAAAATTCTACTTTTATTGTCCTGTATTGGTAATTGTGGTCACATTATGGACACACGTCAAAGGTTTCCATTGCGGTCTGCCAGACAGACGTCACTTTCTAAACAGTTACAGGTTGTGCGCGAGATACTTGTTCAGCCATTGCCGGCGGTTATGTCCTGTCCAAACGTCATTTGTAAAATCTCAAACAATGGCCAGGATATGGTATGGTACACGCATACATGGGATGAACATGTTTAGGCTGTAAGATCAGGAACATACAGTACGATATTTCTATTAATTGATCTTTGGAATACGATGTGGAAGCATCCGGAAAATGCAGAGAAAACAACAACTAATATATGAAAAGTTTTCTAGACTAAGTCTCTTCTGAACCAATGAGTGGGGTCCCCAGGGGTCCATTTCATGCAAAAAAAACTCACTTCCATTTCTAGTCCCTAGAAAAAAAAAAAATCCTAGATAGAAAGGTATGAAATCGTTCCCTCATTGTCACCGTGTTCTGTCAGAAGCCCGAAGCTGCCCAAGAAGCCATCTACATTTGCTGGTCCAAGCAGCTCCGCTATGATCAGTCTCAGTCACATGTAGTGTCTAACACATGATCTTAGGAAATGCACAGGAGGGAGGGGTACAGGTACATCCAGGTGCTCAGCCCTCAGGAGAACCCAACTCACAGCAGACTTTGTGCAGGACATGGAGTGCCGGAGTTGGTCAAGTACTGACTCAGAAAGGCGGGATGAACAAGGTCTCCAGGATGACTTGTCAACACATCAAATACACTTTTGTTGGGGGGCACAGCCCGCAACATGCTGTCAAGATCCAGCGTAGGAGTCTGTGAGGAACATGGCTGCTCGGGTTTTGGGGTGGTACCTTGTGGCAGTAGTCCCCAGTAAGCTGGGTTCATATAAGGTGCATGGCCATAGTTGTAGTAGGTAAAACGGGGAAAAGGGAAGAAAGGAAGAACATTGTGTGGAGCCACAACGTTTGGTGGCACACACTTTGTGTAGGAGGTGGGTAAGTCACAGGGAAGAAAAGGTGCCTTTGCAGGGGGTCCGCATGGTGAACAACTGTCGGTGTCAGAGTCCGAGCAGGTGCTGCTCTCTTCATCTGGTCTTGGCCGCTTTGTGGAGATATGAGATTTCAGCAATGGAGTCCCAGGAACGTCTTGGCCTTGATCGGGATTCTCATTGCAGCTCAGGGGAGAGATGGTAGAAAGACTAGAACTAGACGAAGAGTATAGAGACTGACTGGCTGAAAAGCCGCTTCTAGAGCTCTGGAATGTGTGCGGGTTAGAATGGTTGTACAGAAGAGGAGAAGGGCTCCACATGTTTATGGACATGGCTTGAGAATTTCTTTGGCTCTCTGTGGACTTTGAGACATCCGGCAAGTCAACATCTTGGAGGTCATGGAGTAGAGAATCTATCATGAACGATGTGTTGAGTTTGACTACTGTGTCCTGATGGGAATCATCCCCCAAAGATGATGAGCTGGCTGTAGAGTAATTACTGCCTGGCGTCTGTTGGTACATGTATCCTCCAGCTTCATATTTGTAGTTCTGCAGGATAAATGGCGACAAGTCTTGGACAAACATTTCAGAGTCTTTGCGCGCCATGACCGTGTTCTGCAGCTTCATTGCATCCAGGGGGATCCGGGTCACATCTACCGTCCAGAAGTTACCCTTCGCCTGAGGCTTCCCCGGGTCCTTCAGCACCTGTATAAAGTGTATAAAGAGGTATCAGGTCCTATAAAATAATCTGCTCATCAATCATCAGTAATGGACAGCTGCAAAGCCAAAGTACTGGCCTGGATACAGGTCCTCAAAGAGTTGTGACGTTACCCTGTCCCCAGGCTGCTCAGCACAGGCTCCGGCCGCTATGTCCAGGGTTATCAACTCTAAGCGGTAAATTTACTATGAATCCTGTCTGGCTATGGGTAATCATGCTGGGATTTGTAGGAGTTTTTTGCAAGCAAAGTCAGATTTACTAAGAAGTATGTGTGCCTGTCTATCTTATTCTGATGGGGTCATTGATCAATGTATTGTACGCGAGTTCAGTCGTATCGGCCCCTTCTCAATAGACTCCGTTAAGCACTGCACAGATCATTCAGAGCTTTTGTTTATGCCGTGCAAAGAAAGTGTTAGAAATAAAAATCGATGTAACCCCCTCCCCCCTTACCCCCAAAAGCATAACCAGCCCTTTGACCCGTTCTGGTACTGAAAAAATTGTGGGGGGGCGAGAGGGTGGGGGTTCCCTGTATAGTAACCAGCTTTTTTTTTTATGTTGTTGCAAAGTCCCCTGGATATCTACTTGGAGAGGGGGCCGACCAGCGCCGGGGGGGAGGGGAGGGGAGGGGGGGGGTAAGTATGTATGGTCAGTGTGTGAGAGTCTGCTCTTTTTTTTGTTAATACTTTCTTTACAGAGGGGGTACAGGTGACAGCATGCACTTAGTGTCTTGGCATGATGGCACTTGTGGTTCTCCAAATGCTGCCATGATGGGGCTTGCTTGCTGGGACCTGTAATCCCACTGTAAAATATATGAATGACCATCTTTCATCCATTAACCCTGCCATGCCGCAACAAGGGGTGCAGGGAATAGCCCCAGCCTTCACCCCAGCCCTGGGGTATCCTAAGGAGGGGGACTTTTTTGGGGGTGTCCACACTTTCCAAGGAATCCCAGGGGTGATCCATTTGAGGCTGGTTAATTCTTTGGCGATGAGTTTTCCCCTGCAGTGGTAGACCTCCCGGCTGGTACTGGAAATACGGGGGAACCCCATCAGTTTCTTCTACGTTTTTCCAGTACCAGAACGGGCTCTGAGATCCGGGGCTGGTTATGCTTTGGGGGTAGACCCCATGCTACATGATGCGTGCAGGCACTTCTTCTATTCTGCTCCATGTTCTATCAGGTTTTGAAACACGATTCTTAGTACTTCCATAGACAGGAACAACTCACAGATTTACTCACCGGTTGGTTCCATGGTCTGTTGACTTCGGCCGTCTATTTCTGAGCGGGATCGTGTATTTGCACTAGTTTGCCTTTAGTAAATCTCAGAGTTGCATAATCAGGGGAGACTCGCACAGAAATGCAATCTCAGCCAGTTACCCTCTACTACGCTCAACCGGTCATGTTTTCAGGATTTCTGTCTGTGGGATAATTAGTGGCCCAGCGACATTGATTAGCTCACCTGTTCATGATTAAAGAGCGCTAGCTGAAAGCCCCTGCACTTTGTGGAGAGAGCAGCAAAAAAAGTGCCCCCTCCCATATATTAATAGTCCTGGCGTGAAAACTATAGGGGCTCATCCTGGGTCCTCTACTGTAGGGGACAGGATCATTTTTAAAAAAATGTGCACCCTCTGCGGTGGCCGCACTCATCCTAGTGGTCTCCAAACGATAATAACCTTAAAACTACGGTTATTATAGCAAAGCAGGGACGTGTAGTCAGGGGAGGCAGAGCCTCCCCTGTCACTAATGATTAAAATACTACAAATAAGATACTTATGACATATTCTGGGTATAAGTATCTGCTTTACATTATTGTCATTTTTATTTTATTTTTTACAGTGGAAATAGTGAGATTTGTTTGGGAGGCCCAGAGAGCGGTGCCTCGCACAGAGAGCGGTGCCACGCACAGAGAGCGGTGCCACGCACAGAGAGCGGTGCCACGCACAGAGAGCGGTGCCTCTCACTGAGAATAGTACAGGAGATGAATCGGGGACGGGGCCAAGCCGCGGGCAGTAAAAGCCCATTGAAAAAGCAGGAGACGCGGCGCCTATACAAGTGCCTCATTGACAGGGACGTGCTCCCAGCCCACATAAGAGCCGCGCCCCTCTCAGTGAGGCAGATGTGATTGGGCATCAGATCCAGCACTGACAGACCGTATCCGAGGGTCAGCGCCCGCGCTCTGGGACCGTATGGGAGAGGGACAGTGCCCGCGCTCTGGGACCGTATGGGAGAGGGTCAGCGCCCGCGCTCTGGGACCGTATGGGAGAAGGTCAGTCTGTGGGGCCCAGGCACACAGTATGTGAGTGTTTAGCTTAATACATTTAGTACACTGACTATCACTACTGACTATGTGGCTACAGGACTTCCATTAACTTAATAGCGCTGCACCCACTATTAGGTAACCTGAGGCCCTGGACAACATACCTGGACTATGTTTTATGCTGCATACACACACACACACACACACACACACACACACATACAATCATACACACACACACACACACACACACATACAATCATACACACACACACACACACACACACACACACAATCATACACACACATATTAGGGGTGTGCACCGGCCACTTTTCGTGTTTTGTGTTTTGGTTTTGGATCTGGATCTTTCTTCGTGTTTTGGATCTGGATTGGTTTTGCCAAAACCACCCTTCCGTGTTTTGGGTTCTGGGTTTTGTGTTTTGGATCTGTATTTTTTTTTTAAAAAGCATAAAAACAGCTAAAATCACAGAATTTGTTGGTTTCTCTGCTCCTATGCTATTATTAACCTCAATAACCTTAATTTCCACTCATTTCCAGTCTATTCTGAACACCTCACACCTCACAATAGTGTTTTCATGTCCAAAAGGTTGCACCGAGGTAGCTGGATGACTATGCTAAGCGACACGAGTGGGCGGCACAAACACGTGACCCATCTAGGAGTGACACTGCAGTGGCAGACAGGATGGCAGTTAGAAAAACTAGGCCCCAAACTGTACATAATGCAAAGAAAAAAAAGAAGTGCAAGATGGAATTGTCATTGGGCCCTCCCACCCACCCTTATGTTGTATAAACAGGACATGCACACTTTAACAAATCAATCATTTCAGCGCCAGGGTCTGCCACACAACTGTGGCTGAAATGATTGGTTCGTTTGGGCCCCCACAAAACAAGCTGGCAATTAATGTGTCCCTGCACAAACTGGCTCTACGGAGGCAAGATGTCATCCTCATCCTCCTCATCCACCGATTCCTCACCCTCTTCAGTGTGTACATCCTCATCCTCACAAAGTATTAACTCGTCCCCACTTGAATCCACCACCACAGGTCCCTCTGTACCTTCTGGAGGCTGGTCTCCCTGGAAGAGCTGATAATTCATTTTGATGAACATCATCTTCTCCACATTCTGTGGAAGCAACCTCCTACGCCTTTCGCTGACAAGGTTCCCGGCTGCACTAAACACTTTCTCGGAGTACACACTGGAGGGGGGGCAACTCAGGTAAAATAGAGCCAGCTTGTACAGGGGCCTCCAAATTGCCTCTTTTTCCTGCCAGTACAGGTATGGACTGTCTGACATGCCTACTTGGATGCTGTCACCGATGTAATCCTCCACCATTCTGTCAATGGTGACAGTATCATATGCAGTGACAGTAGACATGTCAGAAATTGTTGCCAGGTCCTTCAGTCCGGACCAGATGTCCAAACTTGGTCCTGCCTGCCCTGCATCACCGCCAGCGGGTTGCTTAGGATACCTAAGTTTTTTCCTGGCAGCCCCAGTTGCGGGAGAAAATGAAGAAGGAGCCGTTGACGTGTCACGTTCCGCTTCAGCTGACAGTGTGTTCACCAGCAGGTCTTTGCACCTCTGCAGGCTTGTGTCGGCCGGAAAGAGAGACACCACATAGGCTTTAAACCTAGGATCAAGCACGGTGGCCAAAATGTAGTGGTCTGATTTCAACAGATTGACCACCCTGGAATCCTGGCAAAGCGAATGAAGGGCTTAATCCACAAGTCCCACATGCCGAGCGGAATCGCTCCGTCTTAGCTCCTCCTTCACTTTCTCCAGCTGCTTCTGCAAAAGCCTGATGAGGGGAATGACCTGACTCAAGCTGGCTGTGTCTGAACTGACTTCACGTGTGGCAAGTTCGAAGGGCTGGAGAACCTTGCACAACACGGAAATCATTCTCCACTGCGCTTGAGTCAGGTGCATACCCCGTCCTTTGCCTATGTCATAGGTGGATGTATAGGCTTGTATGGCCTTTTGCTGCTCCTCCATCCTCTGAAGCATATAGAGGGTTGAGTTCCACCGCGTCACAACCTCTTGCTTCAGGTGATGGCGGGGCAGGTTCAAGAGTGTTTGCTGGCGCTCCAGTCTTCGGCACGCAGTCGCTGAATGGCGAAAGTGGCCAGAAATTTTTTCGGGCCACCCAAAGCGTCTCCTGCACGCCCCTGTTGCTTTTCAGAAAATTCTGCACCACCAAGTTTATTGTGTGAGCAAAACATGGGACGTGCTGGAATTTGCCCAGATGTAATGCCCGCACAATATTGGTGGCGTTGTCAGATATCACAAATCCCCAGGAGAGTCTAAGTGGGGTAAGCCACTGGGCGATGATTTCCCTCAGTTTCTCTAAGAGGTTGTCGGCGGTGTGCCTCTTACTGAAACCGGTGATACACAGCGTAGCCTGCCTTGTAACGAGCTGGCGTTTCTGAGATGCTGCTACTGGTGACGCTGCTGCTGTTGCTGTGTAAGGTGATACATCTACCCAGTGGGCTGTCACAGTCATATAGTCCTTAGTCTGCCCTGTTCCACTTGTCCACATGTCCGTGGTTAAGTGGACATTGTGTACAACGGCATTTTTCAGGACACTGAGGACACTTTTTCTGACGTTTCTGTACAGTCTCGGTATCGCCTGCCTAGTGAAGTGGAATCTAGACGGGATTTGGAACCGGGGACACACTACCTCCATCAATTGTCTAAATCCCACTGCACTAATGGCGGATACCGGACGCACGTCTAACACCAACATAGCAGTCAAGGCCTCAGTTATACGTTTTGCTTCAGGATGACTGCTGTCGTACTTCATCCTCCTCGCTAAGGACTGTTGGAGGGTCAATTGTTTAGTAAAAGTAGTGGTGTTCCTACTTCCTCTCTGGGATGATGAACGACTCCCAGCAGCAGCAACAGCAGCAGCGGCAGCAGTAGGCGTAGCAATGCAGGATCCTCCAGAGGAATCCCGGATAGGAGAGTCAGTCATGCTAGTGACATGGCCTGCAGGACTACTTCCGATCCTGACTAAGGAGGAAATTGACGAGGAGGGAGTTGACGGTGTGGTTTGCAGGCGCTTGGATACAACAGGACAACGGGATTTAGGTGTCCCTGGACTGCTTACGGTCTTAGCCAAAGTTTCTGAACTTGACAGTAACTTTTTATGAACGCGCTGCAGGTGCCGTATAAGGGAGGATGTTCCTAGGTGGTTAACGTCCCTACCCCTACTTATTTCACCTTTACATATGGTACATATGGCAAGACAGTTGTTGTCCGGATTTGGATAGAAATATTGCCAGACCAAAGAGGTGGAATGTTTGGTCTTCTGCCCAGGCATGACCGTGATGGGCTTTTTCATCCCACGGACAACAACTGTCTCCCCCGGAGCCTGATTTAAACAAACCACATCACCATCAGAATCCTCCTCGCCAACTT
The DNA here is from genome assembly GCA_031769625.1 of Taudactylus pleione. Taxonomy (NCBI): domain Eukaryota; kingdom Metazoa; phylum Chordata; class Amphibia; order Anura; family Myobatrachidae; genus Taudactylus; species Taudactylus pleione. The sequence goes on along the minus strand of JAUIMM010001256.1, from coordinate 70,107 downwards.
CCTCCTCAGCGCCAGCTACACCAGTATCCTCATCCTGTTGTACTTCAACAGTGACATCTTCAATTTGCATATCAGCAAGTGGACTGTGGGTGCTCCTTTCAGCACTTGCAGGGGGCGTGCAAATGGTGGAAAGAGCCACCTCTTCCCGTCCAGTGCTGGGAAGGTCAGGCATCGCAACCACCACCACACTTGGACTCTCCTTGGGGATTTGTGATATCTTCTTAGAAAGCACAGTTCTTCGCTGTGCTTTTGCCAGCTTAACTCTTTTGATTTTTTTAGTGGGAGGAGGGCTTCCATCGTCATGTGAAGCTGAACCACTAGTCATGAACATACTAGGGATCGACCTTAGCCATTCCTTGCCACTCCGTGTCATAAATGGCATATTGGCAAGTTTACGTTTCTCTTCAGCTGATTTAAATGTCTTTTTCAAGGTCATTTTCCTGAACTTTGCCATTTGGGATTGTATGTGCCCTCTACTATGACATTGGGCATCGGCCTTGGCAGACGACGTTGATGGCATGTTATCGTCTATGTCATGACTAGTGGCAGCAGCTTCAGCACTAGGAGGAAGTGGTTCTTGATCTTTCTCTATTTTATTTTTATCGGAGAAAGTTTGGTCCTCCATTTATGTTATATCGATTTGATATATACGTGCGGCTAAACACAGAAATTAATTTTTTTTTGGTTTGGACTGGAGTGTACTTTCGGGGGTTACAGCACCCTTTAACGGTCAAGCCAGCCGGCCCTTTACTTATGACACAGGCGCACGCTTGGCACTACTTTGTTGATGCACGTGCGGCTACTGCGCACACAATTCACAAACACAGAAAATATATTATTTTTTTAGCACTTGGGGGGAGCACCCCTGATGGACAGAGCACCCCCTGGACAACACTACAGCACTCCTTTAGGACTGGGACACTGCACAGGACTTTGGAGTGGACACAGCCCCTATGGAGAACTGACTGCACAACACAGTCCAGCCAGCCCCTATGGACTTTGAAGTAGTGGACACAGCCCCTATTAACAACAGCAGCACAGCACAACACAGCCAGCCCCTATGGACTTTGAAGTAGTGGACAACAGCAGCACTACACTACACTACACAGCCCTAACTCCCACCCTCCCTCTTCACTGTCTACAACTGAGTGAGAAAATGGCGCCGACGCGGGTACCTTATATAGGATCCAAAACCCGCGAGACTCGGAAGGCGGGATGATGACGTTTTGCCTCGATTTCAGATCCGAGTCAGGCGGGAAAAGTCGAGCCTGACTCGGATCGGACTCGGATCGGGGGGGCTCGGGGGGGTTCGGATTTCAGAAATCCGAACCCGCTCACCCCTAACACATATACATACAATCATACACACACATATACATACAATCATACACACATATACAATCAATCATACACACACACATACAATCATACACACACACACACACACACATACATACACACACATATACATACAATCATACACACACATATACATACAATCATACACACATACAATCATACACACACACACACACACACACATATACAATCAATCATACACATATACATACAACAATTTTAGTAAACAATTTTCTTTTTTTTTTTCAAGGGAAAAATGATTAATTTACTAAATGTAATGAACGATTTTTTTGAACTACAAAAAATGTTTGCATATCCCCTGACTGACTGAGAATCGTTGGGTTGGTCAGTCTGACTGAATATAGTTATCGATAATCGTTGAAAAAATCGTTGTGTGTGTATGCATCTTTAGGGCGGAATTCAATTGATTAGACGGAAGATCCGGACCGCGTAAAGTGACAGGAGATCGCGGGCCGCTATTCAATTGATGCCGTTTTTCACACTGATCGCGCCCATAGAGGTCAGGTTTAGCTGTGTAAAGCAGCTAAACCCAACCAAAAGTGCTGGGCGCAACCGCGAAAAGTGATGCTTGGGCGCCCAAACAGGTCACTTTTCGCACATTTCAGCTCTCATCCCCCAGGGGCTGCGAGCTGAAATGTAGCGCTGGCAGCTGATCGCGCCCGACAGGAGCAAGAGTTGAATAGCTCAGTCGGGCGCGATAGGGGCTGTAATCAACTGAATTCCGCCCTTAGTGTTAGGTAGTAACTGGAATAAATGAGATTCTTTACATGAGTATAACCACCTATAGCAGAAATCAATACATTCCACATGTGAATGCGTTTCTAATTATTGTGCCGCCGGCTGAGAGTGCCCCCGTGCCGCCGGCTGAGAGTGCCCCCGTGCCGCCGGCTGAGAGTGCCCCCGTGCCGCCGGCTGAGAGTGCCCCCGTGCCGCCGGCCTCACCGCACGTCACTGTACCAAAGTTTGTGTAGATAAGTGAATGCATTAACTGGGCAGCACGGCTGGTGTAGTGGTTAGCATTACTGCCCTTAAGTCAAATTGAATTCCTGACCAAGGCACTATCTGTGGTGAGTTTGTATGTTCTCCACAGGTTTGTGTGCGTTCTCTGTATGCTCCAGTTACCTCCCGCATTCCAAAGACATACTGGTAGGTAAATGGACTTCTGACCAATCCCAGCGTGAGCGTAATCTGCTCTGGGGCACGGACTGATCAATATTATTAACCTTTCATTTTATGGCGCCACAAGAGGTCCACAGCGTCTTACAAGACAGCACTGAGGACAGACTGGGGAGGGGAGAGGTGGGAGTCAGGGAGGCCAGATAGGAGGAGGTTACAGGAGTACTATCTGGAGATGACCAGTGAGTATATGAGGGTCTTAGTAGCATCCCTGGGTGAGAGAGGGTCTGCTCCTGGGAATACTGTATATCAGAGATGGAAGCGGCAGGACTCTGGGGGGTGCTGAATGTGGGGTATGTAGGAGAGGGATGAGTCCAGGATAACTCAGAGACAGCGCACTTTGGGGCTAGAGGAGATTGTTGTGCCATTAATTGATAATGAAATTGGGGGAAGTGCGGTTATGTGGGAGGGGGAGGAGGTGATCAGCTCAGTCTTAGGGGACTATGTATCAAAGCTGGGAGAGAGAAAATTATAACAAATAAATCACCAACCAATCAGCTACTAAATATAATTTTTAAAACATAACTTGCAAAATGTTAATTGGAAGCTGATTTGCTAGTACAGGAATGGCCAACCTGTGGCTCTCCAGCTGTTGTAAAAAAAAAGTCCCAGCATGCACGGCTTCAGTTTTGCTATTCAAGAATGCCAAAACTGTGGCAGGGCATGCTGGGATGTGTAGTTTCACAACAGCTGGAGAGCCACGGGTTGGCCAGGCCTGTGCTAGTACTTTATCTCTCAGAATTTTTTCGCTCTCCCAGCTCTGATACATAGGCCCCTTAGACATGTGTTAAGTTTAGAGACAGCAGAGAGACAGTTGGAGATACAAGTGAGGAGAGAGGGAGAGAGGTAGATCTGAGTATCCTCAGCATAGAGATGATTATGGAGGAGAAAGGAGCTGATTAGTTCACCTAGAGAGGACGTATAGAGAGAGAGAATAGGAGTCATGAGAAAAGACAGATGGATCGGTCAGAGAGGTAGGAGGACAGCCAGGAGAGGACAGTGTCACGTAGACCAAGGGAGTGAAGGATTTGCAGCAGGAGAGGGTGGTCCACAGTGTCCAAGCAGCAGAGACTCAGGTCAGGGAGAAGGAGCAGGGAGTAGTGGTCCTTGGATTTAGCAGTAAGGAGGACATTGCTGACTTTAGTGAGGGCAGTTTCAGTAGAGTGGAGAGGACGGAAGCCAGACTGATAGGTGGGAGGAAAGAAAGACAGTAAGACGTTTGTAGACAATATGCTCAAGGAGTTTGGAGGCAAATGGGAGGAGAGAGATTGGGTGGTGATTAGAGAGTCAGGATCAGGGGTGGGGGAAACAAGAACATGCAGCAGACCAGACGGTGCCTGATGAGAGGGAGATACAGAAGAGATGGACAAGATGGGAACAGGCAACAGGAGAGGGAAGAGGAGGCAGGAAGGGATGGGATTTAGTAGAGACTGGATTAAGGCTTCATCCATGGCCTGATCTCCAGGAATGGGGGAGAAGGAATTTAGAATTGGCAGGATGGAGGGGGAATGTGGAGAGAGGCTGGAAAGAAGGAGGCTTGATGGGAAGGTGGGGTGAGGAGGCCTGGTGGGAGATGATGCCCTGATGTATGGATTCAGTGTTAGATGTGAATTGGGCAGCGAAGTCAATAGTGGAGAGATGGGAGGCAAGGAAGGGGGGAGAGGAGAGAGTTAAAGCTAGCAAAGAGGCGTTTGGGGCTGGAGGATTGAGAGGAGATAATGGTTTGATGAAATACCCTGGTAGGGAGAGGGAGAGGGCAGCACTGTAGGAGGAGAGGAGGAAGTCTGCATGGGAGCTCGGTTTCCTCCAGTGTCGCTCAGCAGTTTTGAGAACACATTCTCAGGTATCTGGTGCATTTGGAGTGCCAGGGTGAGGCTCAGATCTGAAGGTGGGTAGTGAGCGCCGCAGCAGAAGTAAGTGTGCTACTGTACAGGGAAACCGATTGGTCAGGGCAGGAGAGGATGACAATGGGGCAGAGACGTAATGTCCTCTGTACAGTGCTGTGCGATATATAATAAATAAGGGACATTTTAAAATAACGTTTCATTGACAAAGACTCTCCGCAACCCCCAGATCTTTCTCTGATCCATTGCAATACAACGAGAAATTCTTCAGTGATTTTCTTATTTAATTATAGAAGCCTTATCTATTACATTACAAAGAATTAATTATACACACACAAATATACGTTGCACCCTAGGGCACCCAGCACCACCTACAGAGAACAATCTCTACCTCAGTTCTATATTTTCTATGAACTGTGAAAGGTTGGTTTATGGCGGTCGGGCACAGAACTCCCAGTCTGTGCACATCCCAAGCTATCTGAACCCACCTTCCTGAAGCAGTCGCTGGACGACAGGTTGTGGCGGACGGAGTCTTTCCATCCTATGTAGTCACCTTTGAAGAACGGAAACAGGATCTCAATATGTTTCAGAATCTAGAGAAGGAGAAAGAAAAGGTCATTGGTGTCAGTAGTGGGGTTATCACAGCCACAGCAGGAAAAGGGGTCTTCTGTAACCCACCCTCCCCCTTTTCCCCCGCAAAGAGCAGATCTATGGTCTGAAAGATGCTGGGTTACTGAGGACACCAGGAATATGGGCATCGGAGGATATTCACCAGATATCTGCTGATTAATAAAAACCAGTTAACATTTTTCCAATTAAATGAAAGAAATAAAGTTAACCACAAGTTTATTCTGGTATTAGAGACGTAAAAATGACAAATTCATGTGGATCTCTCGCAGATATTGGGGCCAGAACGTAAGAACATTTCCCACCAGAACATTGTGGTTTTTTTTATATAGGTGTGAATTGGGCCGTGTGTGAGCTGGTTACTCCTGAATAGGACCCTAATTATATGTATTATAGTTATGCTTTGAATTTGTGTAATGTAAACAACAAGGGATGAATGTATGGATGGATTCACCTAGTTTCTGTGACTGGGAACCTGCGGAGCTGACCATCTAGTGTAGTTGCTATTAATCTATTCCCCAGAATCCTTTTCAGTTTCCACACTGCTGCTCTGCTCCCCAGTACAATGGGCGACCCCAGGCTGCGGCTTTCCCTGCTATAATCTGACTGGCGCAGCCTGTCTAGTATAGTGCATGTTAGAGCAGGGCCCTCACACCCAAGCTATCCAACAAGGGCGGTAATGGAGTTTAGGGGACACTTCAAAACAAAAGTTGTATTGTTATATTATTTACTAGCGGAGCTTTTTACCAGCCGTTGATTACAGTAATTATATACTGGGAATGACAGTGTCTGTACGCACATAGCAACTGCAGGCAAACCGCATAGCAACGCCAAGGATAAGAGAGCCTGAGGAGAAAAAAAAAAACACTGCATTACTCAGCCCCAATGGCGACATCTGTGGGGGCATCATAGTCCATAGCTGCCCTGATTTAGGTGGTTTGCTTTCTTATTAATATAATAAAGGGCTTTTTTTCTGGGAATATAATATATAGGATTACAGAGAGATTCAGCCCATAGGCTGCAGAGCCAGAACATGGTGACTCCGGGGAATGTTGCCCCTGCGGGTGGGGGCACCTGTGAGGAAGTCAGGGGGTCTATGGAGGCATTTCCTGGGATAATAAGCCCTTTGTTACATCACAATCAGTTGTTTGAAGAGCTCTACACTAGAAGCTGGGATCTATCACTGGAGACTAGTGGGCATCCTGAGCAAAGAGGATTTAGATAAACAAGTAGATTGGGGTAAAGTTTGGGTTATTTAATTACAGCCCCCAGCAGGGGGTCCTGGCTTTATCTCAGACCTGTCACTGTCACTCAGGAGACCCCAGCCCCTGCTGGGAGACTGGGGACAAAGGCGGCTCTATCAGTGACCTTTTGCCTCCAGCTTTCGTTTACAGTAGGGAATGAGATCCCCAATGTTTTGTGTTCTCAGCACCTCAGCTGTATGTGACGTAATCCCCCCCATCCAATCACTGTGTAACGCAGGGGGCTGCAGCCATTTGTCCCAGCTCATGGTATACACTCAGACACAATACAGATGGGATTATACAGACCGATAAACACAGAGACTCTGAGGAGCCAATATAAGCACAACACTGGGGATGGCCCAAAGAGCTTACACTCTAATTCACTTACTTCCAACTCCAAACTATTCCTCTTGTTGGTCTGATACAAAGAATGTCTGTTTAGCTGCCAATTATACTCACCGATATCTACAGTACACTCTATGCCAGGGGCCGGCAATTACTATCAGTGTGCCAATTATATACAGGACCCTCTATGCCAGGGGCCGGCAATAATCAGTGTGCCAATTATATACAGTACCCTCTATGCCAGGGGCCGGCAATAATCAGTGTGCCAATTATATACAGTACCCTCTATGCCAGGGGCCGGCAATAATCAGTGTGCCAATTATATACAGTACCCTCTATGCCAGGGGCTGGCAATTATCGGTGTGCCAATTATATACAGTACCCTCTATGCCAGGGGCCGGCAATAATCAGTGTGCCAATTATATACAGTACCCTCTATGCCAGGGGCCGGCAATAATCAGTGTGCCAATTATATACAGTACCCTCTATGCCAGGGGCCGGCAATAATCAGTGTGCCAATTATATACAGTACCCTCTATGCCAGGGGCCGGCAATAATCAGTGTGCCAATTATATACAGTACCCTCTATGCCAGGGGCCGGCAATAATCAGTGTGCCAATTATATACAGGACTGTATTAGGGTTTCTCTAATCAGGGGCACTTATGACTTACACAGGTTCTGGGGCTTATTACAGCCGGTGACAGAGACAGGACGTCAGCCGGACACAGAATCTATGTAATCCACATGTGCCCCTGATTAACGGGACAGGGACAGGGATATAGATATATATAGATATATATATATATATGGAGAAATATTATCTGTACAGCGCTGCAGAATACGTGTGCGCTATTATATAAATAGCTGGTAAGTATACACACCAGATTTTATATATATCCCCCATTTATTAATGATCGTTATTGCCGTGTGATCTGAGTGTGACATTACCGCCCATGTGCGCATTGCAATAAGCGATCATAGCGCCCGGATGTATCATCCAGCTCACACAGGCTCCGAAAGGATCCCGTCCCTGCGAGGTGCCCGGAGAGCTGCCGCACATGCGCCATTACACTGACCGCACACGCACAGCCGCCATAGGGAGGCTATTTATACGCAGTGTACCCCATAGGCTACAGCGGCTAACGCCACCTTCAGATGGTCAGAGCTCCTGGGGACAATGGGCCTGATTCAGAGCCGCTCGTAAGCGGCCGCTCGTTCGTTCCGAGCGATGTTCGCACATCTGCGCACGCATGCGGTTTGTAATACGCATGCGCGAACCAGTCAGTGCGTCCGAAAATCGTTAGTTCGCTAAATAGCGAATGCCTGCTATTTTGAGTGACAGATTGAGGCGTATGTGGGTGGTAACAGGGGAAGGTGCTTGAAAACGGGGAGTGGAGATCCGAACGCAGGCGTGCTTAAAGGTCAAAGCGGGCGTTTGATGGGTGTGCATAATTAATACAGCAGCGTCATTGACCACGTCACTGGGTTATTGTATAGTCAGAACTGCTCGCATGATTGCGGTAGGAAAAACCAACCACAAGAATAGCGAGCAGTTCATACGCTGTTCGATGTACTCGATTAATCTAATAAATAGCGGACATGACGTATGGTGCAAGCGGCAAGGGGGCGTATTTTTAAAAATTTGGACCGCAAGTTTTGCTCGCTCGTTCAGACAGAGGCGTGAACAGACCGCAAAGAGCGAACGGTTCATTTGAATAGCCACCCCTTTTTTTTGAACGAACGACCGCAAATAGCGAGCGGCTCTCAATGAGGTCCTATATCTGTATCCATCACTTCCGCCATAGAAGCCCATGAAGGAAGCGGCTGCCAACGGTAATGGGGGGATCACAGCAGGTATCGGAGATATGCACTGCGTATAATATATATATATACACACATACACATACACACTCCTTGCAGGCCATACGTGATAGTTTCTGCGGACTTTGGTGCACTACTATCACCATCATACACATTATACTGATCTGGACAAGAAAACACTTTCTTTGCTTTATAAATCCTCATCTATTATAAAGTCTGACGTCACCAATCCAAAGAGCAAGAACGGACGGTAATAATTATATCCAATATGCACAGAAACAGGGATACTGGAGTACAGGGACCAGCTCCTGTCCCTGGGGAGTGGCTCTTACCTGGGACAGTTTCAGCATCTTGTCAGGCGAGTTCTGGATAACCAAGGCGATCATGGCCAGGTAGGAGTACGGGGGCTTCTCATATCGCTGGTACTTCTTCTTGGACCTTCTCAGAACTCTTTTGCCTTCTTTGGTGGCATCTGGAGCTTTTGTCTGGTTCTTGGGGAAGGTCTGGTCCTCCGCAGTGGTGGCGAGAACCTTGCTGGTGTCTGGACTCCAAGTCCCCCCATCTTTGTGCAGTGACCGGGGTGCCCAGGTCTGGAGGCCCACAGACATGTCATAGAGTGAGGCAGAACTAGGTGCTGGGACCTGGAACAAGGAGCTCATGGGCACCAGGCTGGAGAAGTCATTGCTCTGAGGGTCAGCAGCATACAAGGTGAGGGGGTCTCTCATAGTCAGCACCTTCCCCTCCTACCCTCCTTGCCTTTGTTATGCAGATGAGTCTCCAACAAGTGGACCTGGCTCCAGGGGGGGGCTGCCAACCTTCCTCAGGAGACAGGACAGGATCTGCCTATAGCAAGTGTGAAAGTGAGGGAGGGGCAGGAAAATGAGGACATATGTCAGTGAGTGGTCACAATAGGAAAGGAACATCCAACACAGGTTACACAATTAGCAGACCCTTCTAATTACTCCGACGCAGGGATCCGTCCCACCAAGTATCCCATACCAGGCTGCACTGGCACCGACATCCCAGGGGGAGATAAATAGCACCAACCAATCAGCTCCTAGCTGTCACTTTACAGGCTGTGTTTAAAAAATGACAATTAGGAGCCGATTGGCTGGTGCTATTAATCTCTCTCCGAGCTTTATTAAATCTCCTCCTAAATTCTATATACAGACTGAGGTGCCTCTGGTACGTCCTGGGGGTGCAGCTACGCCTCTCACATACTGACCTCAGGGCATCTCTACAGAATATAGACCACACTCTGCAGAGCATCTGAGGGGAAGAGGCCGGGAGCTGCCGATGTATTCTGTTATATACGCAGAGCATCTGAGGGGAAGAGGCCGGGAGCTGCCGATGTATTCTGTTATATACGCAGAGCATCTGAGGGGGAAGAGGCCGGGAGCTGTCGATGTATTCTGTTATATACGCAGAGCATCTGAGGGGAAGAGGCCGGGAGCTGCTGATGTATTCTGTTATATACGCAGAGCATCTGAGGGGAAGAGGCCGGGAGCCGCCGATGTATTCTGTTATATACGCAGAGCATCTGAGGGGAAGAGGCCGGGAGCTGCCGATGTATTCTGTTATATACGCAGAGCATCTGAGGGGAAGAGGCCGGGAGCTGCCGATGTATTCTGTTATATACGCAGAGCATCTGAGGGGAAGAGGCCGGGAGCTGTCGATGTATTCTGTTATATACGCAGAGCATCTGAGGGGAAGAGGCCGGGAGCTGTCGATGTGTTCTGTTATATACGCAGAGCATCTGAGGGGAAGAGGCCGGGAGCTGCCGATGTATTCTGTTATATACGCAGAGCATCTGAGGGGAAGAGGCCGGGAGCTGCTGATGTATTCTGTTATATATGCAGAGCGCAAACTGAACCGAGGCGTCACTATGAGGAGCACACTCACCAATGACAAGAAAACCCACCAAGCGCCAGGGTTTATCCTATGTCTGAGGCCAGTGCGGATAGTGTGGTCCCTATAGTGAGGGTTACACCCGCCCGAGGACACCTGTGTACACAGCTCAGGGTAACGCATCCCTACCATTCAACACTGCAGCAATTAGATAGGAATGTAATATCTGCATCACCACAAGGCCCTATCTGTGTGTAGTTTGTATGTTCCCCCCATGTGTGCCTGGGTTTCCTCAGGGTGCTCTGGTGTCCTCCCACACGCTGGTAGGTTAATTGGCCTCTAACAACAAAATTAAATCTAGTGTGTGTGTAAAAAAAAAAAAAATATATAATAATCTGGAATTGAGAGCAAGAAAGAAGGGGCGCCACATAGTGCATGAAACTATAAAACAGATTTTATTGCAGACAGCGGACATAAAACTCGTTCAATGAATATGCGTACCACAATCAGCGGTCAGATACCATCGCAAGTAATAAAAATGAAGAAGCCTGAATATCACCCGAACGTCTCCGGGGACTCCGTCGGCTATTCGACCAGTAATGGAAAGCAACGCCAAACCACGCCCCGGTCGACCAGGAGGTGTGTTCCGATTTTTATGTATTTTAGGTAAATAGTAAATATTTGCTATACGTGGATATAAATTGTATAGGTATTGATATTCGTCATTGATTAAAATACCCGAAAATAACCCTTTATCTAATATTTTTTTCAACACAATCAAATAATCGCATGTGGGATCTTTATCTAACTGTACATATGATTTTTTATCTGATAGTAATCTCAGCATTTCTTTTTCATAATCGGTACGATCTAAAATCACCATGCCCCCACCCTTATCAGCCTGTTTGAAGACTAGGGTCTTATTCTCTACCAATTTCCTTAAAGACTGAGTCTCCATAGTAGTTAAATTTCTGTTGTTAACTGGAGTATTCTCACATAATTTCTCAAAGTCTTTCTTAACTAACTGGTTAAACATATCAATATGGGATCCTCTTGATTCCACAGGATAAAAGACTGAACGGTTCTTGAGACCGGAAGAAGATTTTGAATTGTCTGATTCATAATTCCTTAAAGGTGCCAAGGACTTATTATCGTGCCTCAGAAAGTGACGTTTCAGAGTCAATTTACGTGCAAATAAACTTAAATCTATTTGTAATCTATAATTATTACAGCCCACAATCGGAGCGAAAGAAAGTCCCTTAGCTAGTAAGTTCTCATCAGCTGAGGACAGTGAGACTTGGGATAAGTTAAAAATCCCTTTACTCTTGGGTGCTAGAACAGTGCTTTCTTTTTGCGTGGTCCCTTTTCCCCCTCTTTTACCTCGTCTTCTCGGTACCTTTTTCCTGAAAAAGGTGGGGTGTACTGACCCTGGGTAGTGTCCCCTAAAAAATTCCCTCTTTTGTGGGCTCCGAAGAAAGGTCTCCTCATTGGTGAAACATATTCTCTATCATTCAAGGTATTTAATGTATCAAACCGATTCCTCAAGGCTGGAGAATAATTCCTATTTTGCTTGGTTCTATTTTTATTTTTAAAAGATTTATCCTTACTCACTATTTGCCAACGTGGTGGCAAAGGTTCCCAATGTGATTTAGCCACTGGAGGATCAATTGTCAAATCAACCTCTGATTTTTTCCTCCATGCAGGTACAGGATTGGACTTCATAACAGGTCCTGTTTTAAAATTGTCTCTCCTAATTTTAGGCCAACTCCGTATGTTACCTGAATCGTAATCTTGTTTGTCTCTCTTAAACTTCTTTGTTTTTCTTTCTATTATATCTGATTCTATTTTCTGAACTTTAGTGGTGAGATAGCGATTGAAATCAACATAATCACCAGTGTTCTTTAATGAATCCATTTTTCCTTCTAAAAGGGACATTTCTTTTTCTATTTCTTCCAACATTTTCTTTTTTCCATAAACAATGAGCCTCATTAAATCAAGTGAACATTGGTCTAAAATATGATTCCATTCTTTTAAAAATTTGTTGTTTGAAGCACCAAATGTAGGATTTTTGTTAATCCGTAGTCCCCTTGGAATCCTACCACATTTTATATAATTCTCCAAACCAACAATATCCCACCATGTTCTCATTTCTTTCATAGTGAGTTGTTCTGCCCTAATAAAATTATCGTCTGCTGAAGGTTCATTAATAATATTAATTACATCTGAGGGAAAGTCCTCACAAAACATTTTTGAACATAGTTTAAAACGATCCGCCCTTAAATCGGCAAATCTTAACATGATGAATCTAGATATGCAGCAACCAAACAAAGGACCAAGAGAAAATAAACAAATACAGTAAATTCAGTGCGCAAATCAATCAATCAATCAATCAATCAATGCATAAACACATATAATACTGTGAAAAGTTTTTTAGAATCCAATAAATAGATGGATTTTTGGAACAAAGTAAATCTGTGTCACAGACGCCAGATATAGCACAGGCCACAGGTACCACACAGGCCGGCGTCTTCCCCACGTTAAAACCCGGATCCAAGCGGGTATTGGTTTATCTGGAATTGAGAGCAAGAAAGAAGGGGCGCCACATAGTGCATGAAACTATAAAACAGATTTTATTGCAGACAGCGGACATAAAACTCGTTCAATTGGTACGCATATTCATTGAACGAGTTTTATGTCCGCTGTCTGCAATAAAATCTGTTTTATAGTTTCATGCACTATGTGGCGCCCCTTCTTTCTTGCTCTCAATTCCAGATAAACCAATACCCGCTTGGATCCGGGTTTTAACGTGGGGAAGACGCCGGCCTGTGTGGTACCTGTGGCCTGTGCTATATCTGGCGTCTGTGACACAGATTTACTTTGTTCCAAAAATCCATCTATTTATTGGATTCTAAAAAACTTTTCACAGTATTATATGTGTTTATGCATTGATTGATTGATTGATTTGCGCACTGAATTTACTGTATTTATATATATAATAATATATATACACACACACACATATAAAATCACATCAGCTGTGACATGTCCAGGACGTCACATTCCAGCTCCTTCTGCATCTAAACAAAAGTTATTTCACTTCAGCTTCTGTTGGAGATCAACCTCCAGTGATCAGACACATGAACAGGACTTTATTCATATGCATAGTGAGAGCACCAGGGCCTCTTATTGTAATCTCTGTGTGCAGCCTGTTATAAGGGGTTAATTTCCCGACTACCATCTACATACAGCACAATGTACGGTAATACCAGACTGCACCTACCGTAGAAAGCCCAAATATTACAGGCTGATAAATTACCAAAATATAACAGGGCAGGGCGGGAAATGACCAGCGTGTGACACGTCACAGGGCAGGGCGGGAAATGACCAGCGTGTGACAAGTCACAGGGCAGGGCGGGAAATGACCAGCGTGTGACACGTCACAGGGCAGGGTGGGAAATGACCAGCGTGTGACACGTCACAGGGCAGGGTGGGAAATGACCAGCGTGTGACACGTCACAGGGCAGGGCGGGAAATGACCAGCGTGTGACAAGTCAAAGGGCAGGGCGGGAAATGACCAGCGTGTGACACGTCACAGGGCAGGGCGGGAAATGACCAGCGTGTGACACGTCACAGGGCAGGGCGGGAAATGACCAGCGTGTGACAAGTCACAGGGCAGGGCGGGAAATGACCAGCGTGTGACAAGTCACAGGGCAGGGCGGGAAATGACCAGCGTGTGACACGTCACAGTGCAGGGCGGGAAATGACCAGCGTGTGACAAGTCACAGGGCAGGGCGGGAAATGACCAGCGTGTGACACGTCACAGGGCAGGGTGGGAAATGAACAGCGTGTGACACGTCACAGGGCAGGGTGGGAAATGAACAGCGTGTGACACGTCACAGGGCAGGGTGGGAAATGAACAGCGTGTGACACGTCACAGGGCAGGGTGGGAAATGAACAGCGTGTGACACGTCACAGGGCAGGGTGGGAAATGTCCAGCGTGTGACACGTCACAGGGCAGGGTGGGAAATGACCAGCGTGTGACAAGTCACAGGGCAGGGCGGGAAATGACCAGCGTGTGACACGTCACAGGACAGGGTGGGAAATGAACAGCGTGTGACACGTCACAGGGCAGGGTGGGAAATGAACAGCGTGTGACACGTCACAGGGCAGGGTGGGAAATGACCAGCGTGTGACACGTCACAGGGCAGGGTGGGAAATGACCAGCGTGTGACACGTCACAGGGCAGGGTGGGAAATGACCAGCGTGTGACACATTACAGGGCAGGGTGGGAAATGACCAGCGTGTAACATATCACAATTAAAGGCTGTAAATTTACATACATGTTCGCTGTAACTGCAGGACTGCCAGTATGTGTGTTTCATATGTACTTACATACTGTTTGTAGTAGTAAACTAAAAGCGGTGTGTGGGCTGTATAGACAGAGAGACTTGATGAAGCTGGTGGTAATTAGATGATGAAAGCCACATGGGGGGTTGGGGACAGATCAATGATAAGAGCTGGAGCACAAAGCTGAAATGTCAGACAATAATTAGATTGCAAGCTCCTAGGCCCAGTCATGACAATTCATGTGAAAGCATTGCTGTTTGCAAATAAATATATTAAATAAAACCTTCCCCAAAAACCCCTGTTTACCAGCTGTATAACTGTGACTCCCAAAATGTCCTCTATGCTGAGTCAGACTTACAGACGCCAAGTCTCCAGTGCACATAATGCTGCACCCCTGCTCCAGGTCTCTGCAGCTGGGAGTACCGGCCTTGTTTATAGCTTCCTGCCCCCAGATCTCCCAGGAGACACTGCAGCAGAGCATCATAACCTAGACCAGAGGTTCCCAACTACGGTCCTCGAGGCACACTATAAGTCCAGGTTTTAAGGATAGCCATACTTGAGCACAGGTGTCCTAATTAGTACCTCAGCTAACCATCTGTGCATAAGCATGGACAGCAATAAACCCTGGACTGTTAATGTGCCCTGAGGACTGAGGTTGGGAAACACTGACCTAGACTGTCTTTATATTGTAGCTATGCCTGTAGTTATAGGAGGCTGATAAAAACACAGCGATGTAACCATTAGCAACCAACCACTGTTCTGCTTTCATTCTAAGTGTAGAAAAATAATAACCTCAGTAATAAGCCCCAATTCAGAAGCAGGCCGCCAGCTGGACCTCACACTGAAAGCGCGTGATGTACCGGGCAGCGAAGGCGAAGGGTTTGGGTTTGGGGCCCAACGTTTCTTGGAACTATTAACATCTATTGTGGAACTACATGTCCCGGCATACACAAGCAGCTAATGACTTGTGGAACCATAAGCACCGACATATCCTTTCAGTTACAGCCAGTGCATACTGGGATATGTAATAGTATAATTACTAAAGTGCGGGTACCAACCAATCAAATTCTAGCTACTGTATTATTTTTATGTATCAGATAAATGATACCCAGAATCTGATTGGTTCCCCTACTTCCTTATAACTAAAGGGTCACTAAATATAACACTGAAATCTTCCTTCACCACTAAAACCATTTCTCATCATAGTAACCGAATGGTAAATACGTCTCTTTGTGAGATTCCCCCATAGAGCTCCTGCCGCTATATAACCGAGGATTCGCCATAACCACAATTATCTCTCCGAGATCTGAGCCGATCGATGGCGTTAACAGAAAAGTTATCTGTACATGACAAATATGCTGTAACCCGTGGTAACCGCTCAATATATAGGATGAAACCAGGGCCGAAACTAGAATATTTGTGGCGCAAGGCAGCAGTTTTCCACTTACCCCCCCTCACCCGCTCTGAGGCTGATTCTGCGCTGCACTCCTGAACGCAGATTCACGATTATCAGGAATCTGCGCGTGCGAAGGACCCGTTCTGTGTCATCGCACACGGAGCGCCAGCAGACTGTCAGTGACAGGAAGGTGGCAACAACGGCCTCCGCTCCCAAAATGGAGGTGTGTCATCGCCTTTGGAGGGGGTTGGGGGGGGGAAGAGGCCAGTACCTTCATCGGCTGATCCCCAGGTCCTCTTTTAAGAATCTGCGATGGACGGCTTACGTGACTCCATGGTCACTCGGCTTCCGGACTGTAGACAGACAGAAATCAGATAGACAATGACTAGAGGAGGGACGGTTAGGGTTAGGCACCAGGAGGGAGGGTTAGGGTTAGGCACCAGGAGGGAGGGTTAGGGTTAGGCACCAGGAGGGACAGTAAGGGTTAGGCACCAGGAGGAAAGGTTAGGGTTAGGCACCAGGAGGGAAGGTTAGGGTTAGGCACCAGGAGGGAAGGTTAGGGTTAGGCACTAGGAGGGAGGGTTCGGGTTAGGCACCGAGAGGGAAGGTTAGGGTTAGGCACTAGGAGGGAGGGTTCAGGTTAGTCACTAGGAGGGAGGGGTAGTGTTAGGCACTAGGAGGGAGGGTTAGGCACTAGGAGGGAGGGTTAGGCACCGAGAGGGAGGGTTAGGCATAGGCACTAGGAGGGAGGGGTAGGGTTAGGCACTAGGAGGAAGGGTTAGTGTTAGGCACTAGGAGGGAGGGTTAGGCACTATGAGGGATGGTTAGGGTAAGGCACCAGGAGGGAGGGTTAGGGTTAGGCACTAGGAGGGAGGGTTAGGCACTAGGAGGGACGGTTAGGGTTAGGCAATAGAAGGAACGGTTAGGGTTAGGCACCAAGAGGGAGGGTTAGGGTTAGGCACTAGGGGGAGGATTAGGGTTAGGCACCAGGAGGGAGGGTTAAGGTTAGGCACCAGGAGGGAGGGTTAGGGTTAGGCACCAGGAGGGACGGTTAGAGTTAGGTACCAAGAGGGACGGTTAGAGTTAGGCACCAGGAGGGAGGGTTAGGGTTAGGCACCAGGAGGCAGGGTTAGGGTTAGGCACCAGGTGGGTTAGGGTTAGCCACGAGGAGGGAGAGTTAGGGTTAGGCACTAGAAGGAACGGTTAGGGTTAGGCACTAGGGGGTGGGTTAGGTTAGTCACTAGGAGGGAGGGGTAGGGTTAGGCACTAGGAGGGAGGGTTAGGCACTAGGAGGGAGGGTTAGGCACCGAGAGGGAGGGTTAGGCATAGGCACTAGGAGGGAGGGGTAGGGTTAGGCACTAGGAGGAAGGGTTAGTGTTAGGCACTAGGAGGGAGGGTTAGGCACTATGAGGGATGGTTAGCGTAAGGCACCAGGAGGGAGGGTTAGGGTTAGGCACTAGGAGGTAGGGTTAGGCACTAGGAGGGACGGTTAGGGTTAGGCAATAGAAGGAACGGTTAGGGTTAGGCACCAAGAGGGAGGGTTAGGGTTAGGCACTAGGGGGAGGATTAGGGTTAGGCACCAGGAGGGAGGGTTAGGGTTAGGCACCAGGAGGGAGGGTTAGGGTTAGGCACCAGGAGGCAGGGTTAGGGTTAGGGTTAGGGTTAGGGCACCTGGAGGGACGGTTAGGATTAGGCACCAGGAGGGACAGTAAGGGTTAGGCACCAGGAGGGAAGGTTAGGGTTAGGCACTAGGAGGAATGGTTAGAGTTAGGCACCAGGAGGGAAGGTTAGGGTTAGTCACTAGGAGGGAGGGTTAGGGTTAGGCACCGAGACGGAAGGTTAGTGTAAGGCACTAGGAGGGAGGGTTAGGGTTAGGCACTAGGAGGGAGGGGTAGGGTTAGGCACTAGGAGGGAGGGTTAGGGTTAGGAACTAGGAGGGAGGGTTAGGGTAAGGTAAGAGGAGGGACGGTTAGGGTTAGGCACCAGGAGGGAGGGTTAGGGTTAGGCACCAGGAGGGAGGGTTAGGGATAAGCACCAGGAGGGAGGGTTAGGGTTAGGCACTAGGAGGGAGGGTTAGGGTTAGGCACCAGGAGGAAGGGTTAGGCACTAGGAGGGATGGTTAGGGTTAGGCACTAGGAGGGACGGTTAGGGTTAGGCACTAGGAGGGACGGTTAGGGTTAGGCACTAGAAGGAACAGTTAGGGTTAGGCACCAAGAGGGAGGGTTAGGGTTAGGCACTAGGGGGAGGGTTAGGGTTAGGCACCAGGTGAGAGGGTTAGGGTTAGGCACCAGGAGGGAGGTTTAGGGTTAGGCACCAGGAGGGAGGGTTAGGGTTAGGCACCAGGAGGGAAGGTTAGGGTTAGGCACCAGGAGGGACGGTTAGAGTTAGGCACCAGGAGGGAGGGTTAGGGTTAGGCACTAGGAGGGAGGGTAAGGCACTAGGAGGGACGGTTAGGGTTAGGCACTAGGAGGGACGGTTAGGGTTAGGCACTAGAAGGAACAGTTAGGGTTAGGCACCAAGAGAGAGGGTTAGGGTTAGGCACTAGGAGGATGGTTAGGGTTAGGCACCAGGAGGGAGGGTTAGGGTTAGGCACCAGGAGGGAGGGTTAGGGACAAGCATCAGGAGGGAGGGTTAGGATTAGGCACTAGGAGGGAGGGTTAGGCACTAGGAGGGACGGTTAGGGTTAGGCACTAGGAGGGAGGGTTAGGCACTAGGAGGGACGGTTAGGGTTAGGCACTAGGAGGGACGGTTAGGGTTAGGCACTAGAAGGAACAGTTAGGGTTAGGCACCAAGAGGGAGGGTTAGGGTTAGGCACTAGGAGGAGGGTTAGGGTTAGGCACCAGGTGAGAGGGTTAGGGTTAGGCACCAGGAGGGAGGTTTAGGGTTAGGCACCAGGAGGGAGGGTTAGGTTTAGGCACCAGGAGGGAGGGTTAGGGTTAGGCACCAGGAGGAAGGGTTAGAGTTAGGCACCAGGAGGGAAGGTTAGGGTTAGGCACCAGGAGGGAAGGTTAGGGTTAGGCACCAGGAGGGATGGTTAGGGTTAGGCACTAGGAGGGACGGTTAGGGTTAGGCACCGAGAGTGAGGGTTAGGGTTAGGCACCAGGAGGGAAGGTTAGGGTTAGGCACCAGGAGGGACGGTTAGAGTTAGGCACCAGGAGGGAGGGTTAGGGTTAGGCACTAGGAGGGAGGGTAAGGCACTAGGAGGGACGGTTAGGGTTAGGCACTAGGAGGGACGGTTAGGGTTAGGTACTAGAAGGAACAGTTAGGGTTAGGCACCAAGAGAGAGGGTTAGGGTTAGGCACTAGGAGGATGGTTAGGGTTAGGCACCAGGAGGGAGGGTTAGGGTTAGGCACCAGGAGGGAGGGTTAGGGATAAGCACCAGGAGGGAGGGTTAGGGTTAGGCACTAGGAGGGAGGGTTAGGGTTAGGCACCAGGAGGGAAGGTTAGGGTTAGGCACTAGGAGGGAGGGTTAGGCACTAGGAGGGAGGGTTAGGCACTAGGAGGGACGGTTAGGGTTAGGCACTAGGAGGGACGGTTAGGGTTAGGCACTAGAAGGAACAGTTAGGGTTAGGCACCAAGAGGGAGGGTTAGGGTTAGGCACTAGGAGGAGGGTTAGGGTTAGGCACCAGGTGAGAGGGTTAGGGTTAGGCACCAGGAGGGAGGTTTAGGGTTAGGCACCAGGAGGGAGGGTTAGGGTTAGGCACCAGGAGGGAGGGTTAGGGTTAGGCACCAGGAGGGAGGGTTAGAGTTAGGCACCAGGAGGGAAGGTTAGGGTTAGGCACCAGGAGGGACGGTTAGAGTTAGGCACCAGGAGGGAAGGTTAGGGTTAGGCACCAGTTAGGGTTAGGCACTAGGAGGGACGGTTAGGGTTAGGCACCGAGAGTGAGGGTTAGGGTTAGGCACCAGGAGGGAAGGTTAGGGTTAGGCACCAGGTGGGAGGGTTAGGGTTAGGCACCAGGAGGGACGGTTAAAGTTAGGCACCAGGAGGGAGGGTTAGGGTTAGGCACTAGAAGGGAGGGTTAGGCACTAGGAGGGACGGTTAGGGTTAGGCACTAGAAGGAACAGTTAGGGTTAGGCACCAAGAGGGAGGGTGAGGGTTAGGCACCAGGAGAGAGGGTAAGGGTTAGGCACCAGGAAGGAGGGTTAGGGTTAGGCACCAGGAGGTAGGGGTAGGGTTAGGCACCAGGAGGGACGGGTAGGGTTAGGCACCAGGAGGCAGGGTCAGGGTTAGGCACCAGGAGGGAGGGTTCGGGTTAGGCACCAGGAGGGAATGTTAGGGTTAGGCACCAGGAGGGAGGGTTAGGGTTAGGCACCAGGAGGGAGGGTTAGGGTTAGGAACTTGGAGGGATGGTTAGGGTTAGGCAACAGGAGGGAGCGTTAGGGTTAGGCTCCAGGGGGGATTGTTAGGGTTAGGCACCAGGAGGGAAGGTTAGGGTTAGGCACCAGGTGGGAGGATTAGGGTGATGCACCAGGAGGGAGGGTTAGGCACCCGGATGGAGGGTTAGGGATAGGCACCAGGAGGGACAGTTAGGGTTAGGCACCAGGAGGGAGGGTTAGGCACCAGGAGGGAGGGTTAGGGTTAGGCACTAGGGGGAGGGTTAGGGTTAGGCACCAGGTGAGAGGGTTAGGGTTAGGCACCAGGAGGGAGGTTTAGGGTTAGGCACAAGGAGGGAGGGTTAGGGTTAGGCACCAGGTGGGAGGGTTAGGGTTAGGCACAAGGAGGGATGGTTAGAGTTAGGCAACAGGAGGGAAAGTTAGGGTTAGGCACCAGGAGGGACGGTTAGAGTTAGGCACCAGGAGGGAGGGTTAGGCACCCGGAGGGAAGGTTAGGGTTAGGCACTAGTAGGGACAGTTAGGGTTAGGCACCGAGAGTGAGGGTTAGGGTTAGGCACCAGGAGGGAAGGTTAGGGTTAGGCACCAGGAGGGATGGTTAGGGTTAGGCACCAGGAGGGAGGGTTAGACTTAGGCACCAGGACGGAGGGTTAGGGTTAGGCACTAGAAGGGAGGGTTAGGCACTAGGAGGGACGGTTAGGGTTAGGCACTATGAGGGACAGTTAGGGTTAGGCACTAGAAGGAACAGTTCGGGTTAGGCACCAAGAGGGAGTGTGGGGGTTAGGCACCAGGAGAGAGGGTTAGGGTTAGGCACCAGGAGGGAGGTTTAGGGTTAGGCACCAGGAGGTAGGGGTACGGTTAAGCACCAGGAGGGACGGGTAGGGTTAGGCACCAGGAGGGAGGGTCAGGGTTAGGCACCAGGAGGGAGGGTTCTGGTTAGGCACCAGGAGGGAATGTTAGGGTTAGGCACCAGGAGGGAGGGTTAGGGTTAGGCACCAGGAGGGAGGGTTAGGGTTATGCAGCAGGAGGGACGGTTAGGGTTAGGCAACAGGAGGGAGCGTTAGGGTTAGGCACCAGGAGGGACTGTTAGGGTTAGGCACCAGGAGGGACAGTTAGGGTTAGGCACCTGGAGGGAGGGTTAAGGGTAGGCACCAGGAGGGATTGTTTTGGTTAGGCACCAGGAGGGAGGGTTAGGGTTAGGCACCCGGGTGGAGGGTTAGGGATAGGCAACAGGAGGGACAGTTAGGGTTAGGCACAAGGAGGGAGGGTTATGCACCAGGAGGGACGGTTAGGGTTAGGCACCAGGAGGGAGGGTTAGGGTTATGCACCAGGTGGGAGGGTTAGGCACCCGGATGGAGGGTTAGGGATAGGCACGAGAAGGGAGGGTTAGGGATTGGCCCCAGAAGGGACGGTTAGAGTTAGGCACCAGGAGGGAGGGTTAGGGTTAGGCACCAGGAGGGAGGGTTATAGTTAGGCACCAGGAGGGAGGGTTAGGGATCGGCACCAGGAGAGACGGTTAGTGTTAGGTACCATTAGGGAGGGTTAGGCACCAGGAGGGAGGGTAAGGCACCAGGAGGGACGGTTAGGGTTAGGCACTAGGAGGGACGGTTAGGGATAGGCACCAGGAGGGAAGGTTAGGGTTAGGCACCCGGACGGAGGGTTAGGTTTAGACACCAGGAGGGAAGGTTAGGGTTAGGCACCAGGAGGGAGGGTTAGGCACCCGGATGGAGGGTTAGGGATAGGCACGAGGAGGGAGGGTTAGGGATAGGCCCCAGAAGGGACGGTTAGAGTTAGGCACCAGGAGGGAGGGTTAGGGTTAGGCACCAGGAGGGAGGGTTATAGTTAGGCACCAGGAGGGAGGGTTAGGGATCGGCACCAGGAGAGATGGTTAGTGTTAGGTACCATTAGGGAGGGTTAGGCACCAGGAGGGAGGGTAAGGCACCAGGAGGGACGGTTAGGGTTAGGCACTAGGAGGGACGGTTAGGGATAGGCACCAGGAGGGAAGGTTAGGGTTAGGCACCCGGACGGAGGGTTAGGTTTAGACACCAGGAGGGAAGGTTAGGGTTAGGCACCAGAAGGGAGGGTTAGGCACCAGGAGGGAGGGTTAGGGTTATGCACCAGGAGGGAGGGTTAGGCACCAGGAGGGAGGGTTAGGGTTATGCACCAGGAGGGAGGGTTAGGGATAGGCACCAGGACAGACGGTTACTGTTAGGCACCATGAGGGAGGGTTAGGGTTAGGCACCAGGAGTGAGGGTTAGGGTTATGCACAAGGAGGGAGGGTTAGGCACCCGGATGGAGGGTTAGGTAAAGGCACCAGGAGTGACAGTTAGGGTTAGGCACCAGGAGGGAGGGTTAGGCACCAGGAGGTAGGGTCAGGGTTAGGCACCAGGAGGGAGGGTCAGGGTTTGGCACCAGGAGGGAATGTTAGGGTTTTGCACCAGGAGGGAGGGTTAGGGTTAGGCACCAGGAGGGAGGGTTAAGGGTAGGCACCAGGAGGGATTGTTAGGGTTAGGCACCAGGAGGGAGGGTTAGGGTTAGGCACCCAGATGGAGGGTTAGGGATAGGCAACAGGAGGGACAGTTAGGGTTAGGCACCAGGAGGGAGGGTTAGGCACCAGGAGGGACAGTTAGGGTTAGGCACCAGGAGGGAGGGTTAGGGTTATGCACCAGGAGGGAGGGTTAGGCACCCGGATGGAGGGTTAGGGATAGGCACGAGGAGGGAGGGTTAGGGATAGGCCCCAGAAGGGACGGTTAGAGTTAGACACCAGGAGGGAGGGTTTGGATTAGGCACCAGGAGGGAGGGTTATAGTTAGGCACCAGGAGGGAGGGTTAGGGATCGGCATCAGGAGAGACGGTTAGTGTTAGGTACCATTAGGGAGGGTTAGGCACCAGGAGGGAGGGTCAGGCACCAGGAGGGACGGTTAGGGTTAGGCACTAGGAGGGACGGTTAGGGATAGGCACCAGGAGGGACGGTTAGGGTTAGGCACCCGGACGGAGGGTTAGGTTTAGACACCAGGAGGGAAGGTTAGGGTTAGGCACCAGAAGGGAGGGTTAGGCACCAGGAGGGAGGGTTAGGGTTATGCACCAGGAGGGAGGGTTAGGCACCAGGAGGGAGGGTTAGGGTTATGGACCAGGAGGGAGGGTTAGGGATAGGCACCAGGACAGACGGTTACTGTTAGGCACCATGAGGGAGGGTTAGGGTTAGGCACCAGGAGTGAGGGTTAGGGTTATGCACAAGGAGGGAGGGTTAGGCACCCGGATGGAGGGTTAGGTAAAGGCACCAGGAGTGACAGTTAGTGTTAGGCACCAGGAGGGAGGGTTAGGCACCAGGAGGTAGGGTCAGGGTTAGGCACCAGGAGGGAGGGTCAGGGTTTGGCACCAGGAGGGAATGTTAGGGTTTTGCACCAGGAGGGAGGGTTAGGGTTAGGCACCAGGAGGGAGGGTTAAGGGTAGGCACCAGGAGGGATTGTTAGGGTTAGGCACCAGGAGGGAGGGTTAGGGTTAGGCACCCAGATGGAGGGTTAGGGATAGGCAACAGGAGGGACAGTTAGGGTTAGGCACCAGGAGGGAGGGTTAGGCACCAGGAGGGACAGTTAGGGTTAGGCACCAGGAGGGAGGGTTATGGTTATGCACCAGGAGGGAGGGTTAGGCACCCGGATGGAGGGTTAGGGATAGGCACGAGGAGGGAGGGTTAGGGATAGGCCCCAGAAGGGACGGTTAGAGTTAGACACCAGGAGGGAGGGTTTGGATTAGGCACCAGGAGGGAGGGTTATAGTTAGGCACCAGGAGGGAGGGTTAGGGATCGGCATCAGGAGAGACGGTTAGTGTTAGGTACCATTAGGGAGAGTTAGGCACCAGGAGGGAGGGTCAGGCACCAGGAGGGACGGTTAGGGTTAGGCACTAGGAGGGACGGTTAGGGATAGGCACCAGGAGGGACGGTTAGGGTTAGGCACCCGGACGGAGGGTTATGTTTAGACACCAGGAAGGAAGGTTAGGGTTAGGCACCAGGAGGGAGGGTTAGGCACCAGGAGGGAGGGTTAAGGTTAGGCATCAGGAGGGAGGGTTAGGGTTATGCACCAGGAGGGAGTGTTAAGCACCAGGAGGGAAGGTTAGGGTTATGCACCAGGAGGGAGGGTTAGGCACCCGGAGGGAGGGTTAGGGATCGGCACCAGGAGTGACGGTTAGTGTTAGGTACCATTAGGGAGGGTTAGGCACCAGGAGGGAGGGTAAGGCACCAGGAGGGACGGTTAGGGTTAGGCACTAGGAGGGACGGTTAGGGATAGGCACCAGGAGGGACGGTTAGGGTTAGGCACCCTTACGGAGGGTTAGGTTTAGACACCAGGAGGGAAGGTTAGGGTTAGGCACCAGGAGGGAGGGTTAGGCACCAGGAGGGGGGGTTAGGGTTAGGCACCAGGAGGGAGGGTTAGGGTTATGGACCAGGAGGGAGGGTTAGGCACCAGGAGGGAGGGTTAGGGTTATGCACCAGGAGGGAGGGTTAGGCACCCGGATGGAGGGTTAGGGATAGGCACCAGGAGGGAGGGTTAGGGTTAGGCACCAGGAGGGACGGTTAGATTTAGGACCAGGAGGGAGTGTTAGGGTTAGGCACCAGGAGGAAGGGTTAGGGTTAGGCACCAGGAGGGAGGGTTAGGGTTAGGCACCAGGAGGGAGTGTTAGGGTTAGGCACTAGGAGGGACGGTTAGGGTTAGGCACCAGGAGGAAGGGTTAGGGTAAGGCACCAGGAGGGAGGGTTAGGGTTAGGCACCAGGAAGTAGGGTTAGGCACCATGAGGGAGGGTTAGGGTTAGGCACCAGGAAGGAGGGTTAGGGTGTATATTAGGGCTAAAAAAAAAACAACCAAAAAACCATGAATTGATCATTTTTCTGTCGACCATTTTCATGTCGACCTTTTGACCATGTCGACCATTTGTACCTGTCGACTTTTTTAGAAGTCGGCCTTTAGTGTGTTGGCCTATTGTCCCTGTCAACCTATTGTATGTCTAACATCTAATTACTGTCTATCTCTTTTACCACACCCGGTCACTCAGCCAGCCGAGGATCCCGTAGATAATCCAAAACTGCATATTAGGACGCAGCTCGGAACAGTAATGCATGCAGGAAGCGCGATACCTCCTGCTGCTTTAACACACTACAGATATAGCACCTGCATCCACAGCTGAATCACCCCCCCCCTGGTGTCTCTACACCAATCTATGTCCCCCCTCCTTCCCCCATCACTGCAGCATCCTGTTCTTCAGCTCATGTGATGTCATGCCCCTTGTAGCATTATGCCACACACTGTAATGCCCCTTATAGCATTATGCACACACACACCAATGCCCCTTATATCTTTATGCCACAGACAGTAATGCCCCTTATAGCATTATGCCACACACAACAATGCCCCTTTTTTCATTATGCCACACACAGTAATGCCCCTTATAACATTATGCCACTTTCAGTAATGCCCCTTATAGCATTATGCCACTTTCAGTAATGCCCCTTATAGCATTATGCCACACACAGTAATGCCCCTTATATCATTATGCCACACACTGTAATGCCCTTTATATGATTATACCACACACTGTAATGCCCCTTAAAGCAATATGCCACACACTGTAATGCCCCTTTTAGCATTATGTAACACACAATGCCCCTTATAGCATTATGCCACACACTGTAATGCCCCTTATAGCATTATGCCACACACAGAAATGCCCCTTATATCATTATGCTACACACAGTAATGCCCATTATAACATTATATAACACACAGTAATTCCCCTTATAGCATTATGCCACACACTGTAATGCTCATTATAACATTATGTCACACATAGTAATGCCCCTTTTAACATTATGTCACACACAGTAATGACACACATAGAATTATGCCGGACACACTGATGCCCCTTATATCATTATGCCGCACACAGTAATGCCCCTTATAGTATTATGCCACACACAGGAATGCTCCTTATTACATTATGCCACACACAGTAATGCCCCTTATAACATTATGTCACACACAGTAATGCCTCTTAAAACATTATGGTGCACACACTAATGCCCCTTCTAACTTTATGCCACACACAGTAATGCTCCTTATAACATTGTGCCACACACAGTAATGACCCTTATAACATTATGCTACACACAGGAATACTCCTTTCACATTATGGCACACACTAATGCTCCTTATAGCATTATGTCACACACAGTAATGCCCCTTATAATATTATGCCGCACACAGCAATGCCCCTTATAGCATTATGCCGCACACAGTAATGCCCCTTATTACATTATGCCGCACACAGTAATGCCCCTTATAACATTATGCCGCACACAGTAATGCCCCTTATAACTTTATGCCGCACACAGTAATGCCCCTTATAACATTATACCACATACAGTAATGCCCCTTCTAACATTATGCCACACACAGTAATGCCCCTTATAGCATTATGCCACACACTGTAATGCCCCTTATAACATTATGTCACACACAGTAATGCCCCTTATAGCATTATGCCACACACAGTAATGCCCCTTATAGCATTATGCCACACACTGTAATGCCCCTTATAACATTATGTCACACACAATAATGCCCCTTATAGCATTATGCCACACACTGTATTGCCCCTTATAACATTATACCACATACAGTAATGCCCCTTATAGCATTATGCCACACACTGTAATGCCCCTTATAACATTATGTCACACACAGTAATGCCCCTTATAACATTGTCACACACAGTAATGCCCCTTATAGCATTATGCCACACACTGTAATGCCCCTTATAGCATTATGCCACACACAGCAATGCCCCTTATATCATTATGCTACACACAGTAATGCCCCTTCTAACATTATGTCACACATAGTAATGCCCCTTATAACATTATGTCACACACAGTAATGCCCCATATAGAATTATGCTGCACACAGTGATGCCCCTTATATCATTATGCCGCACACAGTAATGCCCCTATAGCATTATGCCACACAGAGGAATGCTCCTTATTACATTATGCCACACACAGTAACGCCCCTTATACCATTATGTCACACACAGTAATGCCTGTTAAAACATTATGGTGCACACACTAATGCCCCTTCTAACTTTATGCCACACACAGTAATGCTCCATATAACATTGTGCCACACACAGTAATGCCCCTTCTAACTTTATGCCACACACAGTAATGCTCCATATAACATTGTGCCACACACAGTAATGACCCTTATAACATTATGCTACACACAGGAGTACTCCTTTCACATTATGGCACACACTAATGCTCCTTATAGCATTATGTCACACACAGTAATGCCCCTTACATATTATGCCACACACTAATGCACCTTACACATTATGCCATACACAATAATGTCCCTTACACATAATGCCACACAAAGTAATGCCCCGTATGCATTATGCTACATGCACTAATGCCCCTATTAACATTATGCCACACAGAGTAATGCCCCTTACACATAATGCCACATATTAATGCCCCTTGCACATTATTCCACACACAATAATGCCCCTTACACATTATGCCACACACAATAATTGCCCTTACACATAATGCCGTACACAGTAATGCCCCTTTAACATTATGCTACACTAATGCACCTTATATCATTCTGACACACACAGTAATACCCCTTATTGCTATATGCCATACACAGTAATGCCCTTTACACATTATGCAACACACACTAATGCCCCCTATAACATTATGCCACACACAGTTATGCCCCTTATAGCATTATGCCACACACAGTAATGCCCTTTACACATTATTTCATGCACAATAATGTTCCTTACACATTATGACACACACAGTAATGCCCATTACACATTATGCCACATACATTAATGCCCCTTATAACATTATGCCACATACATTAATGCCCATTATAACATTATGCCACACACAGTAATGCCAATTATAGCATTATGCCACACACAGTAATGCCCCTTATAGCATTATGCCACACAGAGTAATGCCCCTTACACATTATGCCACATATTAATGCCCCTTACACATTATTCCACAAACAGTAATGCCCCTTACACATTATGCCACACACAGTAATGCCCCTTATAGCATAATGCCATACACATGATGAAATTAGGTTCCCTTATTAGAGAATGGGGACAGCAGGCCAGGTTAAACGTAGAAGGTAAACAGGAGATATCTGTGATATCTCCTGCGTTACTTTTTATGAATAGCCCTGAGACTTAATTTATACAAAGGAAGGTGAAACTGTGAACGAGCACTCACCTAGCCTGAGAGTGAGGGGACACTGGGGACTGTCTGTATTACATGTGTCCTGAGAGTGAGAAGACACCAGGACAGTCTGTAATACATGTGTACTGAGAGTGAGGGGACATCGGGACTGTCTGTATTACATGTGTCCTGAGAGTGAGGGGACACCAGGACTGTCTGTATTACATGTGTGCTGAGAGTTAGGGAACACAGGGACTGTCTGTAGTACATGTGTCCTGAGAGTGAGGGGACACAGGGACTGTCTGTAGTACATTTGTCCTGAGAGTGAGGGGACACTGGGACTGTTTGTATTAAATGTGTGCTGAGAGTGAGGGGACATTGGGACTGTTTGTATTACATGTGTCGGGAGAGTGAGGGGACACTGGGACTGTCTGTATTACATGTGTCCTGAGAGTGAGGGGACACTGGGACTGTCTGTATTACATGTGTCCTGAGAGTGAGGGGACACTGGGACTGTCTGCATTACATGTGTCCTGAGAGTGAGGGGACACTGGGACTGTCTGTATTACATGTGTCCTTAAAGTAAGGGGACACCGGGACTGTCTGAATTACATGTGTCCTGAGAGTGAGGGGACACTGGGACTGTCTGTATTACATGTGTCCTGAGAGTGAGGGGACACTGGGACTATCTGTATTACATGTGTCCTTAGAGTGAGGGGACACCAGGACTGTCTGTATTACATGTGTCCTGAGAGTGAGGGGATACTGGGAATCTCTGTACTACATGTGTCCTGAGAGTGAGTGGACACCGGGACTGTCTGTATTACATGTGTCCTGAGAAGGAGTGGATACCAGAACTGTCTGTATTCCATGTGTCCTGAGAGTGAAGGGACACCAGGACTGTCTGTATTCCATGTGTCCTGAGAGTGAGGGGACAACAAGACTGTCTGTATTACATGTGTCCTGAGAGTGAGGGGACACCAGGACTGTCTTTCTTACATGTGTCCTTACTGGGAGGGGACACTGGGACAGGTCTTTACTACATGTGTCCTGAGAGTGAGGGGACACCAGGACTGTCAGCATTACATGTGTCCTGAGATTGAGGGGACACCAGGACTGTCTTTATTACATGTGTCCTGAGAGTGAGGGGACACCGGGATTGTCTTTATAATATGTGTCCTGAGAGTGAGGGGACACCAGGACTGTCTTTACTACATGTGTCCTGAGAGTGAGGGGACACTGGGACTGTCTGTATTACATGTGTCCTGAGAGAGAGGAAACACCGGGACTGTCTGTATTACATGTGTCCTGAGAGTGAAGGGACACCGGGACTGTCTGTATTACATGTGTCCTGAGAGTGAAGGGACACCGGGACTGTCTGTATTACATGTGTCTTGAGAGTGAGGGGACACCAGGACTGTTTTTCTTACATGTGTCCTTATAGGGAGGGGACACAAAGACTGTCTTTACTACATGTGTCCTGAGAGTGAGGGGACACCAGGACTGTCAGCATTACATGTGTCCTGAGATTGAGGGGACACAGGAACTGTCTATATTACATGTGTCCTGAGAGTGAGGGGACACTGGGACTGTCTTTATTACATGTGTCCTGAGAGTGAGGGGACACCGGGATTGTCTTTATAATATGTGTCCTGAGAGGGAGGGGACACCAGGACGGTCTTTATTACATGTGTCCTGAGAGTGAGGGGACACTGGGACTGTATGTATTACATGTGTGCTGAGAGAGAGGAAACACCGGGACTGTCTGTATTACATGTGTCCTGAGAGTGAAGGGACACCGGGACTGTCTGTATTACATGTGTCCTGAGAGTGAAGGGACACCAGGACTATCTGTATTACATGTGTCCTGAGAGTGAGGGGACACCAGGACTGTCTGTATTACATGTGTCCTGAGAGTAAGGGGACACCATGACTGTCTGTATTACATGTGTCCTGAGAGTGAGGGGACACCGGGACTGTCTGAATTACATGTGTTCTGAGAGAGAGGAGACACTGGGACTGCTGGTACTACATGTGTCCTGAGAGAGAGGAGACACCGGGACTGTCTGTATTACATGTGTCCTGAGAGTGAGGGGGCACCAGGACTGTCTGTATTACATGTGTCAAAATAAGGGGACACGGGGACTGTCTGTATTACATGTGTCCTTAAAGTAAGGGGACACCGGGACAGTCTGTATTACATGTGTCCTGAGAGTGAGGGGACACTGGGACTGTCTGTATTACATGTGTCCAGAGAGTGAGGGGACACTGGGACTGTCTGTATTACATGTATCCAGAGAGTGAGGGGACCCTGGGATTGTCTGTATTACATGTGTCCTGAGAGTGAGGGGACACCAGGACTGTCTTTATTACAAGTGTCCTAAGAGTGAGGGGTTACTGGGACTGTCTGTATTACATGTGTCCTGAGAGTTAGGGGACACCGGGACTGTCTGTATTACATGTGTCCTGAGAGTGAGGGGATACTGGGAGTGTCTGTATTACACGTGTCCTGAGAGTGAGGGGATGCCGGGACTGTCTGTATTACATGTGTCCAGAGAGTGAGTGGATACCGGGATTGTCTGTATTCCATGTGTCCTGAGAGTCAGGGGACACCAGGACTGTCTGTATTACATGTGTCCTGAGTGTGATGGGACACCAGGACTGTCTGTATTACATGTGTCCTGAGAGTGAGGGGACACCAGGACAGATTTTATTACATGTGTCCTTACATGGAGGGGACACATGGACTGTCTTTACTACATGTGTCCTGAGAGTGAGGGGACACCAGGACTTTCAGCATTACATGTGTCCTTAGATTGAGGGGACACCAGGACTGTCTTTATTACATGTGTCCTGAGAGTGAGGGGACACCAGGACTGTCTGTATTACATGTGTCCTGAGAGAGAGGAAACACCAGGACTGTCTGTATTACATGTGTCCTGAAAGTGAAGGGACCCCGGGACTGTCTGTATTACATGTGTCCTGAGAGTGAAGGGACACCAGGACTGTCTGCATTACATGTGTCCTGAGAGTGAGGGTACACCGGGACTGTCTGTATTACATGTGTCCTGAGAGTGAGGGGACACCATGACTGTCTGTATTACATGTGTCCTGAGAGTGAGGTGACACCGGGACTGTCTGTATTACATGTGTTCTGAGAGAGAGGAGATACTGGGACTGTCTGTATTACATGTGTCCTGAGAGAGAGGAGACACCGGGACTGTCTGTATTACATGTGTCCTGAGAGAGAGGAGACACCGGGACTGTCTTTATTACATGTGTCCTGAGAGAGAGGAGACACCGGGACTATCTGTATTACATGTGTCCTGAGAGAGAAGGGACACCGGGACTGTCTGGATTACATGTGTCCTGAGAGTGAGGGGACACTGGGACTGTCTGTATTACATGTGTCCTGAGAGTGAGGGGGCACCAGGACTGTCTGCATTACATGTGTCAAAATAAGGGGACACCGGGACTGTCTGTATTACATTTGTCCTTAAAGAAAGGGGACACCGGGACTGTCTATATTACATGTGTCCTGAGAGTGAAGGGACACCAGGACTGTCTGCATTACATGTATCGTGAGAGTGAGGGTACACCGGGACTGTATGTATTACATGTGTCCTGAAAGTGAGGGGACTCCATGACTTTCTGTATTACATGTGTCCTGAGAGTGAGGGGACACCGGGACTGTCTGTATTACATGTGTTCTGAGATAGAGGAGACACTGGGACTGTCTGTATTACATGTGTCCTGAGAGAGAGGAGACACCGGGACTGTCTGTATTACATGTGTCCTGAGAGAGAGGAGACACCGGGACTGTCTTTATTACATGTGTCCTGAGAGAGAGGAGACACCGGGACTGTCTGTATTACATGTGTCCTGAGAGGGAAGGGACACCGGGACTGTCTGGATTACATGTGTCCTGAGAGTGAGGGGACACTGGGACTGTCTGTATTACATGTGTCCTGAGAGTGAGGGGACACTGGGCCTTTCTTTATTACATGTGTCCTTAAAGTAAGGGGACACAGGGACTGTCTGTATTACATTTGTCCTTAAAGAAAGGGGACACCGGGACTGTCTATATTACATGTGTCCTGAGAGTGAAGGGACACCAGGACTGTCTGCATTACATGTATCGTGACAGTGAGGGTACACCGGGACTGTATGTATTACATGTGTCCTGAGAGTGAGGGGACACCATGACTGTCTGTATTACATGTGTCCTGAGAGTGAGGGGACACCGGGACTGTCTGTATTACATGTGTTCTGAGAGAGAGGAGACACTGGGACTGTCTGTATTACATGTGTCCTGAGAGAGAGGAGACACCGGGACTGTCTGTATTACATGTGTCCTGAGAGAGAGGAGACACCGGGACTGTCTTTATTGCATGTGTCCTGAGAGAGAGGAGACACCGGGACTGTCTGTATTACATGTGTCCTGAGAGTGAAGGTACACCGGGACTGTCTGGATTACATGTGTCCTGAGAGTGAAGGGACACTGGGACTGTCTGTATTACATGTGTCCTGAGAGTGAGGGGGCACCAGGACTGTCTGTATTACATGTGTCAAAAAAAGGGGACACCGGGACTGTCTGTATTACATGTCTCCTTAAAGTAAGGGGACACCATGACTGTCTGTATTACATGTGTCCTGAGAGTGAGGGGACACCGGCACTGTCTGTATTACATGTGTTCTGAGAGAGAGGAGACACTGGGACTGTCTGTATTACATGTGTCCTGAGAGTGAAGGGACACCGGGACTGTCTGTATTACATGTGTCCTGAGAGAGAGGAGACACCGGGACTGTCTTTATTGCATGTGTCCTGAGAGAGAGGAGACACCGGGACTGTCTTTATTAGATGTGTCCTGAGAGAGAGGAGACACCGGGACTGTCTGTATTACATGTGTCCTGAGAGTGAAGGGACACCGGGACTGTCGGGATTACATGTGTCCTGAGAGTGAGGGGACACTGGGACTGTCTGTATTACATGTGTCCTGAGAGTGAGGGGGCACCAGGACTGTCTGTATTACATGTGTCAAAATAAGGGGACACCGGGACTGTCTGTATTACATTTGTCCTGAGAGTGAAGGGACACCAGGACTGTCTGCATTACATGTATCATGAGAGGGAGGATACACCGGGACTGTATGTATTACATGTGTCTTGAGAGTGAGGGGACACCATGACTGTCTGTATTACATGTGTCCTGAGAGTGAAGGGACACCGGGACTGTCTGTATTACATGTGTTCTGAGAGAGAGGAGACACTGGGACTGTCTGTATTACATGTGTCCTGAGAGAGAGGAGACACCGGGACTGTCTGTATTACATGTGTCCTGAGAGACAGGAGACACCGGGACTGTCTTTATTGCATGTGTCCTGAGAGAGAGGAGACACCGGGACTGTCTGTATTACATGTGTGCTGAGAGTGAAGGGACACCGGGACTGTCTGGATTACATGTGTCCTGAGAGTGAGGGGACACCGGGACTGTCTGTATTACATGTGTCCTGAGAGTGAGTGGGCACCAGGACTGTCTGTATTACATGTGTCAAAATAAGGGGACACAGGGACTGTCTGTATTACATGTGTCCTTAAAGTAAGGGGACACTGGGACTGTCTGTATTACATGTGTCCTGAGAGTGAGGGGACACTGGGACTGTCTGTATTACATGTGTCCTGAGAGTGAAGGGACACCGGGACTGTCTGGATTACATGTGTCCTGAGAGTGAGGGGACACTGGGACTGTCTGTATTACATGTGTCCTGAGAGTGAGGGGGCACCAGGACTGTCTGTATTACATGTGTGCTGAGAGTTAGGGAACACAGGGACTGTCTGTAGTACATGTGTCCTGAGAGTGAGGGGACACAGGGACTGTCTGTAGTACATTTGTCCTGAGAGTGAGGGGACACAGGGACTGTCTGTATTAAATGTGTGCTGAGAGTGAGGGGACATTGGGACTGTCTGTATTACATGTGTCGGGAGAGTGAGGGGACACTGGGACTGTCTGTATTACATGTGTCCTGAGAGTGAGGGGACACTGGGACTGTCTGTATTACATGTGTCCTGAGAGTGAGGGGACACTGGGACTGTCTGTATTACATGTGTCCTGAAAGTGAGGGGACACTGGGACTGTCTGCATTACATGTGTCCTGAGAGTGAGGGGACACTGGGACTGTCTGTATTACATGTGTCCTTAAAGTAAGGGGACACCGGGACTGTCTGAATTACATGTGTCCTGAGAGTGAGGGGACACTGGGACTGTCTGTATTACATGTGTCCTGAGAGTAAGGGGACACTGGGACTATCTGTATTACATGTGTCCTTAGAGTGAGGGGACACCAGGACTGTCTGTATTACATGTGTCCTGAGAGTGAGGGGATACTGGGACTCTCTGTACTACATGTGTCCTGAGAGTGAGTGGACACCGGGACTGTCTGTATTACATGTGTCCTGAGAAGGAGTGGATACCGGAACTGTCTGTATTCCATGTGTCCTGAGAGTGAGGGGACACCAGGACTGTCTGTATTCCATGTGTCCTGAGAGTGAGGGGACAACAGGACTGTCTGTCTTAAATGTGTCCTTAGAGGGAGGGGACACTGGGACAGGTCTTTACTACATGTGTCCTGAGATTGAGGGGACACCAGGACTGTCAGCATTACATGTGTCCTGAGATTGAGGGGACACCAGGACTGTCTTTATTACATGTGTCCTGAGAGTGAGGGGACACCGGGATTGTCTTTATAATATGTGTCCTGAGATTGAGGGGACACCAGGACTGTCTTTACTACATGTGTCCTGAGAGTGAGGGGACACTGGGACTGTCTGTATTACATGTGTCCTGAGAGAGAGGAAACACCGGTACTGTCTGTATTACATGTGTCCTGAGAGTGAAGGGACACCGGGACTGTCTGTATTACATGTGTCCTGAGAGTGAAGGGACACCGGGACTGTCTGTATTACATGTGTCTTGAGAGTGAGGGGACACCAGGACTGTCTTTCTTACATGTGTCCTTATAGGGAGGGGACACAAGGAGTGTCTTTACTACATGTGTCCTGAGAGTGAGGGGACACCAGGACTGTCAGTATTACATGTGTCCTGAGATTGAGGGGACACAGGAACTGTCTATATTACATGTGTCCTGAGAGTGAGGGGACACTGGGACTGTCTTTATTACATGTGTCCTGAGAGTGAGGGGACACCGGGATTGTCTTTATAATATGTGTCCTGAGAGGGAGGGGACACCAGGACGGTCTTTATTACATGTGTCCTGAGAGTGAGGGGACACTGGGACTGTATGTATTACATGTGTCCTGAGAGAGAGGAAACACCGGGACTGTCTGTATTACATGTGTCCTGAGAGTGAAGGGACACCGGGACTGTCTGTATTACATGTGTCCTGAGAGTGAAGGGACACCAGGACTGTCTGTATTACATGTGTCCTGAGAGTGAGGGGACACCAGGACTGTCTGTATTACATGTGTCCTGAGAGTAAGGGGACACCATGACTGTCTGTATTACATGTGTCCTGAGAGTGAGGGGACACCGGGACTGTCTGAATTACATGTGTTCTGAGAGAGAGGAGACACTGGGACTGCCTGTACTACATGTGTCCTGAGAGAGAGGAGACACCGGGACTGTCTGTATTACATGTGTCCTGAGAGTGAGGGGGCACCAGGACTGTCTGTATTACAGGTGTCAAAATAAGGGGACACGGGGACTGTCTGTATTACATGTGTCCTTAAAGTAAGGGGACACCGGGACAGTCTGTATTACATGTGTCCTGAGAGTGAGGGGACACTGGGACTGTCTGTATTACATGTGTCCAGAGAGTGAGGGGACACTGGGACTGTCTGTATTACATGTATCCAGAGAGTGAGGGGACCCTGGGACTGTCTGTATTACATGTGTCCTGAGAGTGAGGGGACACCAGGACTGTCTTTATTACAAGTGTCCTAAGAGTGAGGGGTTACTGGGACTGTCTGTATTACATGTGCCCTGAGAGTTAGGGGACACCGACACTGTCTGTATTACACGTGTCCTGAGAGTGAGGGGATGCCGGGACTGTCTGTATTACATGTGTCCTGAGAGTGAGTGGATACCGGGACTGTCTGTATTCCATGTGTCCTGAGAGTCAGGGGACACCAGGACTGTCTGTATTACATGTGTCCTGAGTGTGATGGGACACCAGGACTGTCTGTATTACATGTGTCCTGAGAGTGAGGGGACAACAGGACAGATTTTATTACATGTGTCCTTAGAGGGAGGGGACACATGGATTGTCTTTACTACATGTGTCCTGAGAGTGAGGGGACACCAGGACTGTCAGCATTACATGTGTCCTTAGATTGAGGGGACACTGGGACTGTCTGTATTACATGTGTCCTGAGAGTGAGGGGGCACCAGGACTGTCTGCATTACATGTGTCAAAATAAGGGGACACCGGGACTGTCTGTATTACATTTGTCATTAAAGAAAGGGGACACCGGGACTGTCTATATTACATGTGTCCTGAGAGTGAAGGGACACCAGGACTGTCTGCATTACATGTATCGTGAGAGTGAGGGTACACCGGGACTGTATGTATTACATGTGTCCTGAGAGTGAGGGGACACCATGACTGTCTGTATTACATGTGTCCTGAGAGTGAGGGGACACCGGGACTGTCTGTATTACATGTGTTCTGAGAGAGAGGAGACACTGTGACTGTCTGTATTACATGTGTCCTGAGAGAGAGGAGACACCGGGACTGTCTGTATTACATGTTTCCTGAGAGAGAGGAGACACCGGGACTGTCTTTATTACATGTGTCCTGAGAGAGAGGAGACACCGGGACTGTCTGTATTACATGTGTCCTGAGAGGGAAGGGACACCGGGACTGTCTGGATTACATGTGTCCTGAGAGTGAGTGGTCACTGGGACTGTCTGTATTACATGTGTCCTGAGAGTGAGGGGACACTGGGCCTTTCTTTATTACATGTGTCCTTAAAGTAAGGGGACATCGGGACTGTCTGTATTACATTTGTCCTTAAAGAAAGGGGACACCGGGACTGTCTATATTACATGTGTCCTGAGAGTGAAGGGACACCAGGACTGTCTGCATTACATGTAACAAGAGAGTGAGGGTACACCGGGACTGTATGTATTACATGTGTCCTGAGAGTGAGGGGACACCATGACTGTCTGTATTACATGTGTCCTGAGAGTGAGGGGACACCGGGACTGTCTGTATTACATGTGTTCTGAGAGAGAGGAGACACTGGGACTGTCTGTATTACATGTGTCCTCAGAGAGAGGAGACACCGGGACTGTCTTTATTGCATGTGTCCTGAGAGAGAGGAGACACCGGGACTGTCTGTATTACATGTGTCCTGAGAGTGAAGGGACACCGGGACTGTCTGGATTACATATGTCCTGAGAGTGAGGGGACACCGGGACTGTCTGTATTACATGTTTCCTGAGAGTGAGGGTGCACCAGGACTGTCTGTATTACATGTGTCAAAATAAGTGGACATTGGGACTGTCTGTATTACATGTGTCCTTAAAGTAAGGGGACACTGGGACTGTCTGTATTACATGTGTCCTGAGAGTGAGGGGACACTGGGACTGTCTGTATTACATGTGTCCTGAGAGTTAAGGGACACCGGGACTGTCTGGATTACATGTGTCCTGAGAGTGAGGGGACACTGGGACTGTCTGTATTACATGTGTCCTGAGAGTGAGGGGGCACCAGGACTGTCTGTATTACATGTGTCAAAAAAAGGGGACACCGGGACTGTCTGTATTACATGTGTCCTTAAAGTAAGGGGACACCATGACTGTCTGTATTACATATGTCCTGAGAGTGAGGGGACACCGGCACTGTCTGTATTACATGTGTTCTGAGAGAGAGGAGACACTGGGACTGTCTGTATTACATGTGTCCTGAGAGAGAGGAGACACCGGGACTGTCTGTATTACATGTGTCCTGAGAGAGAGGAGACACCGGGACTGTCTTTATTGCATGTGTCCTGAGAGAGAGGAGACACCGGGCCTGTCTTTATTACATGTGTCCTGAGAGAGAGGAGACACCGGGACTGTCTGTATTACATGTGTCCTGAGAGTGAAGGGACACCGGGACTGTCTGGATTACATGTGTCCTGAGAGTGAGGGGACACTGGGACTGTCTGTATTACATGTGTCCTGAGAGTGAGGGGGCACCAGGACTGTCTGTATTACATGTGTCAAAATAAGGGGACACCGGGACTGTCTGTATTACATTTGTCCTTAAAGAAAGGGGACACCGGGACTGTCTATATTACATGTGTCCTGAGAGTGAAGGGACACCAGGACTGTCTGCATTACATGTATCACGAGAGGGAGGATACACCGGGACTGTATGTATTACATGTGTTCTGAGAGTGAGGGGACACCATGACTGTCTGTATTACATGTGTCCTGAGAGTGAGGGGACACCGGGACTGTCTGTATTACATGTGTTCTGAGAGAGAGGAGACACTGGGACTGTCTGTATTACATGTGTCCTGAGAGAGAGGAGACACCGGGACTGTCTGTATTACATGTGTCCTGAGAGAGAGGAGACACCGGGACTGTCTTTATTTCATGTGTCCTGAGAGAGAGGAGACACCGGGACTGTCTGTATTACATGTGTCCTGAGAGTCAAGGGACACCGGGACTGTCTGGATTACATGTGTCCTGAGAGTGAGGGGACACCGGGACTGTCTGTATTACATGTGTCCTGAGAGTGAGGGGGCACCAGGACTGTCTGTCTTACATGTGTCAAAATAAGGGGACACCGGGACTGTCTGTATTACATGTGTCCTTAAAGTAAGGGGACACTGGGACTGTCTGTATTACATGTGTCCTGAGAGTGAGGGGACACTGGGACTGTCTGTATTACATGTGTCCTGAGAGTGAAGGGACACCGGGACTGTCTGGATTACATGTGTCCTGAGAGTGAGGGGACACTGGGCCTGTCTGTATTACATGTGTCCTGAGAGTGAGGGGGCACCAGGACTGTCTGTATTACATGTGTCAAAAAAAGGGGACACCGGGACTGTCTGTATTACATGTGTCCTTAAAGTAAGGGGACACCATGACTGTCTGTATTACATGTGTCCTGAGAGTGAGGGGACACCGGCACTGTCTGTATTACATGTGTTCTGAGAGAGAGGAGACACTGGGACTGTCTGTATTACATTTGTCCTGAGAGAGAGGAGACACCGGGAATGTCTGTATTACATGTGTCCTGAGAGAGAGGAGACACCGGGACTGTCTTTATTGCATGTGTCCTGAGAGAGTGGAGACACCGGGCCTGTCTTTATTACATGTGTCTTGAGAGAGAGGAGACACCGGGACTGTCTGTATTACATGTGTCCTGAGAGTGAAGGGACACCGGGACTGTCTGGATTACATGTGTCCTGAGAGTGAGGGGAAACTGGGACTGTCTGTATTACATGTGTCCTGAGAGTGAGGGGGCACCAGGACTGTCTGTATTACATGTGTCAAAATAAGGGGACACCGGGACTGTCTGTATTACATTTGTCCTTAAAGAAAGGGGACACTGGGACTGTCTATATTACATGTGTCCTGAGAGTGAAGGGACACCAGGACTGTCTGCATTACATGTATCGTGAGAGGGAGGATACACTGGGACTGTATGTATTACATGTGTCCTGAGAGTGAGGGGACACCATGACTGTCTGTATTACATGTGTCCTGAGAGTGAGGGGACACCGGGACTGTCTGTATTACATGTGTTCTGAGAGAGAGGAGACACTGGGACTGTCTGTATTAGATGTGTCCTGAGAGAGGAGACAC
Organism: Taudactylus pleione; assembly: GCA_031769625.1. Classification (NCBI taxonomy): domain Eukaryota; kingdom Metazoa; phylum Chordata; class Amphibia; order Anura; family Myobatrachidae; genus Taudactylus; species Taudactylus pleione. Next base: position 29,680 of record JAUIMM010001256.1, on the reverse strand, counting down.
CGGGACTGTCTGTATTACATGTGTCCTGAGAGAGAGGAGACACCGGGACTGTCTTTATTGCATGTGTCCTGAGAGAGAGGGGACACCGGGACTGTCTGTATTACATGTGTCCTGAGAGTGAAGGGACACCGGGACTGTCTGGATTACATGTGTCCTGAGAGTGAGGGGACACCGGGACTGTCTGTATTACATGTGTCCTGAGTGTGAGGGTGCACCAGGACTGTCTGTATTACATGTGTCAAAATAAGGGGACACCGGGACTGTCTGTATTACATATGTCCTTAAATTAAGGGGACACTGGGACTGTCTGTATTACATGTGTCCTGAGATTGAGGGGACACTGGGACTGTCTGTATTACATGTGTCCTGAGAGTGAAGGGACACCGGGACTGTCTGGATTACATGTGTCCTGAGAGTGAGGGGACACTGGGACTGTCTGTATTACATGTGTCCTGAGAGTGAGGGGGCACCAGGACTTTCTGTATTACATGTGTCAAAAAAGGGGACACCGGGACTCTCTGTATTACATGTGTCATTAAAGTAAGGGGACACCATGACTGTCTGTATTACATGTGTCCTGAGAGTGAGGGGACACCTGCACTGTCTGTATTACATGTGTTCTGAGAGAGAGGAGACTCTGGGACTGTCTGTATTACATGTGTCCTGAGAGAGAGGAGACACCGGGACTGTCTGTATTACATTTGTCCTGAGAGAGAGGAGACACCGGGACTGTCTTTATTGCATGTGTCCTGAGAGAGAGGAGACACCGGGACTGTCTGTATTACATGTATCCTGAGAGTGAAGGGACACCGGGACTGTCTGGATTACATGTGTCCTGAGAGTGAGGGGACACCGGGACTGTCTGTATTACATGTGTCCTGAGAGTGAGGGGGCACCAGGACTGTCTGTATTACATGTGTCAAAATAAGGGGACACAGGGACTGTCTGTATTACATGTGTCCTTAAAGTAAGGGGACACTGGGACTGTCTGTATTACATGTGTCCTGAGAGTGAGGGGACACTGGGACTGTCTGTATTACATGTGTCCTGAGAGTGAGGGGACACCGGGACTGTCTGTATTACATGTGTCCTGAGAGTGAGGGGGCACCAGGACTGTCTTTATTACATGTGTCCAAAAAAGGGGACACCGGGACTGTCTGTATTACAAGTGTCCTTAAAGTAAGGGGACACCGGGACGGTCTGTATTACATGTGTCCTGAGAGTGAAGGGACACCGGGACTGTCTGCATTACATGTGTCCTGAGAATGAGGGTACACCGGGACTGTCTGTATTACAACATGTGTCCTGATAGTGAGGGGATACCATGACTGTCTGTATTACATGTGTCCTGAGAGTGAGGGGACACGGGGACTGTCTGTATTACATGTGTTCTGAGAGAGAGGAGACACTGGGACTGTCTGTATTACATGTGTCCTGAGAGAGAGGAGACACCGGGACTGTCTGTATTACATGTGTCCAGAGAGAGCGGAGACACCGGGACTGTCTTTATTACATGTGTCCTGAGAGAGAGGAGACACCGGGACTGTCTGTATTACATGTGTCCTGAGAGTGAAGGGACACCGGGCCTGTCTGTATTACATGTGTCCTGAGAGTGAGGAGACACCGGGACTGTCTGTATTACATGTGTCCTGAGAGTGAAGGGACACCGGGCCTGTCTGTATTACATGTGTCCTGAGAGTGAGGGGACACCGGGACTGTCTGTATTACATGTCTCCTGAGAGTGAGGGGGCACCAGGACTGTCTGTATTACATGTGTCAAAAAAAGGGGACACCGGGACTGTCTGTATTACATGTGTCCTTAAAGTAAGGGGACACCGGGTCTGTCTGTATTACATGTGTCCTGAGAGTGAGGGGACACTGGGACTGTCTGTATTACATGTGTCCTGAGAGTGAGGGGACTCTGAGACTGTCTGTATTACATTTATACTGAGAGTCAGGGGACCCTGGGACTGTCTATATTACATGTGTCCTGAGAGTGAGGGGACACTGGGACTGTCTGTATTACATGTGTCCTTAAAGTAAGGGGACACTGGGACTGTCTGTATTACATGTGTCCTGAGAGTGAGGGGACACTGGGACTGTCTGTATTACATGTGTCCTGAGAGTGAGGGGACACTGGGACTGTCTGTATTACATGTGTCCTGAGAGTAAGGGGACACTGGGACTGTCTGTATTACATGTGTCCTGAGAGTGAGGGGACACTGGGCCTTTCTTTATTACATGTGTCCTTAAAGTAAGGGGACACCGGGACTGTCTGTATTACATGTGTCCTGAGAGTGAGGGGATACTGGGACTGTCTGTATTACATGTGTCCTAAGTGTGAGGGGACACTGGGACTGTCTGTATTACATGTGTCCTGAGAGAGAGGAGACACCGGGACTGTCTGTATTACATGTGTCCTGAGAGAGAGGAGACACCGGGACTGTCTGTATTACATGTGTCCTGAGAGTGATGGGACACCGGGACTGTCTGGATTTCATGTGTCCTGAGAGTGAGGGGACACCGGGACTGTCTGTATTACATGTGTCCTGAGAGTGAGGGGGCACTGGGACTGTCTATATTACATGTGTCAAAATAAGGGGACACCGGGACTGTCTGTATTACATGTGTCCTTACGTAAGGGGACACCTGGACTATCTGTATTACATGTGTCCTGAGAGTGAGGGGACACTGGGACTGTCTGTATTACATGTGTCCTGAGAGTGCGGGGGCACCAGGACTTTCTGTATTACATGTGTCAAAAAAAGGGGACACCGGGACTCTCTGTTTTACATGTGTCCTTAAAGTAAGGGGACACCATGACTGTCTGTATTACATGTGTCCTGAGAGTGAGGGGACACCTGCACTGTCTGTATTACATGTGTTCTGAGAGAGAGGAGACACTGGGACTGTCTGTATTACATGTGTCATGAGAGAGAGGAGACACCGGGACTGTCTGTATTACATGTGTCCTGAGAGAGAGGAGACACCGGGACTGTCTGTTTTACATGTGTCCTGAGAGAGAGGAGACACCGGGACTGTCTGTATTACATGTGTCCTGAGAGAGAGGAGACACCGGGACTGTCTGGATTACATGTGTCCTGAGAGTGAGGGGACACCGGGACTGTCTGTATTACATGTGTCCTGAGAGTGAGGGGGCACCAGGACTGTCTGTATTACATGTGTCAAAATAAGGGGACACAGGGACTGTCTGTATTACATGTGTCCTTAAAGTAAGGGGACACTGGGACTGTCTGTATTACATGTGTCCTGAGAGTGAGGGGACACTGGGACTGTCTGTATTACATGTGTCCTGAGAGTGAGGGGACACCGGGACTGTCTGTATTACATGTGTCCTGAGAGTGAGGGGGCACCAGGACTGTCTGTATTACATGTGTCCAACAAAGGGGACACCGGGACTGTCTGTATTACAAGTGTCCTTAAAGTAAGGGGACACCGGGACGGTCTGTATTACATGTGTCCTGAGAGTGAAGGGACACCGGGACTGTCTGCATTACATGTGTCCTGAGAATGAGGGTACACCGGGACTGTCTGTATTACATCATGTGTCCTGAGAGTGAGGGGATACCATGAATGTCTGTATTACATGTGTCCTGAGAGTGAGGGGACACGGGGACTGTCTGTATTACATGTGTTCTGAGAGAGAGGAGACACTGGGACTGTCTGTATTACATGTGTCCTGAGAGAGAGGAGACACCGGGACTGTCTGTATTACATGTGTCCAGAGAGAGCGTAGACACCGGGACTGTCTTTATTACATGTGTCCTGAGAGAGAGGAGACACCGGGACTGTCTGTATTACATGTGTCCTGAGAGTGAAGGGACACCGGGCCTGTCTGTATTACATGTGTCCTGAGAGTGAGGGGACACCGGGACTGTCTGTATTACATGTGTCCTGAGAGTGAGGGGGCACCAGGACTGTCTGTATTAAATGTGTCAAAAAAAGGGGACACCGGGACTGTCTGTATTACATGTGTCCTTAAAGTAAGGGGACACCGGGTCTGTCTGTATTACATGTGTCCTGAGAGTGAGGGGACACTGGGACTGTCTGTATTACATGTGTCCTGAGAGTGAGGGGACTCTGAGACTGTCTGTATCACATTTATCCTGAGAGTCAGGGGACCCTGGGACTGTCTATATTACATGTGTCCTGAGAGTGAGGGGACACTGGGACTGTCTGTATTACATGTGTCCTTAAAGTAAGGGGACACAGGGACTGTCTGTATTACATGTGTCCTGAGACTGAGGGGACACTGGGACTGTCTGTATTACATGTGTCCTGAGAGTGAGGGGACACTGGGACTGTCTGTATTACATGTGTCCTGAGAGTGAGGGGACACTGGGACTGTCTGTATTACATGTGTCCTGAGAGTAGGGGGACACTGGGACTGTCTGTATTACATGTGTCCTGAGAGTGAGGGGACACTGGGCCTTTCTTTATTACATGTGTCCTTAAAGTAAGGGGACACCGGGACTGTCTGTATTACATGTGTCCTGAGAGTGAGGGGATACTGGGACTGTCTGTATTACATGTGTCCTAAGTGTCAGGGGACACTGGGACTGTCTGTATTACATGTGTCCTGAGAGAGAGGAGACACCGGGACTGTCTGTATTACATGTGTCCTGAGAGAGAGGAGACACCGGGACTGTCTGTATTACATGTGTCCTGAGAGTGATGGGACACCGGGACTGTCTGGATTTCATGTGTCCTGAGAGTGAGGGGACACCGGGACTGTCTGTATTACATGTGTCCTGAGAGTGAGGGGGCACTGGGACTGTCTATTTAACATGTGTCAAAATAAGGGGACACCGGGACTGTCTGTATTACATGTGTCCTTACGTAAGGGGACACCGGGACTATCTGTATTACATGTGTCCTGAGAGTGAGGGGACACTGGGACTGTCTGTATTACAAGTGTCCTGAGAGTGAGGGGACACTGTGCCTTTCTTTATTACATGTGTCCTTAAAGTAAGGGGACACCGGGACTGTCTGTATTACATGTGTCCTGAGAGTGAGGGGACACTGGGACTGTCTGTATTACATGTGTCCTGAGAGTGAGGGGACACTGAGACTGTCTGTATTACATGTATCCTGAGAGTCAGGGGACCCTGGGACTGTCTATATTACATGTGTCCTGAGAGTGAGGGTACACTTGGACTGTCTGTATTACATGTGTCCTTAAAGTAAGGGGACACCGGGACAGTATGTATTACATGTGTCCTGAGAGTGAGGGGACACTGGGACTGTCTGTATTACATGTGTCCTGAGAGTGAGGGGACCCTGTGACTGTCTGTATTACATGTGTCCTGAGAGTGAGGGGACACTGGGACTGTCTGTATTACATGTGTCCTGAAAGTGAGGGGACACTGGGACTGTCTGTATTACATGTGTCCTGAGAGTGAGGGGACACTGGGCCTTTCTTTATTACATGTGTCCTTAAAGTAAGGGGACACCGGGACTGTCTGTATTACATGTGTCCTGAGAGTGAGGAGACAATGGGACTGTCTGTATTACATGTGTCTTGAGTGTGAGGGGACACTGGGATTGTCTGTATCACATGTGTCCTGAGAGTGAGGGGACACTGGGACTGTCTGTATTACATGTGTCCTGAGAGAGAGGAGACACTGGGACTGTCTGTATTACATGTGTCCTGAGAGAGAGGAGACACCGGGACTGTCTATATTACATGTGTCCTGAGAGGGAGGAGACACCTGGACTGTCTGTATTACATGTGTCCTGAGAGTGAAGGGACACCGGGATTGTCTCGATTACATGTGTCCTGAGAGTGAGTGGACACCGGGACTGTCTGTATTACATGTGTCCTGAGAGTGAGGGTGCACCGGGACTGTCTGTATTACATGTGTCAAAATAAGGGGACACCGGGACAGTCTGTATTACATGTGTCCTTAAGAAAGGGGACACCGGGACTGTCTGTATTACATGAGCCCTGAGAGTGAGGGTACACTGGGACTGTCTGTATTACATGTGTCCTGAGAGTGAGGGGACACTGAGACTGTCTGTATTACATGTATCCTGAGAGTGAGGGGACCCTGGGACTGTCTGTATTACATGTGTCCTGAGAGTGAAGGGACCCCGGGACTGTCTGTATTACATGTGTCCTGAGAGTGAAGGGACACCAGGACTGTCTGCATTACATGTGTCCTGAGAGTGAGGGTACACCGGGACTGTCTGTATTACATGTGTCCTGAGAGTGAGGGGACACCATGACTGTCTGTATTACATGTGTCCTGAGAGTGAGGGGACACCGGGACTGTCTGTATTACATGTGTTCTGAGAGAGAGGAGATAGTGGGACTGTCTGTATTACATGTGTCCTGAGAGAGAGGAGACACCGGGACTGTCTGTATTACATGTGTCCTGAGAGAGAGGAGACACCGGGACTGTCTTTATTACATGTGTCCTGAGAGAGAGGAGACACCGGGACTGTCTGTATTACATGGGTCCTGAGAGTGAAGGGACACCGGGACTGTCTGGATTACATGTGTCCTGAGAGTGAGGGGACACCGGGACTGTCTGTATTACATGTGTCCTGAGAGTGAGGGGGTACCAGGACTGTCTGTATTACATGTGTCAAAATAAGGGGACACCGGGACTGTCTGTATTACATGTGTCCTTAAAGTAAGGGGACACTGGGACTGTCTGTATTACATGTGTCCTGAGAGTGAGGGGACACTGGGACTGTCTGTATTACATGTGTCCTGAGAGTGAAGGGACACCGGGACTGTCTGGATTACATGTGTCCTGAGAGTGAGGGGACACTGGGACTGTCTGTATTACATGTGTCCTGAGAGTGAGGGGGCACCAGGACTGTCTGGATTACATGTGTCAAAAAAAGGGGACACCGGGACTGTCTGTATTACATGTGTCCTTAAAGTAAGGGGACACCATGACTGTCTGTATTACATGTGTCCTGAGAGTGAGGGGACACCGGCACTGTCTGTATTACATGTGTTCTGAGAGAGAGGAGACACTGGGACTGTCTGTATTACATGTGTCCTGAGAGAGAGGAGACACCGGGACTGTCTGTTTTACATGTGTCCTGAGAGAGAGGAGACACCGGGACTGTCTTTATTGCATGTGTCCTGAGAGAGAGGAGACACCGGGCCTGTCTTTATTACATGTGTCCTGAGAGAGAGGAGACACCCGGACTGTCTGTATTACATGTGTCCTGAGAGTGAAGGGACACCGGGACTGTCTGGATTACATGTGTCCTGAGAGTGAGGGGACACAGGGACTGTCTGTATTACATGTGTCCTGAGAGTGAGGGGGCACCAGGACTGTCTGTATTACATGTGTCAAAATAAGGGGACACCGGGACTGTCTGTATTACATTTGTCCTTAAAGAAAGGCGACACCGGGACTGTCTATATTACATGTGTCCTGAGAGTGAAGGGACACCAGGACTGTCTGCATTACATGTATCGTGAGAGGGAGGATACACCGGGACTGTATGTATTACATGTGTCCTGAGAGTGAGGGGACACCATGACTGTCTGTATTACATGTGTCCTGAGAGTGAGGGGACACCGGGACTGTCTGTATTACATGTGTTCTGAGAGAGAAGAGACACTGGGACTGTCTGTATTAGATGTGTCCTGAGAGAGAGGAGACACCGGGACTGTCTGTATTACATGTGTCCTGAGAGAGAGGAGACACCGGGACTGTCTTTATTGCATGTGTCCTGAGAGAGAGGAGACACCGGGACTGTCTGTATTACATGTGTCCTGAGAGTGAAGGGACACCGGGACTGTCTGGATTACATGTGTCCTGAGAGTGAGGGGACACCGGGACTGTCTGTATTACATGTGTCCTGAGAGTGAGGGGGCACCAGGACTGTCTGTATTACATGTGTCAAAATAAGGGGACACCGGGACTGTCTGTATTACATGTGTCCTTAAAGTAAGGGGACACTGGGACTGTCTGTATTACATGTGTCCTGAGAGTGAGGGGACACTGGGACTGTCTGTATTACATGTGTCCTGAGAGTGAAGGGACACCGGGACTGTCTGGATTACATGTGTCCTGAGAGTGAGGGGACACTGGGACTGTCTGTATTACATGTGTCCTGAGAGTGAGGGGGCACCAGGACTGTCTGTATTACATGTGTCAAAAAAAGGGGACACCGGGACTCTCTGTATTACATGTGTCCTTAAAGTAAGGGAACACCATGACTGTCTGTATTACATGTGTCCTGAGAGTGAGGGGACACCTGCACTGTCTGTATTACATGTGTTCTGAGAGAGAGGAGACACTGGGACTGTCTGTATTACATGTGTCCTGAGAGTGAGGGGACACCGGGACTGTCTGCATTACATGTGTCCTGAGAATGAGGGTACACCGGGACTGTCTGTATTACATCATGTGTCCTGAGAGTGAGGGGATACCATGACTGTCTGTATTACATGTGTCCTGAGAGTGAGGGGACACGGGGACTGTCTGTATTACATGTGTTCTGAGAGAGAGGAGACACTGGGACTGTCTGTATTACATGTGTCCTGAGAGAGAGGAGACACCGGGACTGTCTGTATTACATGTGTCCAGAGAGAGCGGAGACACCGGGACTGTCTTTATTACATGTGTCCTGAGAGAGAGGAGACACCGGGACTGTCTGTATTACATGTGTCCTGAGAGTGAAGGGACACCGGCCTGTCTGTATTACATGTGTCCTGAGAGTGAGGGGACACCGGGACTGTCTGTATTACATGTGTCCTGAGAGTGAGGGGGCACCAGTACTGTCTGTATTACATGTGTCAAAAAAAGGGACACCGGGACTGTCTGTATTACATGTGTCCTTAAAGTAAGGGGACACCGGGTCTGTCTGTATTACATGTGTCCTGAGAGTGAGGGGACACTGGGACTGTCTGTATTACATGTGTCCTGAGAGTGAGGGGACTCTGAGACTGTCTGTATTACATTTATCCTGAGAGTCAGGGGACCCTGGGACTGTCTATATTACATGTGTCCTGAGAGTGAGGGGACACTGGGACTGTCTGTATTACATGTGTCCTTAAAGTAAGGGGACACAGGGACTGTCTGTATTACATGTGTCCTGAGAGTGAGGGGACACTGGGACTGTCTGTATTACATGTGTCCTGAGAGTGAGGGGACACTGGGACTGTCTGTATTACATGTGTCCTGAGAGTGAGGGGACACTGGGACTGTCTGTATTACATGTGTCCTGAGAGTGAGGGGACACTGGGACTGTCTGTATTACATGTGTCCTGAGAGTGAGGGGACACTGGGCCTTTCTTTATTACATGTGTCCTTAAAGTAAGGGGACACCGGGACTGTCTGTATTACATGTGTCCTGAGAGTAAGGGGATACTGGGACTGTCTGTATTACATGTGTCCTAAGTGTGAGGGGACACTGGGACTGTCTGTATTACATGTGTCCTGAGAGTGAGGGGACACTGGGACTGTCTGTATTACATGTGTCCTCAGAGTGAGGGGACACCGGGACTGTCTGTATTACATGTGTCCTGAGAGAGAGGAGACACCGGGACAGTCTGTATTACATGTGTCCTGAGAGAGAGGAGACACCGGGACTGTCTGTATTACATGTGTCCTGAGAGTGATGGGACACCGGGACTGTCTGGATTTCATGTGTCCTGAGAGTGAGGGGACACCGGGACTGTCTGTATTACATGTGTCCTGAGAGTGAGGGGGCACTGGGACTGTCTATATTACATGTGTCAAAATAAGGGGACACCGGGACTGTCTGTATTACATGTGTCCTTACGTAAGGGGACACCGGGACTATCTGTATTACATGTGTCCTGAGAGTGAGGGGACACTGGGACTGTCTGTATTACATGTGTCCTGAGAGTGAGGGGACACTGTGCCTTTCTTTATTACATGTGTCCTTAAAGTAAGGGGACACCGGGACTGTCTGTATTACATGTGTCCTGAGAGTGAGGGGACACTGGGACTGTCTGTATTACATGTGTCCTGAGAGTGAGGGGACACTGAGACTGTCTGTATTACATGTATCCTGAGAGTCAGGGGACCCTGGGACTGTCTATATTACATGTGTCCTGAGAGTGAGGGTACACTTGGACTGTCTGTATTACATGTGTCCTTAAAGTAAGGGGACACCGGGACAGTATGTATTACATGTGTCCTGAGAGTGAGGGGACACTGGGACAGTCTGTATTACATGTGTCCTGAGAGTGAGGGGACCCCGTGACTGTCTGTATTACATGTGTCCTGAGAGTGAGGGGACACTGGGACTGTCTGTATTACATGTGTCCTGAAAGTGAGGGGACACTGGGACTGTCTGTATTAAATGAGTCCTTAGAGTGAGGGGACACTGGGCCTTTCTTTATTACATGTGTCCTTAAAGTAAGGAGACACCGGGACTGTCTGTATTACATGTGTCCTGAGAGTGATGAGACACTGGGACTGTCTGTATTACATGTGTCTTGAGTGTGAGGAGACACTGGGATTGTCTGTATCACATGTGTCCTGAGAGTGAGGGGACACTGGAACTGTCTGTATTACATGTGTCCTGAGAGAGAGGAAACTCTGGGACTGTCTGTATTACATGTGTCCTGAGAGAGAGGAGACACCGGGACTGTCTGTATTACATGTGTCCTGAGAGGGAGGAGACACCTGGACTGTCTGTATTACATGTGTCCTGAGAGTGAAGGGACACCGGGACTGTCTCGATTACATGTGTCCTGAGAGTGAGGGGACACCGGGACTGTCTGTATTACATGTGTCCTGAGAGTGAGGGGGCACCGGGACTGTCTGTATTACATGTGTCAAAATAAGGGGACACCGGGACAGTCTGTATTACATGTGTCCTTAAGTAAGGGGACACCGGGACTGTCTGTATTACATGTGCCCTGAGAGTGAGGGGACACTGGGACTGTCTGTATTACATGTGTCCTGAGAGTGAGGGGACACTGAGACTGTCTGTATTACATGTATCCTGAGAGTGAGGGGACCCTGGGAATGTCTGTATTACATGTGTCCTGAGAGTGAGGGGACACTGGGACTGTCTGTATTACATGTGTCCTTAAAGTAAGGGGACACCGGGACTGTCTGTATTACATGTGTCCTGAGAGTGAGGGGACACTGGGACTGTCTGTATTACATGTGTCCTGAGAGTGAGGGGACACTGGGAATGTCTGTATTACATGTGTCCTGAGAGTGAGGGGACACTGGGACTGTCTGTATTACATGTGTCCTGAGAGGGAGGGGACACTGGGACTGTCTGTATTACATGTGTCCTCAGAGTGAGGGGACACTGGGACTTTCTGTATTACATGTGTCCTTAAAGTAAGGGGACACCGGGACTGTCTGTATTACATGTGTCCTAAGAGTGTGGGGGCACTGGGACTGTCTGTATTACATTGGGCCTGAGTGTGAGCGGACACTGGGACTGTCTGTATTACATGTGTCCTGAGAGTGAGGGGACACTGGGACTGTCTGTATTACATGTGTCCTCAGAGTGAGGGGACACTGGGACTGTCTGTATTACATGTGTCCTGAGAGAGAGGAGACACCGGGACTGTCTGTATTACATGTGTCCTGAGAGAGAGGAGACACCGGGACTGTCTGTATTACATGTGTCCTGAGAGAGAGGAGACACCTGGACTGTCTGTATAACATGTGTCCTGAGAGTGAAGGGACACCAGGACTGTCTCGATTACATGTGTCCTGAGAGTGAGGGGACACCGGGACTGTCTGTATTACATGTGTCCTGAGAGTGAGGGGGCACTGGGACTGTCTGTATTACATTTGTCAAAATAAGGGGACACCGGGACAGTCTGTATTACATGTGTCCTTAAGTAAGGGGACACCGGGACTGTCTGTATTACATGTGTCCTGAGAGTGAGGGGACACTGGGACTGTCTGTATTACATGTGTCGTGAGAGTGAGGTGACACTGAGACTGTCTGTATTACATGTATCCTGAGAGTGAGGGGACACTGGGACTTTCTGTATTACATGTGTCCTTAAAGTAAGGGGACACCGGGACTGTCTGTATTACATGTGTCCTGAGAGTGAGGGGGCACTGGGACTGTCTGTATTACATGTGTCCAGAGTGTGAGGGGACACTGGGACTGTCTGTATTACATGTGTCCTGAGAGTGAGGGATACCGGGACTGTCTGTATTACATGTGTCCTCAGAGTGAGGGGACACTGGGACTGTCTGTATTACATGTGTCCTGAGAGAGAGGAGACACCGGGACTGTCTGTATTACATGTGTCCTGAGAGTGAGGGGACACTGGGAGTGTCTGTTTTACATGTGTCCTGAGAGTGAGGGGACACCGGGACTGTCTGTATTACATGTGTCCTGAGAGTGAGGGGACACCGGGACTGTCTGTATTACATGTGTCCTGAGAGAGAGGGGACACCGGGACTGTCTGTATTACATTTGTCAAAATAAGGGGACACGGGGACTGTCTGTATTACATGTGTCCTTAAAGTAAGGGGACACCTGGACAGTCTATATTACATGTGTCCTGAGAGTGAGGGGACACTGGGACTGTCTGTATTACATGTGTCCAGAGAGTGAGGGGACACCGGGACTGTCTGTATTACATGTATCCTGAGAGTGAGGGGACACCATGACTGTCTGTATTACATGTGTCCTGAGAGTGAGGGGACACCGGGACTGTCTGTATTACATGTGTTCTGAGAGAGAGGAGACACTGGGACTGTCTGTATTACATGTGTCCTGAGAGAGAGGAGACACCGGGACTGTCTGTATTACATGTGTCCTGAGAGAGAGGAGACACCAGGACTGTCTTTATTACATGTGTCCTGAGAGTGAGGGGACACCGGGACTGTCTGTATTTCGTGTGTCCTGAGAGTGAGGGGGCACCGGGACTGTCTGTATTACATGTGTCAAAATAAGGGGACACCGGGACTGTCTGTATTACATGTGTCCTTAAGTCAGGGGACACCGGGACTGTCTGTATTACATGTGTCCTGAGAGTGAGGGGACACTGGGACTGTCTGTATTACATGTGTCCTGAGAGTGAGGGGACACTGGGCCTTTCTTTATTACATGTGTCCTTTAAGAGAGGGGACACCGGGACTGTCTGTATTACATGTGTCCTGAGAGTGAGGGGACACTGGGACTGTCTGTATTACATGTGTCCTGAGAGTGAGGGGACACAGGGACTGTCTGTATTACAAGTGTCCTGAGAGTGAGGGGGCACCGGGACTGTCTGTATTACATGTGCCAAAATAAGGGGACACCGGGACAGTCTGTATTACATGTGTCCTTAAGTAAGGGGACACCGGGACTGTCTGTATTACATGTGTCCTGAGAGTGAGGGGACACTGGGACTGTCTGTATTACATGTGTCGTGAGAGTGAGGTGACACTGAGACTGTCTGTATTACATGTATCCTAAGAGTCAGGGGACCCTGGGACTGTCTGTATTACATGTGTCCTGAGAGTGAGGGGACACTGGGACTGCCTGTTTAACATGTGTCCTTAGAGTAAGGGGACACCGGGACTGTCTGTATTACATGTGTCCTGAGAGTGAGGGGACACTGGGACTGTCTGTATTACATGTGTCCTGAGAGGGAGGGGACATTGGGACTGTCTGTTTTACATGTGTCCTGAGAGTGAGGGGACACTGGGACTGTCTGTATTACATGTGTCCTGAGAGTGAGGGGACACTGGGATTGTCTGTATTACATGTGTCCTGAGAGTGAGGTGACACTGGGACTTTCTGTATTACATGTGTCCTTAAAGTAAGGGGACACCGGGACTGTCTGTATTACATGTGTCCTGAGAGTGAGGGGGCACTGGGACTGTCTGTATTACTTGTGTCCTGAGTGTGAGGGGACACTGGGACTGTCTGTATTACATGTGTCCTGAGAGTGAGGGGATACCGGGACTGTCTGTATTACATGTGTCCTCAGAGTGAGGGGACACTGGGACTGTCTGTATTACATGTGTCCTGAGAGAGAGGAGACACCGGGACTGTCTGTATTACATGTGTCCTGAGAGTGAGGGGACACTGGGACTGTCTGTATTACATGTGTCCTGAGAGTGAGGGGACACCGGGACTGTCTGTATTACATGTGTCCTGAGAGAGAGGGGACACCGGGACTGTCTGTATTACATTTGTCAAAATAAGGGGACACGGGGACAGTCTGTATTACATGTGTCCTTAAAGTAAGAGGACACCGGGACAGTCTATATTACATGTGTCCTGAGAGTGAGGGGACACTGGGACTGTCTGTATTACATGTGTCCAGAGAGTGAGGGGACACTGGGACTGTCTGTATTACATGTATCCTGAGAGTGAGGGGACACCATGACTGTCTGTATTACATGTGTCCTGAGAGTGAGGGGACACCGGGACTGTCTGTATTACATGTGTTCTGAGAGAGAGGAGACACTGGGACTGTCTGTATTACATGTGTCCTGAGAGAGAGGAGACACCGGGACTGTCTGTATTACATGTGTCCTGAGAGAGAGGAGACACCGGGACTGTCTTTATTACATGTGTCCTGAGAGTGAGGGGACACCGGGACTGTCTGTATTTCGTGTGTCCTGAGAGTGAGGGGGCACTGGGACTGTCTGTATTACATGTGTCAAAATAAGGGGACACCGGGACTGTCTGTATTACATGTGTCCTTAAGTCAGGGGACACCGGGACTGTCTGTATTACATGTGTCCTGAGAGTGAGGGGACACCGGGACTGTCTGTATTACATGTGTCCTGAGAGTGAGGGGACACCGGGACTGTCTGTATTACATGTGTCCTGAGAGAGAGGGGACACCGGGACTGTCTGTATTACATTTGTCAAAATAAGGGGACACGGGGACTGTCTGTATTACATGTGTCCTTAAAGTAAGGGGGACACCTGGACAGTCTATATTACATGTGTCCTGAGAGTGAGGGGACACTGGGACTGTCTGTATTACATGTGTCCAGAGAGTGAGGGGACACCGGGACTGTCTGTATTACATGTATCCTGAGAGTGAGGGGACACCATGACTGTCTGTATTACATGTGTCCTGAGAGTGAGGGGACACCGGGACTGTCTGTATTACATGTGTTCTGAGAGAGAGGAGACACTGGGACTGTCTGTATTACATGTGTCCTGAGAGAGAGGAGACACCGGGACTGTCTGTATTACATGTGTCCTGAGAGAGAGGAGACACCAGGACTGTCTTTATTACATGTGTCCTGAGAGTGAGGGGACACCGGGACTGTCTGTATTTCGTGTGTCCTGAGAGTGAGGGGGCACCGGGACTGTCTGTATTACATGTGTCAAAATAAGGGGACACCGGGACTGTCTGTATTACATGTGTCCTTAAGTCAGGGGACACCGGGACTGTCTGTATTACATGTGTCCTGAGAGTGAGGGGACACTGGGACTGTCTGTATTACATGTGTCCTGAGAGTGAGGGGACACTGGGCCTTTCTTTATTACATGTGTCCTTTAAGAGAGGGGACACCGGGACTGTCTGTATTACATGTGTCCTGAGAGTGAGGGGACACTGGGACTGTCTGTATTACATGTGTCCTGAGAGTGAGGGGACACAGGGACTGTCTGTATTACAAGTGTCCTGAGAGTGAGGGGGCACCGGGACTGTCTGTATTACATGTGCCAAAATAAGGGGACACCGGGACAGTCTGTATTACATGTGTCCTTAAGTAAGGGGACACCGGGACTGTCTGTATTACATGTGTCCTGAGAGTGAGGGGACACTGGGACTGTCTGTATTACATGTGTCGTGAGAGTGAGGTGACACTGAGACTGTCTGTATTACATGTATCCTAAGAGTCAGGGGACCCTGGGACTGTCTGTATTACATGTGTCCTGAGAGTGAGGGGACACTGGGACTGCCTGTTTAACATGTGTCCTTAGAGTAAGGGGACACCGGGACTGTCTGTATTACATGTGTCCTGAGAGTGAGGGGACACTGGGACTGTCTGTATTACATGTGTCCTGAGAGGGAGGGGACATTGGGACTGTCTGTTTTACATGTGTCCTGAGAGTGAGGGGACACTGGGACTGTCTGTATTACATGTGTCCTGAGAGTGAGGGGACACTGGGATTGTCTGTATTACATGTGTCCTGAGAGTGAGGTGACACTGGGACTTTCTGTATTACATGTGTCCTTAAAGTAAGGGGACACCGGGACTGTCTGTATTACATGTGTCCTGAGAGTGAGGGGGCACTGGGACTGTCTGTATTACTTGTGTCCTGAGTGTGAGGGGACACTGGGACTGTCTGTATTACATGTGTCCTGAGAGTGAGGGGATACCGGGACTGTCTGTATTACATGTGTCCTCAGAGTGAGGGGACACTGGGACTGTCTGTATTACATGTGTCCTGAGAGAGAGGAGACACCGGGACTGTCTGTATTACATGTGTCCTGAGAGTGAGGGGACACTGGGACTGTCTGTATTACATGTGTCCTGAGAGTGAGGGGACACCGGGACTGTCTGTATTACATGTGTCCTGAGAGAGAGGGGACACCGGGACTGTCTGTATTACATTTGTCAAAATAAGGGGACACGGGGACAGTCTGTATTACATGTGTCCTTAAAGTAAGAGGACACCGGGACAGTCTATATTACATGTGTCCTGAGAGTGAGGGGACACTGGGACTGTCTGTATTACATGTGTCCAGAGAGTGAGGGGACACTGGGACTGTCTGTATTACATGTATCCTGAGAGTGAGGGGACACCATGACTGTCTGTATTACATGTGTCCTGAGAGTGAGGGGACACCGGGACTGTCTGTATTACATGTGTTCTGAGAGAGAGGAGACACTGGGACTGTCTGTATTACATGTGTCCTGAGAGAGAGGAGACACCGGGACTGTCTGTATTACATGTGTCCTGAGAGAGAGGAGACACCGGGACTGTCTTTATTACATGTGTCCTGAGAGTGAGGGGACACCGGGACTGTCTGTATTTCGTGTGTCCTGAGAGTGAGGGGGCACTGGGACTGTCTGTATTACATGTGTCAAAATAAGGGGACACCGGGACTGTCTGTATTACATGTGTCCTTAAGTCAGGGGACACCGGGACTGTCTGTATTACATGTGTCCTGAGAGTGAGGGGACACTGGGACTGTCTGTATTACATGTGTCCTGAGAGTGAGGGGACACTGGGCCTTTCTTTATTACATGTGTCCTTTAAGAGAGGGGACACCGGGACTGTCTGTATTACATGTGTCCTGAGAGTGAGGGGACACTGGGACTGTCTGTATTACATGTGTCCTGAGAGTGAGGGGACACCGGGACTGTCTGTATTACAAGTGTCCTGAGAGTGAGGGGGCACCGGGACTGTCTGTATTACATGTGTCAAAATAAGGGGACACCGGGACAGTCTGTATTACATGTGTCCTTAAGTAAGGGGACACCGGGACTGTCTGTATTACAAGTGTCCTGAGAGTGAGGGCACACTGGGACTGTCTGTATTACATGTGTCGTGAGAGTGAGGTGACACTGAGACTGTCTGTATTACATGTATCCTAAGAGTCAGGGGACCCTGGGACTGTCTGTATTACATGTGTCCTGAGAGTGAGGGGACACTGGGACTGCCTGTTTAACATGTGTCCTTAAAGTAAGGGGACACCGGGACTGTCTGTATTGCATGTGTCCTGAGAGTGAGGGGACACTGGGACAGTCTGTATTACATGTGTCCTGAGAGGGAGGGGACATTGGGACTGTCTGTATTACATGTGTCCTGAGAGTGAGGGGACACTGGGACTGTCTGTATTACATGTGTCCTGAGAGTGAGGGGACACTGGGATTGTCTGTATTACATGTGTCCTGAGAGTGAGGTGACACTGGGACTTTCTGTATTACATGTGTCCTTAAAGTAAGGGGACACCGGGACTGTCTGAATTACATGTGTCCTGAGAGTGAGGGGGCACTGGGACTGTCTGTATTACTTGTGTCCTGAGTGTGAGGGGACACTGGGACTGTCTGTATTACATGTGTCCTGAGAGTGAGGGGATACCGGGACTGTCTGTATTACATGTGTCCTCAGAGTGAGGGGACACTGGGACTGTCTGTATTACATGTGTCCTGTGAGAGAGGAGACACCGGGACTGTCTGTATTACATGTGTCCTGAGAGTGAGGGGACACTGGGACTGTCTGTATGACATGTGTCCTGAGAGTGAGGGGACACGGGGACTGTCTGTATTACATGTGTCCTGAGAGAGAGGGGACACCGGGACTGTCTGTATTAGATTTGTCAAAATAAGGGGACACGGGGACAGTCTGTATTACATGTGTCCTTAAAGTAAGAGGACACCGGGACAGTCTATATTACATGTGTCCTGAGAGTGAGGGGACACTGGGACTGTCTGTATTACATGTGTCCAGAGAGTGAGGGGACACCGGGACTGTCTGTATTACATGTATCCTGAGAGTGAGGGGACACCATGACTGTCTGTATTACATGTGTCCTGAGAGTGAGAGGACACCGGGACTGTCTGTATTACATGTGTTCTGAGAGAGAGGACACTGGGCCTGTCTGTATTACATGTGTCCTGAGAGAGAGGAGACACCGGGACTGTCTGTATTACATGTGTCCTGAGAGAGAGGAGACACCGGGACTGTCTTTATTACATGTGTCCTGAGAGTGAGGGGACACCGGGACTGTCTGTATTACATGTGTCCTGAGAGTGAGGGGCACTGGGACTGTCTGTATTACATGTGTCAAAATAAGGGGACACCGGGACTGTCTGTATTACATGTGTCCTTAAGTCAGGGGACACCGGGACTGTCTGTATTACATGTGTCCTGAGAGTGAGGGGACACTGGGACTGTCTGTATTACATGTGTCCTGAGCGTGAGGGGACACTGGGCCTTTCTTTATTACATGTGTCCTTAAAGTAAGGGGACAACGGGACTGTCTGTATTACATGTGTCCTGAGAGTGAGGGGACACTGGGACTGTCTGTATTACATGTGTCCTGAGAGTGAGGGGACACTGAGACTGTCTGTATAACATGTATCGTGAGAGTCAGGGGACCCTGGGACTGTCTATATTACATGTGTCCTGAGAGTGAGGCAACACTTGGACTGTCTGTATTATATGTGTCCTTAAAGTAAGGGGACACCGGGACTGTCTTTATTACATGTGTCCTGAGAGTGAGGGGACACTGGGACTGTCTGTATTACATGTGACCTGAAAGTGAGGGGACACTGGGACTGTCTGTATTACATGTGTCCTGAGAGTGAGGGGACACTGAGCCTTTCTTTATTACATGTGTCCTTAAAGTAACGGGACACCGGGACTGTCTGTATTACATGTGTCCTGAGAGTGAGGGGACACTGGGACTGTCTGTATTACATGTGTCTTGCGTGTGTGAGGGGACACAGGAACTGTCTGTATTACATGTGTCCTGAGAGTGAGGAGACACTGGGACAGTCTGTATTACATGTGTCCTCCGAGTGAGGGGACACTGGGACTGTCTGTATTACATGTGTCCTGAGAGAGAGGAGACACCGGGATTGTCTGTATGACATATGTCCTGAGAGAGAGGAGACACCTGGACTGTCTGTATTACATGTGTCCTGAGAGTGAATGGACACCGGTACTGTCTCGGTTACATGTGTCCTGAGAGTGAGGGGACACCGGGACTGTCTGTATTACTTGTTTCCTGAGAGTGAGGGGGCTCCGGGACTGTCTGTATTACATTTGTCAAAATAAGGGGACACCGGGACAGTCTCTATTACATGTATTCTTAAGTAAGGGGACAACGGGACAGTCTGTATTACATGTGTTCTGAGAGTGAGGGGACACTGGGACTGTCTGTATTACATGTGTCCTGAGAGTGAGGGGACACTGAGACTGTCTGTATTACATGTATCCTGAGAGTCAGGGGACCCTGGGACTGTCTGTATTACATGTGTCCTGAGAGTGAGGGGACACCGGGACTGTCTGTATTACTTGTGTCCTTAAAGTAAGGGGACACCAGGACTGTCTGTATTACATGTGTCCTGAGAGTGAGGGAACACTGGGACTGTCTGTATTACATGTGTCCTCAGAGTGAGGGGACACTGGGACTGTCTGTATTACATGTGTCCTGAGAGTGAGGGGACACTGGGACTGTCTGTATTACATGTGTCCTGAGAGTGAGGGGACACTGGGACTCTCTGTATTACATGTGTCATGAGAGTGAGGGGACACTGGGACTTTCTGCATTACATGTGTCCTTAAAGTAAGGGGACACCGGGACTGTCTGTATTACATGTGTCCTGAGAGTGAGGGGGCACTGGGACTGTCTGTATTACATGTGTCCTGAGTGTGAGGGGACACTGGGACTGTCTGTATTACATGTGTCCTGAGAGTGAGGGGACACTGGGACTGTCTATATTACATGTGTCCTCAGAGTGAGGGGACACTGGGACTGTCTGTATTACATGTGTCCTGATTGAGAGGAGACACCGGGACAGTCTGTATTACATGTGTCCTCAGAGTGAGGGGACACTGGGACTGTCTGTATTACAGGTGTCCTGATTGAGAGGAGACACCGGGACAGTCTGTATTACATGTGTCCTGAGAGTGAGGGGCACCGGGACTGTCTGTATTACATGTGTCCTGAGAGAGAGGGGACACCGGGACTGTCTGTATTACATGTGTCCTGAGAGTGAGGGGGCACCAGGACTGTCTGTATTACATGTGTCAAAATAAGGGGACATGGGGACTGTCTGTAATACATGTGTCCTTAAAGTAAGGGGACAACGGGACAGTCTGTATTACATGTGTCCTGAGAGTGAGGGGACACCAGGACTGTCTGTATTACATGTGTCCTGAGAGTTATGGGACACCATGACTGTCTGTATTACATGTGTCCTGAGAGTGAGGGGACACCGGGACTGTCTGTATTACATGTGTTCTGAGAGAGAGGAGACACTGGGACTGTCTGTATTACATGTGTCCTTAGAGAGAGGAGACACCGGGACTGTCTGTATTACATGTGTCCTGAGAGAGAGGAGACACCGGGACTGTCTTTATTACATGTGTCCTGAGAGTGAGGGGACACCGGGACTGTCTGTATTGCATGTGTCCTGAGAGTGAGGGGGCACCGGGACTGTCTGTATTACATGTGTCAAAATAAGGGGACACCGGGACTGTTTGTATTACATGTGTCCTTAAGTAAGGGGACACTGGGACTGTCTGTATTACATGTGTCCTGAGAGTGAGGGGACACTGGGACTGTCTGTATTACATGTGTCCTGAGAGTGAGGGGACACTGGGCCTTTCTTTATTACATGTGTCCTTAAAGTAAGGGGACACCGGGACTGTCTGTATTACATATGTCCTGAGAGTGAGGGGACACTGAACTGTCTGTATTACATGTGTCCTGAGAGTGAGGGGACACTGAGACTGTCTGTATTACTTGTATCCTGAGAGTCAGGGGACCCTAGGACTGTCTATATTACATGTGTCCTGAGAGTGAGGGGACACTGGGACTGTATGTATTACATGTGTCCTTAAAGTAAGGGGACACCGGGACTGTATGTATTACATGTGTCCTGAGAGTGAGGGAACACTGGGACTGTCTGTATTACATGTGTCCTCAGAGTGAGGGGACACTGGGACTGTCTGTATTACATGTGTCCTGAGAGAGAGGAGACACCAGGACTGTCTGTATTACATGTGTCCTGAGAGAGAGGAGACACCGGGACTGTCTGTATTACATGTGTCCTGAGAGAGAGGAGACATCTGGACTGTCTGTATTACATGTGTCCTGAGAGTGAAGGGACACCGGGACTGTCTCGATTACATGTGTCCTGAGAGTGAGGGGACACCGGGACTGTCTGTATTACATGTGTACTGAGAGTGAGGGGGCACCGGGACTGTCTGTATTACATGTATCAAAATAAGGGGACACCGGGACTGTCTGTATTACATGTATCCTGAGAGTGAGGGGACACCGGAACTGTCTGTATTACATGTGTCCTGAGAGTGAGGGGGCACCGGGACTGTCTGTATTACATGTGTCCTGAGAGAGAGGAGACACCGGGACTGTCTTTATTACATGTGTCCTGAGAGTGAGGGGACACCGGAACTGTCTGTATTACATGTGTCCTGAGAGTGAGGGGGCACCGGGACTGTCTGTATTACATGTGTCAAAATAAGGGGACACCGGGACTGTCTGTATTACATGTGTCCTTAAGTCAGGGGACACCGGGACTGTCTGTATTACATGTGTCCTGAGAGTGAGGGGACACTGGGACTGTCTGTATTACATGTGTCCTGAGAGTAAGGGGACACTGGGCCTTTCTTTATTACATGTGTCCTTAAAGTAAGGGGACACCGGGACTGTCTGTATTACATGTGTCCTGAGAGTGAGGGGACACTGGGACTGTCTGTATTACATGTGTCCTGAGAGTGAGGGGACACTGAGACTGTCTGTATAACATGTATCCTGAGAGTCAGGGGACCCTGGGACTGTCTATATTACATGTGTCCTGAGAGTGAGGCGACACTTGGACTGTCTGTATTACATGTGTCCTTAAAGTAAGGGGACACCGGGACTGTCTTTATTACATGTGTCCTGAGAGTGAGGGGACACTGGGACTGTCTGTATTACATGTGACCTGAAAGTGAGGGGACACTGGGACTGTCTGTATTACATGTGTCCTGAGAGTGAGGGGACACTGAGCCTTTCTTTATTACATGTGTCCTTAAAGTAACGGGACACCGGGACTGTCTGTATTACATGTGTCCTGAGAGTGAGGGGACACTGGGCCTTTCTTTATTACATGTGTCCTTAAAGTAAGGGGACACCGGGACTGTCTGTATTACATGTGTCCTGAGAGTGAGGGGACACTGAGCCTTTCTTTATTACATGTGTCCTTAAAGTAACGGGACACCGGGACTGTCTGTATTACATGTGTCCTGAGAGTGAGGGGACACTGGGACTGTCTGTATTACATGTGTCTTGAGTGTGAAGGACACAGGAACTGTCTGTATTACATGTGTCCTGAGAGTGAGGAGACACTGGGACAGTCTGTATTACATTTGTCCTCAGAGTGAGGGGACACTGGGACTGTCTGTATTACATGTGTCCTGAGAGAGAGGAGACACCGGGATTGTCTGTATTACATGTGTCCTGAGAGAGAGGAGACACCTGGACTGTCTGTATTACATGTGTCCTGAGAGTGAAGGGACACCGGGACTGTCTCGGTTACATGTGTCCTGAGAGTGAGGGGACACCGGGACTGTCTGTATTACTTGTTTCCTGAGAGTGAGGGGGCTCCAGGACTGTCTGTATTACATTTGTCAAAATAAGGGGACACCGGGACAGTCTCTATTACATGTGTCCTTAAGTAAGGGGACACCGGGACAGTCTGTTTTACATGTGTTCTGAGAGTGAGGGGACACTGGGACTGTCTGTATTACATGTGTCCTGAGAGTGAGGGGACACTGAGACTGTCTGTATTACATGTATCCTGAGAGTCAGGGGACCCTGGGACTGTCTGTATTACATGTGTCCTGAGAGTGAGGGGACACCGGGACTGTCTGTATTACTTGTGTCCTTAAAGTAAGGGGACACCAGGACTGTCTGTATTACATGTGTCCTGAGAGTGAGGGAACACTGGGACTGTCTGTATTACATGTGTCCTCAGAGTGAGGGGACACTGGGACTGTCTGTATTACATGTGTCCTGAGAGTGAGGGGACACTGGGACTGTCTGTATTACATGTGTCCTGAGAGTGAGGGGACACTGGGACTGTCTGTATTACATGTGTCATGAGAGTGAGGGGACACTGGGACTTTCTGTATTATATGTGTCCTTAAAGTAAGGGGACACCGGGACTGTCTGTATTACATGTGTCCTGAGAGTGAGGGGACACTGGGACTGTCTGTATTACATGTGTCCTGAGAGTGAGGGGACACTGGGACTGTCTATATTACATGTGTCCTCAGAGTGAGGGGACACTGGGACTGTCTGTATTACATGTGTCCTGATTGAGAGGAGACACCGGGACAGTCTGTATTACATGTGTCCTCAGAGTGAGGGGACACTGGGACTGTCTGTATTACATGTGTCCTGATTGAGAGGAGACACAGGGACTGTCTGTATTACATGTGTCCTGAGAGTGAGGGGCACCGGGACTGTCTGTATTACATGTGTCCTGAGAGAGAGGGGACACCGGGACTGTCTGTATTACATGTGTCCTGAGAGTGAGGGGGCACCAGGACTGTCTGTATTACATGTGTCAAAATAAGGGGACACGGGGACTGTCTGTAATACATGTGTCCTTAAAGTAAGGGGACAACGGGACAGTCTGTATTACATGTGTCCTGAGAGTGAGGGGACACCAGGACTGTCTGTATTACATGTGTCCTGAGAGTTAGGGGACACCATGACTGTCTGTATTACATGTGTCCTGAGAGTGAGGGGACACCGGGACTTTCTGTATTACATGTGTTCTGAGAGAGAGGAGACACTGGGACTGTCTGTATTACATGTGTCCTTAGAGAGAGGAGACACCGGGACTGTCTGTATTACATGTGTCCTGAGAGAGAGGAGTCACCGGGACTGTCTTTATTACATGTGTCCTGAGAGTGAGGGGACTCCGGGACTGTCTGTATTGCATGTGTCCTGAGAGTGAGGGGGCACCGGGACTGTCTGTATTACATGTGTCAAAATAAGGGGACACCGGGACTGTTTGTTTTACATGTGTCCTTAAGTAAGGGGACACTGGGACTGTCTGTATTACATGTGTCCTGAGAGTGAGGGGACACTGGGACTGTCTGTATTACATGTGTCCTGAGAGTGAGGGAACACTGGGCCTTTCTTTATTACATGTGTCCTTAAAGTAAGGGGACACCGGGACTGTCTGTATTACATATGTCCTGAGAGTGAGGGGACACTGGGACTGTCTGTATTACATGTGTCCTGAGAGTGAGGGGACACTGAGACTGTCTGTATTACATGTATCCTGAGAGTCAGGGGACCCTAGGACTGTCTATATTACATGTGTCCTGAGAGTGAGGGGACACTGGGACTGTATGTATTACATGTGTCCTTAAAGTAAGGGGACACCGGGACTGTATGTATTACATGTGTCCTGAGAGTGAGGGAACACTGGGACTGTCTGTATTACATGTGTCCTCAGAGTGAGGGGACACTGGGACTGTCTGTATTACATGTGTCCTGAGAGAGAGGAGACACCAGGACTGTCTGTATTACATGTGTCATGAGAGAGAGGAGACACCGGGACTGTCTGTATTACATGTGTCCTGAGAGAGAGGAGACATCTGGACTGTCTGTATTACATGTGTCCTGAGAGTGAAGGGACACCGGGACTGTCTCGATTACATGTGTCCTGAGAGTGAGGGGACACCGGGACTGTCTGTATTACATGTGTACTGAGAGTGAGGGGGCACCGGGACTGTCTGTATTACATGTATCAAAATAAGGGGACACCGGGACAGTCTGTATTACATGTGTCCTTAAGTAAGGGGACATCTGGACTGTCTGTATTACATGTATCCTGAGAGTCAGGGGACCCTGGGACTGTCTGTATTACATGTGTCCTGAGAGTGAGGGGACTCTGGGACTGTCTGTATTACATGTGTCCTTAAAGTAAGGGACACCGGGACTGTCTTTATTACATGTATCCTGAGAGTGAGGGGACACTGGGACTGTCTGTATTACAAGTCTCCTGAGAGTGAGGGGACACTGGGACTGTTTGTATTACATGTGTCCTGAGAGAGAGGGGATACTGGGACTGTCTGTATTACATGTGTCCTGAGTGTGAGGGGACACTGGGACTGTCTGTATTACATGTGTCCTGAGAGTGAGGGGACACTGGGACTGTCTGTATTACATGTGTCCTCAGAGTGAGGGGACACTGGGACTGTCTGTATTACATGTGTCCTGAGAGAGAGGAGACACCGGGACTGTCTGTATTACATGTGTCCTGAGAGAGAGGGGATACTGGGACTGTCTGTATTACATGTGTCCTGAGTGTGAGGGGACACTGGGACTGTCTGTATTACATGTGTCCTGAGAGTGAGGGGACACTGGGACTGTCTGTATTACATGTGTCCTCAGAGTGAGGGGATACTGGGACTGTCTGTATTACATGTGTCCTGAGAGAGAGGAGACACCGGGACTGTCTGTATTACATGTGTCCTGAGAGTGAGGGGGCACTGAGACTGTCTGTATTACATGTATCCTGAGAGTCAGGGGACCCTGGGACTGTCTGTATTACATGTGTCCTGAGAGTGAGGGGACACCGGGACTGTCTGTATTACTTGTGTCCTTAAAGTAAGGGGACACCAGGACTGTCTGTATTACATGTGTCCTGAGAGTGAGGGAACACTGGGACTGTCTGTATTACATGTGTCCTCAGAGTGAGGGGACACTGGGACTGTCTGTATTACATGTGTCCTGAGAGTGAGGGGACACTGGGACTGTCTGTATTACATGTGTCCTGAGAGTGAGGGGACACTGGGACTGTCTGTATTACATGTGTCCTGAGAGTGAGGGGACACCGGGACAGTCTGTATTACATGTGTCCTCAGAGTGAGGGGACACTGGGACTTTCTGTATTACAGGTGTCCTGATTGAGAGGAGACACCGGGACAGTCTGTATTACATGTGTCCTGAGAGTGAGGGGCACCGGGACTGTCTGTATTACATGTGTCCTGAGAGAGAGGGGACACCGGGACTGTCTGTATTACATGTGTCCTGAGAGTGAGGGGGCACCAGGACTGTCTGTATTACATGTGTCAAAATAAGGGGACATGGGGACTGTCTGTAATACATGTGTCCTTAAAGTAAGGGGACAACGGGACAGTCTGTATTACATGTGTCCTGAGAGTGAGGGGACACCAGGACTGTCTGTATTACATGTGTCCTGAGAGTTATGGGACACCATGACTGTCTGTATTACATGTGTCCTGAGAGTGAGGGGACACCGGGACTGTCTGTATTACATGTGTTCTGAGAGAGAGGAGACACTGGGACTGTCTGTATTACATGTGTCCTTAGAGAGAGGAGACACCGGGACTGTCTGTATTACATGTGTCCTGAGAGAGAGGAGACACCGGGACTGTCTTTATTACATGTGTCCTGAGAGTGAGGGGACACCGGGACTGTCTGTATTGCATGTGTCCTGAGAGTGAGGGGGCACCGGGACTGTCTGTATTACATGTGTCAAAATAAGGGGACACCGGGACTGTTTGTATTACATGTGTCCTTAAGTAAGGGGACACTGGGACTGTCTGTATTACATGTGTCCTGAGAGTGAGGGGACACTGGGACTGTCTGTATTACATGTGTCCTGAGAGTGAGGGGACACTGGGCCTTTCTTTATTACATGTGTCCTTAAAGTAAGGGGACACCGGGACTGTCTGTATTACATATGTCCTGAGAGTGAGGGGACACTGAACTGTCTGTATTACATGTGTCCTGAGAGTGAGGGGACACTGAGACTGTCTGTATTACTTGTATCCTGAGAGTCAGGGGACCCTAGGACTGTCTATATTACATGTGTCCTGAGAGTGAGGGGACACTGGGACTGTATGTATTACATGTGTCCTTAAAGTAAGGGGACACCGGGACTGTATGTATTACATGTGTCCTGAGAGTGAGGGAACACTGGGACTGTCTGTATTACATGTGTCCTCAGAGTGAGGGGACACTGGGACTGTCTGTATTACATGTGTCCTGAGAGAGAGGAGACACCAGGACTGTCTGTATTACATGTGTCCTGAGAGAGAGGAGACACCGGGACTGTCTGTATTACATGTGTCCTGAGAGAGAGGAGACATCTGGACTGTCTGTATTACATGTGTCCTGAGAGTGAAGGGACACCGGGACTGTCTCGATTACATGTGTCCTGAGAGTGAGGGGACACCGGGACTGTCTGTATTACATGTGTACTGAGAGTGAGGGGGCACCGGGACTGTCTGTATTACATGTATCAAAATAAGGGGACACCGGGACTGTCTGTATTACATGTATCCTGAGAGTGAGGGGACACCGGAACTGTCTGTATTACATGTGTCCTGAGAGTGAGGGGGCACCGGGACTGTCTGTATTACATGTGTCCTGAGAGAGAGGAGACACCGGGACTGTCTTTATTACATGTGTCCTGAGAGTGAGGGGACACCGGAACTGTCTGTATTACATGTGTCCTGAGAGTGAGGGGGCACCGGGACTGTCTGTATTACATGTGTCAAAATAAGGGGACACCGGGACTGTCTGTATTACATGTGTCCTTAAGTCAGGGGACACCGGGACTGTCTGTATTACATGTGTCCTGAGAGTGAGGGGACACTGGGACTGTCTGTATTACATGTGTCCTGAGAGTAAGGGGACACTGGGCCTTTCTTTATTACATGTGTCCTTAAAGTAAGGGGACACCGGGACTGTCTGTATTACATGTGTCCTGAGAGTGAGGGGACACTGGGACTGTCTGTATTACATGTGTCCTGAGAGTGAGGGGACACTGAGACTGTCTGTATAACATGTATCCTGAGAGTCAGGGGACCCTGGGACTGTCTATATTACATGTGTCCTGAGAAGTGAGGCGACACTTGGACTGTCTGTATTACATGTGTCCTTAAAGTAAGGGGACACCGGGACTGTCTTTATTACATGTGTCCTGAGAGTGAGGGGGACACTGGGACTGTCTGTATTACATGTGACCTGAAAGTGAGGGGACACTGGGACTGTCTGTATTACATGTGTCCTGAGAGTGAGGGGACACTGAGCCTTTCTTTATTACATGTGTCCTTAAAGTAACGGGACACCGGGACTGTCTGTATTACATGTGTCCTGAGAGTGAGGGACACTGGGCCTTTCTTTATTACATGTGTCCTTAAAGTAAGGGGACACCGGGACTGTCTGTATTACATATGTCCTGAGAGTGAGGGGACACTGAACTGTCTGTATTACATGTGTCCTGAGAGTGAGGGGACACTGAGACTGTCTGTATTACTTGTATCCTGAGAGTCAGGGGACCCTAGGACTGTCTATATTACATGTGTCCTGAGAGTGAGGGGACACTGGGACTGTATGTATTACATGTGTCCTTAAAGTAAGGGGACACCGGGACTGTATGTATTACATGTGTCCTGAGAGTGAGGGAACACTGGGACTGTCTGTATTACATGTGTCCTCAGAGTGAGGGGACACTGGGACTGTCTGTATTACATGTGTCCTGAGAGAGAGGAGACACCAGGACTGTCTGTATTACATGTGTCCTGAGAGAGAGGAGACACCGGGACTGTCTGTATTACATGTGTCCTGAGAGAAAGGAGACATCTGGACTGTCTGTATTACATGTGTCCTGAGAGTGAAGGGACACCGGGACTGTCTCGATTACATGTGTCCTGAGAGTGAGGGGACACCGGGACTGTCTGTATTACATGTGTACTGAGAGTGAGGGGGCACCGGGACTGTCTGTATTACATGTATCAAAATAAGGGGACACCGGGACTGTCTGTATTACATGTATCCTGAGAGTGAGGGGACACCGGAACTGTCTGTATTACATGTGTCCTGAGAGTGAGGGGGCACCGGGACTGTCTGTATTACATGTGTCCTGAGAGAGAGGAGACACCGGGACTGTCTTTATTACATGTGTCCTGAGAGTGAGGGGACACCGGAACTGTCTGTATTACATGTGTCCTGAGAGTGAGGGGGCACCGGGGA